>JAUTDX010000220.1:0-370378 GCA_030844895.1 Ambrosia x helenae
TTTTGTATCTATATGGTACTGATCACTCGTAGTGCTTTGCATTACAATAAGAAAAAAAACAAATTCTTATCTTGCTGGCTAGTACAAAATTGCAACACAAAATAAATAGTTTAATAAATATGATACTTAGCCCTATCCATATACCAGCGGCTACACAAAACCATGCTCTGGTCTTCAATTCATGTCTTCAATCATCGTAATATACCCTTCATTTCTAAATTGAAATCAAATCTTTATAAAAGAATACTGAAATTGGCATGTTGTTACCAAACAATAAAGTGGAGGCCAATGAAAACAAATGATTCAAATGATTACGCAAAAAACACATAAAAACTTTTGGTTGATGGTAATGACGGTAATGAAAGAGAATGGTAATGGATGTTGATGTTTCACCATTATAAATAAAGCCTAGGTTGGTAGGTGTAATGAATTGTGAATTAAATTAAGGAGAAGTTGAAAGGGGATGAGGGCAAGATGGGAAAAAATTCATCTTCTAAAGAATAAGGTGTGTGTAAATGTCTAATTAATACCCTATTAAGTGTCTTAATTGTCACCAATATACCTATAATACCCTTAAATTTGTTTTCTTAAATATGTTGTACATATTGCTTCTTAAGTTGTATGAAAATGAAAATTACTATGTTAGTCATCACTCCTCTTAATTAAGATAATATAGAATATTTGATGTGTGTGTATATATATTAGGGCAAGTTTTGTAAATTATTTGTTTTTGCTGCACAAATTAAAAGGTGGGTCAAATAAAATGTTTTTTTTTAAGTCTACTGTGATGAAATGATATGTTGAATTTGATGAATTTTTGGTTTTTTTTTTCGTGTGAGGATTTTAGCTTTTTTTTTACTCGGATATATTATAATTTTTTTTATTTTATGTTTTTATGTTTTTTGGCTGTTTTTTGGTTGAAGAATAATGTGGAATTTGATGAATTTGTTATTTATATGATTTGGACTTAATTTGGACTCTACAGATGTGTGTGAATTAAAATCTGAAGTAATTTGTTTCATATGTAACACTGTATCTTTTTTCTTAAATATTTTTTAATCTAATTTTCACAAACCATATCAATTAACATGTTACTAAGGAAGGGGTATTATATATTTTAATGGTTTGTTGTTATTATTGTTATTATTAATATTATTATTTTGTTGTTGTTGTTGTTGTTGAGGAACACGTTTTTGTTGATGATGAGTTAAGATTTTGAATAAAAAAAGTAGTGAATTTTAAAAAAGTAAATTCATATGGAGTTGTGCAATGGTACAAATTTTTGTTAAGTTGCGTAGATACACATCTATGCAGTTTGCGTATGATACAAATAGTGAATTTTAAAAAGTAGTGAATCTATGTTGCGTATGAACACGTTTTTGTCGATGATGAGTTAAGCTTTTGAATAAAAAAAGTAGTGATTTTAAAAAGTAAATTCATATGGAGTGTGTGCCAATGGTACACATTTTTGTTAAGTTGCGTATGATACACATCTATGCAGTTGCGTATGATACAAATAGTGAATTTCAAAAAAAGTAGTGAATCTATGTTGCGTATGATACACATCTAAGGTTTTGGAATAAAAGAAGTAGTGAATTTTAAAAGTTAGTGAATCTGTGTTGCGTCTGTTTCGTATGTAACAGAACTAAGTTGCAGTTTTTTAAAAATAGTAGTGAAATTTAAAAAGTAGTAAATCTAGTTGCGTATGATACACATCTATGCAGTTTTTAATAACATTCCTTCCTAAGTTAAGTTTGATAATTTTTGATAACTAAATGGATAAAACATTTTTTACTTTCAACACTAGTTGCATATGTTTAATTAAGGGGCGGGGGGTGGTTTACATGTAAGTTGATGATTTTGTTTTCTTTTTTGCAGGTGAACATATTTGTTGCATTAAAGATGAAGATGATTATCAAGAATGAAGTGTAGCCAGAATTTTTTTATGATAGTTGTTTTTAGCATTTGTTGATTGTAATGACCGTTTTGATTGTTTTTAGCATTTGTAAGAAACATTCTTGTGTACTTTTGAATGTTTTTTGTTTTGTAACGTTTTTAAGTGATTTTATACATTCTATTTGTTTTAACGTATGCAACAAGACATCACATATGAGACCAGAGTATGTGCAATTTTAACGTATGCAACACTACATATGTTTACATATGTAACACTACATATGTTACATATGTAACACGGCGTCCTGACAGATTTAGGACAATGGTCAAAAAAGTATGAGAAGATGATGTGACATGTGTCAGGTCAACTTGTCATAGATGCTTTTTTTAGAAAAATGTCATTTGTCCATTATACCCTTTTTTTGTCCACTAGTATACAATTAATGAATATAATAAGCTTGATTAAACAAGAGTCATTGATCTTAGAGATCAATGGCTAGGATGAGGGTTTCCATGGGTTTTTTCAATTTTTTGGGGTTTTCATTCTAACCTTGCTTATAATTATATATATATATATATATAATATAATCATTGCATTTAATTTTTTTTATCTAATTGCATGATTCCATTGTTAAAGGTCAAGTTTGCATCTGGATAATGGGTATGCGAGCAACAAGCTGCGCCGCTATCTCCGTTTTGAATTTCAAAGCCTACTCTACTAAAAACAAACCTCTGGTTCCTTGGGCTCTGCGAGTCACTGTGAACCACCTTCTGAACCCACTCCAAGAAACGAACCGCCTCAGGGGCTAAGGACCCAAATGTGTCGAAGGCAAACGGAAGGAACACGTGCTGATTCTCTAGACATGCTGCCTCGTGCTTAGCCACCTTCCTAGCTTCTGCCCTCAAAATTGCCTTGTCCTGGATAGAAGCCACTGTCTCATAACCCGACCAACGGGGAGACCCCAGTTAGGTCGACACATGCATGCTTGCCCCCCGCCCAACCAAACACAAGGATATCCGCAGGACATAAGGTAGACCTCCCCTCTCGCGAACCAGTCAGAAAGGTTGACAGGTGCTTTTTTCTTAGACGAGATTCCAGCGCGTCTAAGCACGTCCCATAAAACATCCCTAACCCAGTCATGACGATACTTGAACCCTGGTAATTCCTTACAGTGAAGGGCATGCTCGCCGAATCTATCCAAGCAGGCTTTTTTTGCAAATGGGGCATGGTTCATCTAGAGGGAAAAGAGGTACCATGAGCCGGTATTTGAGGATGACCCGATATTCAACAGCTGACATCCATTGCTCAAGACCTTCAATGGGCACAACGGTCAGAAAATCCTGAGCATGGGCCCCCTTGTGACAAGCAAGAACTGCCTTTTGACGCGGAGTCATATCAAACCGCTCCTCCATATCCAGTTCGTGTTTACCATAAAGAGCGATTGCCAAGGTTTGTTGAGGTTTCTTGGGGCGGTCTCCTTATCAGGCCTTGATTGTGATAATCGGTAAATATTGAATTTGAATCAATGTGTATATATTATTGTAAAAAAATCATATTTCATACTGGTATACAATATATTGATCTTGAATCGGTTTTATTTGAACGTTATTAATTGGATATTTATGTCTAGAATCTTAGCGCCCAAGTCTTTTCAAAAACCACACCATTATCTCAGTCAACTATAATAACTTTCTTTCCAAACTTTCAGGCAACAACTTAGGAAACATATCAATCATAATTAAATACATTTACAAATTTTCGGAAATTTTTGGTAAAATTTACACTATGAAACGAAAAATTTTCAGGCTCAATCTGGCGTAGGTCTTAGCTCTACTACGATCCGCCCTTGATTGTTTCAACTTGTGTTGGTTGTGTCAAAGGTAAAATATTTTTATTAGTAGTAATATATATTAATAAGATGGCAATGAGAGCTAAACGCCTTGTGAGTTCGTCTAAGAATGCGTATGCCGAATGCCTCCGATATTTGTTTTGGAGCTACTAAGTTGAAATCAATACGGTAGCTAGAAGGTTCACACACTAACTCTAAAGGTGCATTCTGAAACACATTCTAAGGTGTCAAATTAATGTTTATGTTTATTTTGAATATAATTTTTTTTAATAAGAATACTTTGTTTATGTAACAATGCAGACTCGATACCAAATGAGGCTATTGTTCTAACACAACATAATCTGTGCAAGTTGTTTCATGAAATGAAAATCAAACCAATTAAAGCTAGCCATTGTTAACCTTAACCAAATAATTGGCACAAAACAACTAAAGTATCAAGAGCCCGCAATTCAATCTCTCCAAAAAAAATTCTTATAAACGCATAGGAAATCAGAATGGATATCTCCAAAGCAACAGCTTAATAAGATCAAACACACAAAATAGGTAACTTGGTTTTATAAGCATGCTTTCTTAATTATCTTATACAGATTTGATACTACAATCTATGCATGTCGTTGTAAAGGATGCAAAGAAAGCAATAGAAAATAGGCAATTACATACTATTAATTTGCAAACATAATGAATAGTAAACACAAATGAATAGTAAAAATAATATTATTTTATTTATATTAACTATATTATTATTTTATAAATATAATAAACTATATTATTATTTTATTTATATTATTTTATTCAAAAACGTTATTATTTTATTCATATTATTTTATTTACCATTTGACCTCCGGTTCGTTTCTGTGTGGGTTGTCGTGTACCCATTAATGATGACTAAATACATGGCTTCTGGGTGAGGTTTATTCACCATTTGACCTCCGATTTCCTTCTGTGTGGGTTGTTGTGTACCCATTGATGATGACTAAATACGTGGCTTCTGGGTGAGGTTAAGTCGAATGATTGTGGGTTTTCATCATATTGGTTGAATTTTGAATTAACAAATTTGTTGCGGAATTGAATGATAACATGTTAGGCATTGAGTAAGTTTGTTTAAATATTAAGTTTAGAAAATCCGCATTAACGCGACATGTGAAAAACGCGCAACGCGCGTATTAATACACCTAGTTATGGTAACAGTTTAGTGAATCCAAAGGCGACTCAATATTCTAGATGATTCAAATCTAGTAGGTAGTTGTATGAATTGCAAATCAAAGCATCAACTGGCCACAATTCAATCTCTAGAAAACAGTTTTCATAAATGCAACAAAGTAAAAATACAAATTTAAACTAAGCACAAAAACGGCTTTGGTACCCAACAGCCAAAATTTTACACACCAAAGAAATGAATGCAAAGGGAAAGAATGGTCATACTACCTTGAAGTTGAAACACACAATCACTGTTAGCATTTTAACGATGAATCAGACCATTTTCCTTCATCAAATACCAATATTTGGTAAAAAAATGTTAAGTCAAAATGAACGGCTAAATTTGGTAAATGAGACAAAGTTGATGTCGGTTAGCAGCTCCCTTATAAAAAAAGGCTAAAAAAATATGTGATGTTGAAAAATACTCAAGCTTAACCTCTATAAGCTTGATTTCGCTTTTGTCCATGTTGATTAAATAAATTTCCTATAAACTTGGTAACATACTCAAGCTTAACCTCTTATAAGCACTCTAATATGTTTTTTTGGTTGCAAGATTTAATGTTTATGCATTCTGTATGCCAAAACACTGAGATCTCAATCAAAAGTACGGAAATAGAATCAAAATATACTATGGGCATTTCATCGAACACCTTATAGACATGCCCAAAACAATCAAAACACATGCAACATTCAATTCATGAAGACATGCAACATTTAATACATGAAGAAAAACATTGAATCAGAACATGAAAAATGTTATACCTTAACATCTGATTCGTTTAAAAAAAGGAAGTTAAGATGATTCGTTTGTTCTAATCTGATTTGATTAGATCTTCTTAGGTGGCGAGGTGGGAAAGGACAAAAGAGGGTTTATCACGAAGAGATTCTTTTACAGAGAAGGTTGAGAGAGTGGGGAAAAAGAAAATGTCAGGAAGTGGCATGTTGCAGAGTTAACAGTTGGCATCAGGGAAATTTCATTTAACAAATAGCAACCAAACCACTACCCCACTGGTTCATTACATTCCATAATCCACATAAAGCATTTATATACCGATGCGAAAACAGGAAAAAACACTGTTTAACTCCACTCTTCTTTAATACATAGTATAATATAATTTCTTTATATTAAAATTTTATTTATTGAATTAAAAACCCAAAAATTGAAAATTTTAACCTAAAAAATCTGGTATCCCTCTCATCACTTTGATCGGTCGTCCCATTACTTTTTCCCTCTCAAAATTCCTTTATCCCACTATTAGTTTCCCCCTCAAAGTTCCATCACTTTCCCTCATTATTTTTCCCTCTCAGTTGAACATGAGGCCAACCATACCACCATCCAGAGATGCTTACCTTCAATTCAACCTGCCGCAGCATGAACTACCTTCAATTGTCCGGGTGTGATTTCTTTCGCACACACTAGCTGTAATATCGTTGTTGTTGTTCTATTCATACATGTTGATATTTGGAGTTATTTAATGGTGTTGTGGGACTGTTCTTTAATGTTTATAAATTTGGGGTTATATTCAGTTGATATTGATTAAATTAAGCAGCTGAAAAATGGTATTGAGTTGTCTAATATTATCTAGATACACTGACTCCACTGTTATGTTGATATGTTATGTAGGAGCAACCTTTCGAACTGCAGTTTGAGGGATTTACAATATGTTGAGAAGATATTAAGTACCCAGACTAATAACCTGTAGGTTAACTAGTTCCCGAATGTCCAGACCATAACCAAATACGTTTGAAAACATGTTTGACCGTTAATCTGACCACACAAGACAAGACCCGACATCCCATTGGTGACCCGACATCCCACGTGTTAACCAAATACGATAAATCAAGTAATCAAATGTAACTATGCACTTAACACGCATAAATGTTCACTAAGTCTATCATACGGGTCATATATAGCATAAACGGGTCCGAACACGTGTTATCAGGTTATTAGACATGCCACGAGGTTCCTAACATGTTCCTAGGTGTCAAACTATGTTTCGGGACATAAAAATACACTTACAGCATCAAAACACACGATTAGGCATCAAAACACACGAGTAGGAAACAAGCAGGCGAGTACGATTTGAAAGGGCATGTAATACACACGAGTACGATTTGTAAGGGAATTTAATACACACGAGTAGAAGTATACTCATCCCCAAGGGAAACTAGTAGACTCCTACTCGCCCCTTGGACAGGCGAGTATGATTTCTACTCGCCCCTGCGCTCCAAAGTCTCATTTCGCGCGTTTAACCCTCCAAATCATATCCGAAACATGTAAAAACACCCATCATCAATCCAAAATCATCAAGCAACATATCCTAAATGAAAACCCCCAATTTTATCCTCAGTCTAACACCTTAATTTCTAGTATTTCCCAAAATGGAATAATATTATGAAAACATCACATCAAACATGCATGTGTGCATTAAACCCGACGATTCTACCAATCACCAATCCTTGTACACATGGTTATGGACAGACTCCTAATGATCCCTTGGATCATTGTAACGACTCTCGTTGATTCCCGGAACCATCATAATGACTCAGTTGACCTAGTTAAGTGTAATGTATGCATGACTCGCTAAGTTTGACTTACTAGTTTGACAAAAGTTATTAACCTGAGTTTGTCGGGTGTCACAAATGGAGTGCAAACCTTCTTGAACATTGCATTCGAAAGAGCTTGTGTCAATGGGAGAACGATAAAGTGTCCATCTACCAATTGTCTAAATATGAAATATGAGAGTAGATGGCATAGATATTACACCCAGTATCGAACATGAAGTAGATGTTGAAGAAAACGATGATGACTCAATTTGTTTTAAGACCATGACCTTATGAAACTCAAAGTCAACATACCAGGTAACACATACATTATAAATCATTGTTTTTATTTAGATTTAAATCATTTTTTTATGCTGAGTTGTATTTTATTTATTTGCCTCACAACTTCAAGAAAAGAAAAATGTGAGGAGTCTATGGTGACAATTACATACAGCGAGCCTGTTGACATACACCGAGTAACAATTTGTTCATTGCTTTGATATTGATATTAGAAGTCAATATGCAGACTGTGTTTTAATCTTGATTTGATATAGGCTTGAATATTTTCTTTTGATTCACTATAATTTGGCAATATTTATGAATTGATCTGCTTATTGATTTTGTTGTTCTAGATACTTCAAGTTTAAAAAATGAATGTTTTGGCTAATAGAATTGAATGTATAGCGCAAAGGAAAGTTTTATGTCTCGATGAATTTCGAATTCAAGTTGTCTCTAATCCTGATTTTTTTTTTTATAATTTTGTTGTCACATGTTTATTCAAAATAATTGCATCTTTATTCCAACTTGGTTATTGATAAGATGACAACCATAAATGCTTGAAAAATCATGTTTCTTCATTTCTCTTTGTAAAATACTTATTATAACCGGTGAGTTATGAGTTCAGATAAAACGAAAGAAATCATGTCAATTTCAAAGTTAAAGCATATGCCCGGTTTCATTTAGTCATAAATCATTGACCTTGTATAACTAATGTTGATGTTAACTCTTTAGGTGATGGTAAAAGAATCATCAAATGCCAACTGAACCGGAAAATTCAGCTCAGGTAAGATTTTTTATCTGGCCATCTTGACTCATCCTCTGTTCAACTAAACTTATAACAACCCAAATCTACCCATTCATAAGTAAATAGGTCAACATCGCCACCTCAGCTAATTTATTATTATTATTTTTTTTTGTAATTTTGTGATATCTTACATATGCAACATGATTATAGTGATAGATTTGCATCATCATACATGTGATACCTTCAGCTGAAGCAATTCTAAGCGTTACACACTGCGTAATTACAAAATATAGTGTTATGACATTAAAGGCTGTAGCGCCACATTTATTCACTTGAATTTTTTGCTGCTATGACAAAAACTGTACACAAAAACATAGTTTTGCAGCTGACCAGTAGCACATTTGCAGCAGTGACCCATTTATGGAAGAAGACTTGTGGATTTGCAGTAGTGACCCCATTGCAGCAGTGAACCATTTATATAAACAGACCATTTTTTTTAGCTATTGTTTCTATTTGACCCATTTGTGAAAACACAAATCATAATTGACCCATATATAAGCAAACGATTGGAATCACCATCTCTACTAGAAAATGCCCCTAAACTACATTTGACTTTAAGAGTAATAGTCTTGACTTAGAAAGTCAAAGTTCAATATTTTTAGCACTACTCAGAAGCTGAATTAATTTTCAATGCATGTTATGTTACAACTACATTTTTCATGTATCAACTGGGCAAGTGAGATGGCCATGAAATAGGAAGAAGCAGTGGGTAGCAGACGTAAAAAATGGGTTACTGTATCTATTTACCTTGAGTGTGCCTTTGCCTTTGAGAACATACCGTATAGTAACCGTATTTTTTATACATTGACTTTGATATTTATAATACATGTTCAGTTGACTTAAAATTTATAATATTTCTGGTTGACTTCAAAAAGTCAATAATGTGAATTGACTTTGATATTTATTATATGCTCAGTTGACGTCGAATTTATAAATTTCCATTTGATTTTGTAAAACACGGCTCGAGCTCGATAAGTGAACCTCTAGCTCGGCCTCGTTAATTAAACAACCCTATTTTAATGTTTGGGGCCACTAAACTTAATAGGACTTTAGCTTGGCCTCGTGAATAGTTTTTTAAGCTCAAATTTGGCTTGGGCATGGTTCGTTTAAATATTTATATATATAACACAATAAATATATTTTTATCATAATTTTATAAAATAATAGTTATTAATATATAAATATATAGTTACCGATAAAATTTTAGAAAAGTTATAATATTTTTTTAATTTATTAATATTAATATATAAAATAATATAAAATTTTATATAAATATATAAATATATAAAATATAAAATAATAGTTATTAATATATAAATATATAGTTATCGATAAAATAAAATTTTAGAAAAGTTATAAAATAATAGTTATTAATAAATAAATATATAGTTACCGATAAAATATAGTTACCGGTAATAATTATAGTTACCGATAATAAAATAAATAAATAAATAATAGGCCTGCTTAGGATCGCATGCGCACTTGAGCTCAATAAGTGAAGCTCGAGCTAGGCCTCATTTATTAAACAAGCTTATTTTAAAGGCACGGGCCAATTTAACTTGAAGGGCTCAAGTTTGGCTCGTGAATAGTTTTTCAAGCTCGAGCTTGGATAGGGTTTAGTCGTTTAATGTTTATTAACGTAATTTCATATTTATATAGTGATTTTTAAAAATATTTTTTAATTATAATTTTTATATATAACATAATATTTATATTTATTACCATAATTTTTAAAATAATAACCATTATGATGTAAATACATAGTTAATGTATTAAATTATATTAAAAATACAATAATAAAAAACAAATAATAGGCTTGTTTAACTTATAAATGCTTGAGCTTGGCTCCTGAGTAGTTTTTAAGCTTAAATTTGGCTTGAGCTCGACTCGTTTAGTCAGGGCCGGCCAGGAAGGGGTGCGGGGAGGACTCCTGGACCGGGCCCAGTATTCTAGGGGCAAAGGTTGATGAGCTCTAACTCCGATCATACCAGTTAAAAAAAGACACATTGGTGTTCGAAAAGAAAAAATGAAAAAATAAAAATAAAATAAGGAGATATGATAACCTACCTCGTTGAAGAACATGAACCAGAAGAAAATAGAAAGAGAGTTAATAGCACGATTTTACTATAATGCCCCTGAAACTAAAAGTAATAATGCATGGCTACTTATTAAACAATGAAAAGAAAAGGTCTAACTACTTTTTTTTTTTTTTAACCGTATGTGTGTATGTTAAATATAATATGTAAAAATATAATAGGAAAAGTGGTTTGGTGGGTTTTTACAGGGGTGTGTAGGTTAATGGTTTTTGAAAATTTTAACCATTCAAATTTTAAATCAAAATTACTTAATGATTTAGTACTTACCATTCACATCTTTTACTGAGTCAGCACTTAATCATTCATATATTGCCAAACGTCCCCTTAATCTATTAATTTGACAATACTTTAATCGTCGTTTAAAAAATTAGTTTAAGTTATTTACTTCGTGAAGGCCTAAGGCTAGGGGCACATTTTTCACGTATCGGCCGGGCACATAAATTCTCGGAGACGGCCCTGCGTTTAGTGTTTATTAACTCTAGTTGTCCATTAGGGACCACTTCAACCCTAAATGACAATCAACCACCCCTATTGGCTAATAGAGACCCTAATCTACCATCACTAAACTTAATTAACCACCAGTTACCCTGAAACAACAACTAATGACACTAGTTGATTAGCATGTTGGATTGGGTTCGGTTTTAATAATCATGATAGCTCTTAATAGAGCATGATGGGCCTTACATGCCATATTAGGTCGTAAAATGTTAGATCGTGCAACAGTGAGTCCTCATAGGTCATTAATGAAATATGATGGTTCATACATTTCTTAACGAGTGTAACAGGTCATAATAATCATCATAACACTTGATGGACCATGATGGGTTTTAATACACTATATTAGGTCATAAACGGCTATACTGTGTTTCAGTGAATTATGTTGAGTCGTAAGGAGCAATAATAGATTCTAGGTGACAACCATTGAACAATATTGGTCATAATTGACACTCATGGACCAATATTGACCATAATTAATCCATACGAGCCATATATGTCTTTATAAGTTTTGTAGATCATAACCGACCATTATTCACCTTAATTGAGCAAAATTGCCCCTCTTTGGCCATGAATTGTTAATATATCCACCTTTGGTACTTCTTAGTTTAGGTTGACATATTTGCGATAAATGCAATTTGTACATCAAGTGAGAATCATTTATTCATTAATTTACCATCTGACAAATTATAATATTCAAATCCAAATCCACCGTGTTTGAGCTCCCTGATTTTATGAAAGCTCGAACTCGGCTTGTATGTAGTTTTTCAAGCTCGAGCTCGTTTTTTATTTAAAAAACTAATTCATATTAATTATAAATATTATTTTATATGCATGTTAGGATTTTTGTCATAAGTTTGTAAATGTCACCGATATAAATTTATAAAATTTACCATTTTATTTGGACACCCCGCCTTAACACTCTGTTCCAGAGTTTCATTAAAGGATGGAAGAGAAATGATCTCCCTCCTCTTCATTTCTCTCTGATTCCTTTCAAATTGGAAAGATTGAAAAATCATCCTAAAAACCTATTTATTATCCCCCTCATTCCCTCCTACAAAAACTCTGGAACACATTTTTTCTCCACTTCCTTCCCAATCATTTCTCTTTCATCCTTTAATAAAACTCTACAACAGAGTGTAAGAGGGGATTAGAGGTGGCACTTAAGATTAAATTTAAGATTTTATTGAGCCCTAATATCTGTTGTCAAAAGAATGACCAAGGAAAGAAGACTGACATGAAGGAAGGAAGGAGAGACAGACCAGAACTAGCGTACCGATCACCGATCGACGAGTCACCTTCGACGACCCATAAGGGTTTGTGATTTTTTTTTTCCTATTTTAAGCTTTGTTTTTTTTTTTTTCTGTTTGAAAGGTTCGTTTTATATTTTGAGGTTGTTTGGAATTGAATCTTCCATTTGAATTGAATGATTGTTTGATGAAATCGTGATATGGATGGCATATAAATGGATTGTAGAAATTGAGAATTGTGGTTATGGAGAATTCTGTATGTATTTTTGGAACTGAACTTATATTTTTAGGGTGTTTAGAATTGAGCCTTCTCTATGTATTTTTTAGATTACTGTGAGGAACAGAGGAGCGAATAAAGTTTAAAATGAAAATAAGTATTGAATTTTTTAGCTCTCATGCCATGAAAATATTTATATACCCTGATAGGCTTGATTCTAAGTTGTATATAAATGATTTCAGGAAACAATTATTTCAAATGTGGTATTGTGGGGAATTAGGAGGATACTGTTGGCTTTTATATAACATCAAAAAGAATAAAGTCATTTGGCTATTCCATCATTCAACAAGTTCTCTTGATTGAAAAACCATTAAAATTCAATTCACTTGATGTTCAACATGCAACAAATAAGATGCTCAATAAGATAGTTTGCCATTAGAAAAAGACTTGGAGTTGGCTTTTAATATTTGTCCCTAACCGAAGGTATTTTACAGTAGAATTGACTGAAGCCAAACATCCCATAACAAGTATACCTTTGAAATCAGAGTTTGATTAAGATTTGCGTTGAACATCATTCAACATGTTCTTTACACCCATGTGTTGCCCTGCATCATTTCAATTGCACACAAAATTTGTTTTTATTTTAATATTATGTGGTAAATATTGATATTGTATTGCATATTTTTTTAAAAGAGAGTGTGGGTACGTGCAAGGGTCTTTTAACATCCGGTCTCTCTCACTACCAATATTGTCCGCTTTGCCCCGATGAGTTGCCAATCCAGAGCTCACAAATTTGTTTTTGGTTGCCCCGGTCGAGACTTCGTGGGAGGTCACCCATCCTGATACTACTCCCACCTGAGCACGCTTAACTGTGGAGTTCTCCTCTCATCCACTAACATTAAGCCCCAAAACGTGTTGGTGATTTAAGAGACATTGGATTACATATGAACCAAGGATCTCTCATAGCCACGGCTGACGTGGGATTTGCTTGAAGTGTCACAAGTCTATATATCACTTCGACCGACTTTAGTGAGTCTTTTAAAGACCATGGAGACTATGAAACTCAAGTCACCAAACCAGTAAAATGCAAGGTTGTCATTTCATGGCACTTCTAAGCTTATTTGACCATGCTAATTGGCTACTGTTTGAGTTTGATGAGGTCTAATGACAAACAAAAACAAGAAAAATAAAAAGTCAACAATATAAGGTAATGAGTATGAAAACTTTAGACAGTTGATGATTCAGGGGAACCAAAAAATACTTCAAGACCTTGTAGTTAAAAACATTAAACTTTTTTTCACAAATTTACCAGTAAATGCCAGAGAAAATGAAGAAAAAAATAGTGAGGCAAAACACTCATGCGGGAGAAGTAGATTATATTCCAGATCTAGGTGATGAAGTAAGGAAGATTGGACCGCTCAAAAATGAAGGAGCCTCATGCTAGTGGGACAAAGCCATTTGCTAGACTTGCTCATGAAATGGTATCATCTTCAAGAAGTCATAATGATAAAGGTAATTACTTTTAACTTGTTACTTTTTTAACTATTTCGTAATATTAAATGGACTTGCTTATCTTGTTATAATATTGGTGTGAAATGAATCAGCCAAAACTTTCCATTTTACATGGCAAGAAACACTCTTGAACATATAATCTTTAACTTATTGTTGATATGTAGTTAAGGTAATATGTTAGTTTTTTGTATAGCTGTTAGGTGTTTGGACAAATTATAAATGGGTGCATATTATATTATATGTTTGTTTTTTCTCTAATTGTTACGTGTTCGATCTATTTTTTTACACACAATTTTCTTTTGAATTAAGAACAATGAGTTTCATAAATTAAAGATCTTTAAGATTTTATTGAATCAATACTAATGTTTGTTTAAATGGTTGATGATGGCAGGGTAGATATCATGAGAAGCTTTGGAGCTAACTTCTATGATAGTGAAATTCTCTTCCCCAAAGAATATTTAGACTCGTGTAAATATTTAGAATATGTTACTTATTACATAATGTTTTGCTAACATTTGAAATATGGTTTGGATCGAACTTATTATTGGAGTTATAATATTATGGTTTCTACACTACAATTTTATCAATCGTTTATTTTATATTGTAAATAATGTGATTTTTGTGGCAAAATTATGTGCCATTAAAAATAACACATATATAAACTAGAAACGGTTTTAGCGGACATAAAATTTGTCCCACAAAAGGTTTTTTTATATTGTGCAAAAAATAGTCACTAAAACTAGTATGAATATGTAATTAGAATTACTTTTAATGGCACAAAATATATGCCGCAAAAGAATCTTTATATTGTGGAAAAAAAAAGTGTCACTAAAAGCCTAAAACTATGTGCAGCAAAATGAAAAAGTGCCACTAAAAGGCTTTAGCGTCAGCACTTTTAGTGATACTTTCTTTGTGTGCCACCCATTTCTATAGGTGTCTTTAGTGGCACTTTTTGGTTTATAATGACACTTTTGTATGTCACTAAATGACAATTTTTTGTAGCGCACTCTACCAAGTGTCAATACCGTAGTGAACCGAATGGATTTTGATCAAATTCCTACCACGACACACAGGAGGACTGCATCGGTTAATATCTATCTATACAACTAATAAACAAAACTCAATGTGTACACATGGCACTCCCATGTTGAGCCTTCAATTTTGTCTCCTATCATATTGTGCCACATGGCACAACCATGGAATTTATAAAATTTTATGTTTTAAAAAAATCGAAAATCTATATTAAAACACAAGGTTTGGTCAAACACAATTATTAATGACAATTATTATTATATCACAATTATTAACTTTCCTAATTTTTTAAAACATTTATTCTCTTATACTCTTTTTTTTCAAAACATTTCTTCTCTCATATTGAATAAAAAAAACTCAAATCATTGTTCATCTATTCTCCATCCTCACCATCCTTCTTCTTCTTCTTCTTCAAGGTATTATCGATATGCACCCAAACATCGTGTTGGAAAACGAAGCTTTGTTGAGTGGAAGCAGTCTTGGATTTTGGAGACGTTTAATGTATTCATGTAAATCTCTCTTTTGATCTATCTCTATTTTACGAATTTAATTTCCTTTTGGTTGTGGTTTTTATTTTTTGTTGTGTTTGTTTGGTTCAACTGATTCCTGTGGAGATGAGTGAAGGGGCTACTCAAATCAAAATCAATATCTTCTTTCGCATTTTTAACAAGGTATAAATCTTTGTTTTTGTTTCATTTATACCATCTCTATATTACATACTACATAATTACATAATGTTACCTATATTTTACGAGAGTAATTTAGAATGGACAAGGGTACGTTTAGTTTGCATAACATGTTTTGAATTTGAAATTGCCAAAAAGATTGGGAATTTATCATAGGAATTTGAATTTATATTAATGTTTTTTTTGGTGCAAAACAATCACTGAGGAGTTAGGAATTCATCACTACGGGCAACACCCAGTGGTCGCTGCACCACCGTTGCGGCTCTTGCACCACCGACCACTATCTGCACCACCATCATCGGTTGTGGTTGAGTTATGAGGGATGGATAGTTGGTGGATGCAACGACAGTGGTGGTTGAGATTTGGTATGCTTGGCGGTCACTAGCTGTAGATTCCAATTCTTTAGGTTGAGTCATTCACAATTTGAAAGGAATGTCAAAATCTTTTACATTTAGGGATTTGAGTGAATTAATTTTAATTACACGTTTTCTTTCAATCACACACATTAAAAATGTAAATTAAATATTTCTAAGATTTCTGTGTTGGAAATTCATTATGTTTTTTTTTCCGAAAATAATATCTCCTGAAATTCATTTGTGTAGGTTGTTCAAATGGTTTCACTCATGGATCGTCTGCTTAAGTTGGAAAATCTTGACTTACATTTAACACCATACAGGGTGTTAGCCACTGGGCATGATGAAGGTATGCTGTAATTCATAAAATCCAAGTCTCTAGCTCAGGTGTGATTATATCATCAATAAAACCTTGATTGTAAACTTTTTAATGTATTTACTTATTTATTTTTCACGTTTTAGTCTTTTTTTTTAAACAAAAAGCAATAAATGAAAATGCGAAAATAAAATGACTTAAATTAGGAACTCATTAAATTTCCTTATTACATTCAAATTACTCATTTACTAAATTTATTGTAATTTATATTGGTAATAATACGCCTATTTTCATCATAATTAATGCGCCTATTTTCATTTGAATTACTTTGTTTTCAAACATTCAAAATCAAAATTTAAAAAAAAATCCAGATTTTAAAATTAAAGACATTTAAACACAAAATAAAAGCTTAATTCTTTGATTTGTCACAATACTATTTTTAGCATATAGTTAGCATTTATCATGATTTACACAATATTGGAAACATCCAATGTTAATAATTGTGATTACCATTTCATTAATAACCTTTTTTTTTTTATTAGAATCTTAGTAATTCCATTAACAAAAAAGGGTAAATTACATAATGATGGTAGGTAGGCGGGCAACAAGCTGCGCCGCCACCCCTTTTTGAATAGAAAATCCTAATCTGCTAAAAACAAAACCCCGCCCTTGGGGTGGAAAAGTTGCTGTGCACTACTCGTTGAACCCGAGCCAAAAACCGCACCGCCTCTGGTGCCAGGGAACCAAACCTTTAAACACAAAATTATTAATCCTATATAAATATAAATACATTTATAAACAAAGTTAAATTTGAATTTTTTTCATCATAATTAATACGCCTATTTTCATTTGAATTACTTTGTTTTCAAGCATTCAAAATAAAAAATTTAAAAAAATCCGGTTTTTAAAATTAAAGACATTTAAACACAAAATAAATGTTTAATTCTTTGATTTGTCACATTACTATTTTTAGCATATAATTAGCATTTATCATGATTTACACAATATTAGAAACATCTAATGTCAATAATTATGATTACACATACTAATTATCCTTTTATTTACACATACTAATTATCCTTTTATTTACACAGTTACTATGATTCAAAGTCCTTACATAAGTTGTGTCAACTCTTATTAATACATTAATTGATCCTATTAATTGCCCTATATTATCCTAATATTAGTTTAACTTATATTGGTAATCAATTAAATGGTGAATTATCAATTTCAAATTTCAAATTAAAATTTGAAATATTTAAATACGAATTAGACAAAATTTCAAAATTTGAATTTTGTTTAATAATGGTAACAAATTACACATACTAATTATGCTTTTAATTACACATTTTGAATGACTTAATGTTTTAAAAAAAAATTAAAATTTTGAATTAAAGTTAATAATGGTCACCATTACAAAACTATTTATTATCTTTAAATTATGATTTCCTACTATATTTAAAATATAACAATTAATAATTTTGGTTGTAACTTTCTCAAATTAATTACAAGTAAAAATTAAAATTTTAAATACTATAATTTGAAATTATAGATTTACGTTAAATTTTAAAAATATTTGAATACTAAATGTTTTATTTAAATATTTACTCTCAAAAAATTGAATTTAAGATTTATAGTAACATTTATATTTAGATTTAATTAACACATTTAAAATATTTAATTCAAATTTTTGAATGATTTGAATCTTTCAAATTTTGATTTATAGAATTTGAATTGATAGATTTCAATTAAACTTTATAAATATTCAAATATTAAATGTTTTATTTAAGTATATAATTTCATATTTCGATATTTATCATTTTAAATTTTTTTAACATTATAGAATTCTAAATTTTGAATAATAATGGTAACAATAAGACTTAACTATAACATTTAATTCAAATTTTGCATTATCTGAATATTTTAAAAAATATCAAACTTTGAATTTAAATTAATAGTTGTAACAATTAATCCTACTATGACCATTAAAATAGAGTTATTATAATTAGAGATTTCATAATATATTTAAAATTTAACAAATAATAGTTTTGATTATAAACTTGTCCAATCAGTTACAAGTTAAAATTCAAATTTTGCTTATTAGAATTTGAATTGATAGATTTCAGTTAAAATTTATATCTATTCAAATATTAAATATTCTATTTAAATATATAATTTCATATTTCAATATCTATAATATAAATTTAAAATTTTGTTAACATTATAAAATTCTAAATTTTGAATTCTAGATAATAAAGGTAACAATTAGACTTAATTATAGCATTTAATTCGAATTTTGAATGATTTGAATATTTTAAAAAATTTCAAACTTTTAAAGTTAAGTTAATAATTGTAACAAACAATCCTACTATTACTTTAAAATAGAGATATACTAATTATATAGGTACGAATCAGAGAATGACAAACTATGTACCGATACCTGGTTGGTTCAACTTTTTTACAAACTATACATGATCTACAAAATACGGAGCTTGATCCAGAGTACTTGTCACGTGTAAAACGCAAAATAGATGGTCCCACTTCCATTAATCCACTTGGCCACACACGTACCTTCACCCAAAATTAGATTTTTCATTTCATTTTATATTATCATATAAATATAAATATACAAAAATTATCATATAATAATATATAAAATTCTTTTAACTAAAAAAGAAACAAATACTGAACATCACATCCTTGCCGTGTAAACTGTAAACTCCGGTAAGACGCACACACCTACGCTGTTTGCCACAAAAGTTAACCGTCCGTCACCCCCTATATTATATTATTATTATTATTATTATTATTATTATTATTATTATTATTAATATTAATAATTATATTAAGATTCAAACAGATCAATGATGGAAGTCGATACTCAAGGCTTTGAAGAATCACATGGAGACATGGAGTCTCTTCTTCTAAACGATGACGATAATAACAATAATAATATTCCGTTATCCAAATCTAACGGCGCCGTTAACGGAACCGATCCCTTATTATCTCCGTCACCGTTTGCAGAAATTCCCACCACTGACGATTATGATCCGTTATTATCGTCACCATCACCGTCACCGTCAACTAACCAAAACCCTAATCCATAGAAATATTAGAAAAATTATGAAAGTCATACATGAATAACATAGCAAATCAATCTACTATAATAAAAACAAACAAACAGATCTGAACGATAGCAAGTCAATCTACTATAAAAAAAACAAACAAACAAATCTGAACGATATACCTGATGTCGTGAACCTTAGAAAACAGAAACAAACAGCCGTTAACTTTATAAGAAATCTTAGATCTAATATTGTGGAAACATGAAACGAATTAGGTAGACAAAATTGTGAAAAGATGAAAGAAATCGATAAACGGATTATTTTAGGGTTTGTTATTTGGGGGAATCTATTGTGAAAAGATGATAGGGTTTGGAGGAGAAAGGAGAGTCATGGTTGTTTTTTAATTTTTTTATAACTTATATACCCCTTCCACCTAGGATGACACATGGCATACTTAAGGGGGAGATTGCCTCCTTGAGTGCCATGTCACAAAAAAGGCTTTGGTTTATTATAGTTATAGATTTAACAAATAATAGTTTAAGTTACAAATTTCTCAAATTATTTACAAGTTAAAATTCAAACTTTGAATACAAAAATTTGAATTGATAGATTTCAGTTAAACTTTATAAATATTCAAATATTAAATGTTCTATTTATGTATTTCATATTTTAATATCTATAATGGTAACAATTAGACTTAATTATAACATTTAATTCGAATTTTACATGATCTGACTCAAACGGTGTCTTACTTTTAAAATTTTATCATAAATATTTTTTACTACTATTTATTTTTTACTAGATAATGCTCCTCAAATACCATCTGATAACAAGATTCCAGTGAAGTTCCAAATGCGTTAATTCCCAATATCCGTATGTTTCGCAATGACCATCAATAAAAGCCAAAGACAGTCTCTATCGAAGGTTGGAATGTATTTAAGAGACCCTGTATTCTCACATGGCAACTTTATGTCGCATTGTCAAGAGTTAAAAAGCAGGGCAGAGGTGAAATTACTTATACTTTATGGTGATGGGAATGTCAAAACTAAAACAAAAAATGTGGTGTATAAGGAAATATTTAGTGATATTTGAATAAAATTTGTATTCGTTGGTTTTAAATTTTAATAAAATATTTCTACTGTATTTTTCTTATACGTTATACTACTCCAAATAATTGTACGTTGGTGAACCGCGTGTCCACACGGGCAAATATCTAGTTAATAATAAAATATGGATTCTCATCCAACCTTTTCGTGAGTAAACGATAATATCATTTATCTTTGAAATAAATGGATATTGTTTGATCGGTCCGCCATAAGACTACATGTAGTCGCAATGGATTTGGGCGTTTTTTGGGCATTTCACGCCCAATTCACAAGTATTTCACGCTTCAAATCAAAATTTAACAACCAATCAAATATCTCCAACTCTCCCCCAACCAATCAAATATTATTTGTTTTTAATTTCAAAAAAAAAAAAAAAAAAAGGTTGAGTAATGATTGGAAGGGGCATTGTGAGGCTTGAAACTACTACACCCATTTTTAATTTCAAGCCATTTCAAACCTCATATGAAACCCATATGCTACATGTCACATAATGCCTTATGGTGCGGCTTGAAATTTCAAGCCCATTACACATGTTCTAACATAGAGATGCACATCATAATGGGCCGAGAGTGATAATTGATAAGTTGGACAGTTATAGACCATAGTGACACCACCAATATTAAAAAGACTCCCTGCCTACCAAGTTTGAATAAAAAGAATTTTCTGTTCATAGAATAACTTTGTCATTTTGTAAGCTTTTATCACCTTTAAGACTCCACCTATCTTCCTCCAAGAAGGCATCAGTCATCATTTCCTTCAAATTACAATGACACAAAAGTGTGAGATGAAGCTTCTTGGGACTCCTGGAAGTGTATTTGTGACCCGGGTTAAGTTCGTCCTCAAACTTAAGTCTATTGACTATGAGTACATTGAGGAAGATCTTTGGAACAGAAGTGAGCTCCTACTTAAATCGAACCCCGCTTTTAAGCGAGTTCCAGTACTTTTACATGCAAATGAACAGCCCATGATTGAGTCGCTTGCCATAATGGAGTACCTTGATGAGATCCAACCCAATGTCCACCCTCTCCTCCCTTCGAACCCTTCGGAACGGGTTCAATGCAGGAACTTGGCCTACACCTTTGACACCCTGGTATTTTATGACCAACTCATTTGGTTTTTGATACAATTAACATGTTTCTTTTTTTCTTCTTCTAAAACTGATTCTTGCCAAATAAATATAATAAGATGAAACACTTAATTTTAGCAAGTATTCTTTTTTTCTATTTTTGACGTTTGGTTATAACTTCTTTACAAGTGTTGGTGACATGTATTGCTGCAACCAAGTTTGCCTTTTTAATCCCAGTTTCAACGTTTATGCATCACTGAATATTTTTTTTTACTATATATAAAATTTTATGGTACTCGCTAGTCTATACATACGAGGATGTATTGTTATTCCTCCAAAAATTACATTTATATACCACCACTGTCCACTGAGCTTTTATATATATTTCACAGATTTCTAAGGTCTTCAAATTACTTTGTGAGCAATAATAATAATAATAATAATAATAATAATAATAATAATAATAATAATAATAATAATAATAATAATAATAATAATAATAATAATAATAATAATAATAATAATAATAATAATAATAATAATAATAATAATTTTTCTTAATTTCTTACATGGCAGCATGTCAAATGGATTAAAGATTTTATGGTAACACGAGATAAGGAAAAAAGAGAAGAATTAAAAAAGTTGATCATCGGAGCATCGGTGATGTTTGAAGAAGCATTCGTGAAGTTGAGCAAGGGGAAAGCATTTTTCGGTGGAGATGATATTGGTTATCTTGATATTGTTATTGGAGTTTTTCTTGGGTGGTTCAGGCTTTATGAAAGAGTTTTCAATTTTCATGTGTTCGAAGAAGATAGAACCCCTAGACTTGCACAATGGGAAAAGAGTATGTGGTCACATGAAGTGACTAGTATGATTCCAAGTCACGAAATTCACATGGAATTCCTTAACTTTCTTAAAGTCGTCATGACCTCTACCTAAACCGGTTTCCGTTTAAAGTAAACATGTGTGCGCGTCGGCATATATGCGACTATATAAATATCATGTATGGTCATTATATATGTTTAGTTAAGTTTGAAGTACGTGTCTAGTTTGATGATAATAAAGATCACAAGGTATAGTGATCCTTTGTTGTATTTGCTCTTGAGTAAATCCGATATAAATTGAATGTTTTCTATATATAGAATTATAGTTAGTTCTTCGAACCTTAAAAAATGTTTAATTGCTATTATGTTTGATTCATGTATGTGGGTAATCAAGAAGGAATTAAACCATAGATTGATATATAATATGGACTGAAAATGAGAACTGATAAACACAAAGTACTGCACCTTGATTGATGATGTGACTATTTGATACATGAAAACAATGTTCCAACCTTTTGACTCTATTATTTATTCGTGTAACAACCGAAAAAATTTTCTTTCTTTCTTTTTGACCTCAAGCAATTTTTGGGGATTGACATTCTCAGATGGGATGTTTTTTTTTTCAGCCCAGAGAGAATTTGAGCTATTTCTACTGTTTGGTGTGAGAGTTCAAGTTCGGTAGTTTCTGGTAAAGGGTCAGTAGTTTCAAAGGAAGGGTCAGTAGTTATAGTCTTTTTGAGTTTCTTCCTTGAAAACAAAATGGTTATTGAAGCTCTTTTGGGGGTGTGAGATGGATGAGCTCGAGAGGGAGTTTCAGTCACACCTTCAGGAAGTGCAGATTGCACATTAGCAGGTTCAGGCATCTCAATCTCCTGAACAACTTTTCTTTTTGGGGTGGTGGATTTGGATTTTTGTTGGTTGGGTTATTTAGGCATTTTGGGAGTGGTTTTTGAAGATGTTTGTTCCTTGGGGACTGTGGCTTGTTACCCTTGGTCATCTTCTGGCAAAAGTGCCGGTTTATTGTGCCTAGAAAATACTTGTGAGGTCAAAGGATTTAGCTTTGAAGCCTCACCCACAAGTTTGTCCTCACCAAGTTCTTTTTATTATACATTGCATCATAAATCTTGGGTACAACAAAAACTTCTTTTTATCATTTTGGTGATGCAACACCAACTTATTAAAGAAAACTGATGATGCCCTAAAAGTAGTCTCACTCACAATTGCATGGAAAATAGGTTGAAAAGTTGAGGGCATCTGATCATAAGATCCAGTTTTTGGACTTAAACACATGATTATGTAATGACACAAAAGTTTGTATTTTGCATCAAAATATTTCTTATAAATTGTAGAATGTGAGAGAGTACCTTGGTAACCACACTCTATCATGGTTAGTTGAATATCAACATTGGGAATTTGTTATGGTGCATCAGCATCATCAAGACCAAGCCTTATTCCTAAAGTTGCTGGTGTGATTGCCATAACCTTCCCTTGGATAGTTGATTTGAGGGAAATCACTTTGTCATTTACAGTCACCGCCTCGGCGTTTGCCCAAAACTGGTTTAGAGTTTGAATGTGTATCGGAGGATCAATGGTGAAAGTTGTGTAGAACTGGGGTTTGACGACTAAATAAATGATTTCATTGTATTGAGACCAGGATGAATCTTTCACGAAGTAGCCTCGTTGATTTTGTCCCTGTTTCAAAACGAGAGCCACGGTGTATTTTCATTGAACAGTGTTTTTTATGTTGCAGGGGAGAGTTTGTGAGTGTTTTGAGAGAGAAAGAGGGAATTTTTGCTTTTTGACTGGATAAGTGTGAGAAAAGGTGTTTATCAGAAGTTTATAACCGCCTTTGGTCAAACTTCTGAAATGGGAAATGTCTGATTTGCCCGTATTGATAAAACTGCTGATGAAACAGATTTAGTTATCAGTAGTTCCCATTTTCTCTTCAGTAGTTTGTGAACAACTGATGAGAATAAGTTTGAAAAACACATTTATAACTTCTGATGATTATTTTCATCAGTAATTATTCAATTTCTGAAAATTATCCCCATTCTAATGTTTTATACATCAGAAGGTTCTCTGTTTTTGGTAATCAGAGGTTTGTGATAGATTAGTAACAAAGTAAGTGAAAGTAAACTATGGGCATAAAAATGAAAACACTTACAAATTTTACTAATAATTTAGCATCCCAAACATGGATACTAACCTCTGAAATGTTGAAGAGTCAAGAGGTTTGTTGAATATATCAGCTATTTGATTTGCTGTTGTCACATGTTTTACCTCAATCTTGCCTTTTTCATAGCAATCCCTGATGAAATGATACCTGATTTCTATGTGTTTTGTCTTTGAAAATTGGACAGGGTTTTGAATGATGCTAATGGCAGATTTACTGTCTACAAATAGTGGGGTCTTGGTTTCTTTGATTCCATAATCAAGTAATTGATATTGAAGCCATTGAATCTGTGATGTACAGCTTACAGCTGCAATGTACTCTACTTCAGCAGTTGAAGTTGCCACAGATGTTTGCTTCTTTGATTTCCAGGACACCAGACAGTTTCCTAAGAATTGACAACCACCAGATGTTGATTTTCTTGAAATTTTACACCCTGCATAGTCACTATCTGAAAAAGCTGTTAGTTTGGTATCGCTAGAAGCAGGATACCAAATTCCAAGTGTAGGAGTTCCTTTCAGATATCTGAAAATTCTTTTGACAGCAATTAGGTGTGATTCCCTTGGAGCTGATTGATATCTAGCACAAACATAAGTTGAGAACATAATATCTGGTCTAGAAATAGTTAAATAAAGTAGGGAACCTATCATACATATATACATGTTTTGATCAATCTGTTTTCCTTGATCATCTGGTTCAACTTGTGTGGTTGAACTCATAGGAGTGGAAGCTGATTTACAGTCTTTTAAAGAAAATTTGTTCAATAATTCTTTAACATATTTAGATTGATGTATAAAAGTTCCATTTGTTTGTTGTTTGATCTGCAGTCCCAAAAAATACTGCAGTTCTCCCATGGTACTCATCTCAAATCTTGATTGCATGAGTTTCATAAATTCATCACACAGTTTTGAATTGGTTGAACCAAAAATGATATCATCAACATAAATTTGAACAAGTTGGATGTGATTTCCAACATGTTTAATGAAAAGTGTTTTATCAATGGAGCCTCTTGTGAAGTGATTTTTAAGTAAAAAGGTGAAAAGTGTGTCATACCAAGCTCTGGGAACTTGTTTTAGCCGATAAAGAGCTTTGTCAAGTTTGTACACCCAATCAGGATGAGAAGGATCCTCAAACCCAAGTGGTTGACAAACATACACTTCCTCATTTATTTTTCCATATAAAAATGCACTTTTTACATCCATTTGAAAAACTTTAATTTTGTTGGAAATTGCATAAGCCAAAAATAACCTGGTGGCTTCAAGCCTTGCAACTGGAGCAAAGGTTTCACCATAATTAATTCCTTCTTCTTGAGAATAACCTTGTACCACCAGTCTTGCCTTGTTCTTAATGATTAGACTAGCTTCATCTTGTTTATTTCTAAAAACCCATCTTATTCTAATTGGTTGTTTGTTTGGAAGTAAGGGACACATTTCCCAAACCTGTTGCTTCTTTAACTGTAGTAGTTCATCTTGCATTGCTTCAACCAAACTGTTGTCTTTGAGGGCTTCCTCATATTTCTTTGGCTCCAACTGAGAAATGAATGCTGAGAATAAGCAGAAGTTGGAAAACTGGTTTCTTGTGAGTACCCCTGAGGCAATATCACCAATGATTTGATCCAATGGATGATCTTTGTGTTCAATCAGTTGTTGTAAACCACCGATAGGAGTAGGCTCTTGAACTTCTTCAAACAAACCACTGAGGTTAATAATATCTGGTTCAGCTGCTTGTACATCTTTAGTAGTTGTAGGAGTTGAATCAGTAGTTGTTGAATCAGAAGTTTGATGAACTTCTAATGGCTTGAAAGTTGATTTAATGACTGTATTAGGAGTCCATGATGGAGGACCATCATCATTAAACCCTTGATCACCATAATAAATGGGTTTAAATGAAGTAACAGTCTTTCCAGGTCCGAAATTAAAACTGTCAAGGTCAAAGAGTTCAGCAGGATGTGCTGGAATGAGTGCATGTTTTGACTCATTGAACTCGACATTCAGTGTTTCTTCAACTATCTTGGTTCTTGAATTGAATACCTTGTAGGCTTTTCTAGTGGAAGAATAACCAAGAAAGTAACCTTAATCAACTTTAGCAGCAAACTTTGAAATAGAGCCTTTGATATTCCACCACGCAGCAGCATCATCTCAAAGAAAACTAACAGCACACCTAATATTTTGAGATGTGGAACAATTACTGGTCGTCATGACTGTCTCCATTTCCTTGATCCATTTGATAACTCCCAATGGACCTTCGGCTCCTGAAAAAGTACTGGGGTGATAAGACAGAAAAATCCTATGATCACAACCCTGCTTAGGCTCTCCTGTGTGGTCAAGACACGTAATAGTTATTATTTGATATAAAAATCAAAGTAACTGCTTCGTGAAACATTAGAACCAAAATCAAACGCTCTTACCTAATGAACCTCCAACATGAAAACCTCCTCCTAGTACAAGCTCGATCATACCATGACTCTGTGAGCTGCTACCGCCTAGGATACCACCACCTAACATGTTATCAACTTTACTTCCACCGACCTCTGGGTTGGTCTCATGCTGATCCAGGGCAAAAGTTATTAGTTGAGCTATCATCCTAGCCAACTGCTCTAGCAAAATAGGAAGTGAAAAGTCTCCTGCCTCAAGGTTCGCTTTCGATACTGGTGCCATCTTTCCTTTTCTATATATTTATAAGAGAACATATATATAAGAAATAAGCTACTTATTTCGGAAACTAATTATGTCGTATCTAAATATCAGTTCAAATGGCATTCATATCTACAAATTAATTCCACAACTCCTGTACCACTAATGATTAGCAACTAAGCAAAAGAAAATCAACCATAATCATAACAAACTTAAAGATAATAATCAAAAGTACTTGCCTATAAAAGATCATTCAACCAAAATACATATTGTCTAGTGCGATTAAAATAAACAACAAAGAAAACAAGGAAACAACCGTCACCAAAACAAGTTTGTCCTACAGGACTCATCAAAATATAGGGCCTAACATGCCCAAGGTCAACATCATAGCAAAACAACTCATGGGATCCTGCCTCCATGAAGGATAGTAGCCATAAACATTAACACCACTGTAGCCAGTGCAACATCACAGCCAGTGCCGTAGCCGCACTGTACCTCTCTTCTGCCACCATCACACGCTGCCCCTATCCAACCATACCAGTCTCAACCTCCTCCAATTTGCTGTCCTGCTCAACAATCTTCTTCTTCGTCTCCAACAAATCTCCGTGTATAACCAACAAATCGGATTCCGGTTTCTCAATCCAGTAGCGCATCTGATCGCGAGCATCGCTATGAATCACTTAATCCTCCTCAAAATTAGTAATCCTACCATCCAAAATATCCACCTTATCATCTAAGGGGCCAACCTGATCACCCACTGTCTTCACACAATCTCGGACCCACTCAAACTTATCATTCAAACCATCCAACCTATGCTCTGACCCATCCACTCGATGCTGTAGAGAATCCGCCCTCATATCCACTCTGTCATACTTCCCCTGAAGTGTAATAATCTTGATATCAGTACGTGCCCCATGCACCGCCAAAGTAGCAACGGTGCACGCTACAGGCTCACCTGTCAATGTAGGAATATGAGCAGCAGATGAAGATCCACCATGCTAATAGGCACGAGGTATGCCCTCTATCTCTGCCCACTCATTCAACTATTGTGGCAACCAAACCCAACGTCTAACCTCTGCCCTAGGTTTCTTCCTTTTAGGAGCTGACTGATCTTCGGTATCCAATGGTCTCTTGTGTGTTGCCATGTCCATAAGTGGTGCTACCTCGTCGGGCTTAGGATCAACAACAGGTGCAACCAATGGCTCTATATTAGATGGTACAACAACCTCATGTTCAACCACTACTGGTGCCACTACAACCTCATCGTCTCGCTCTACAACCTCATCGTACCAGCCTACTCCAGGCACATTTTGGTCATCCTCCTCCTGAGCTACTGGTGCCGCTTCAGGATTGTGTGGTGCTCGTGGTGACTCTTTCTCAGTACTGGAGAAACGGGTGCTCGACGAAGCCATGATCGGTGACAATCAATTTCCGTACTTAATAAAAATATATAATATCATATAGTATAATATACTTAATCACACAAGCACATTTAATAGTACATTTTAAGAACATAACTATTCTTACATACTATTTCCAAAGTACTCTATGTGATATATACTAATTGTTAGGGTGGTACGAATGCTACGTATGGGCTATCATCCTTTCATATAACTATATACAACCACATATGTATTTAGATCCCTACCACATACAAGGTACTCTATATGATGCATACTAAACCCTAGAACAATTTACAGGGTTTTTGAGAGCGTTTATGGTTATAGCATAGATCAAAAGTTTTTAATCGTCTATAACCTTCGCTCTGATACCAACTTCTGTCACACCGCGACAGCGCACAACGGAATGAAAGTCATTAGGTAACGGAAGTTGTTACCGTAAAGTTTAGCAAATCATTTGTGAGTACGTATGGACATCTTGCAACCACCCTCTAGCCCAACACATTTAAGTTTCCGGTTTAAGATAGTTTAAAAACATGTCATAGCCAAGATGAAGCGAAAGTACATAATCAGTGTTTTACAATTTATTAAAGATAAAAACATAGATTTCATAATTTAAGGTCCCAACATCAGTTTAGACCTTAGCATATAGATATATTAACCACGAAACAATTCTAGTTTGCTATTCAAAACTATCCACAAAATGTAACTATTCTATGTCTCAAAATTCGCGTTTCAGCGACTTTCGCGACATAGTTTCATACTGTAAACGCTTGTTGTTAAGGTAAAAATAGTATGTACCTTAAGTAATGAATTTTATACTCATTTTGGCACTAACCAAACTGATTTACATCAGACCTGGAATTGGGTGTCCCAAATGCGTACCAATTGTCGAAAACATACGTTTTTGCGCATCTTTCGCAAATATACCTAGGGTTTTACCTTGGGTCATTCATATTCATTTAATCACACTTTGTTTTGCATCAAAATTACAAAAATATGCTCTAAATCAGTTTTAGAATAATCGCTTCACAAGCTTGTATTTTGGCGTTTTAAGCCAAAAAAACACGTTTTGATCGTACATGCAAGGCCTCCCAAGCATGTAGATATTAAAAAAACTTGTTTTGCACTATATCAAGCTTATGATATATCAAGGCCAAACAACACATTCTTGAACTGGTGTTTTAATTTTAAGCATAAAATACATTGTTTTTTGTTTTTAATTGTTATGTTTGGGTTTTTGTGGACAAAACGATCCAAAACATAATGAATATAACCAAAAATAATGCATACATATCAATTTTTAATCCTTCTCACACTTCTCACAAAAACCTATTTTCCTACAAGATCTGTACCTTATATATATATATATACATATATAGGGAAAGGATAATGTGGAAACCCTTGTTATATGGTAAACTCTGGAAACTCTGACTTCCCAATTTTTTTTTTATTTTTAAAAAAAATAGGGCATGTAATATACATTGTTTTAAGCATTTTGAGCCAAAAAAATCAAAAAAGCGCCGAGTAGAGTTTTTTTTAAAAAAATAAAGTTTTGACTAACACATGTTAAGCGAAACTAACACGTGTTAACCATTTGTTACCCGAAGACGGTTTTTTATTTTTTAAAAAAAAAGGATCGACGCTTTTCCCCCTTTTTTTGGCCCAAAATGCTTAAAATCATGTATATTACATACCCTAAAATTTTCATATAAAAAAAGTCGGGAAGTTAGAGTTTCCAGAGTTTACCATATAACAAGGGTTTCCAAAATAACTTTATACTATATATATATATATATATATATAGTAATTAAAAAACAAATATTAAAATTGTTACCTCGTTATAATGACAGAAATAGCATTATTTAATTAAAGTGATGAAGTAACTTGGAATAAAAATAATAATTTTATATTTCCCTATTAATCAGTAATCAAATTTGATAAAATTAAAAAAAAAACACCTTAGAAACCTTAGATGATAATTTACTATATAGGTGAGTTAACGGTTCCATATTTGTCACGAGCCAAAAACACAAAACAACCTCTTTACTTTTGCAATTATCATTTATACCCACTACACTTTTTAAATACTTTATTTAATATCATTTTCATCCTTACGTTTCAAATTTTCAAAATTAGCCCCATGCTTTTATTATTTAGCTTAAAAGAACAAAAAAACTATTTTCTCGGATGGCTGTTTTTATCTACGTGTCGGTATAAATTCACATTTCAACGTAATTTTTTCCGAAAACAAGTGGGTCAAACATATTGTGTTTTCATGCTTATGTTTATGTACATTTTTAGTTGGCCTACATTTTGACATTTTAATGTAGGTTGTTAAAATTCATGTTTCAATGTGAAGAACGAGATATAAATTCACGTTTTAACATAACTTCTTGGGAAATGAGTCAGGTCAAATATAACACGTTTTTGGTTGGTCTACGTGTTGACGTAAACTGTGTCTGTGAACGAGTTCGGTCAAATGCAATACGTTTTTATTCAACGGTATAAAATTCAAGTAATTATACGTTTTGATGCCTCAAAGTCTTGATGCAAATGCAAGGGTGGTGTAGTGTTAGGTGGACCACTCACTAAACAGATCAACCCGATTTTAATTATGTTTCTTTTGTAACCGCAATGCTTTAGATCAGATTACTCGAAACATGTGCTTTCACATGATTAAAGCATCACATAACGTGTAGCTAACTATAAACAAATAAGGCATCGTCACCGTAACACGCGACCTATAGTCACAATCTAGTATACACTTAAAAAGCATGGTCGGTGGACCATGCTTTTTTTAATCAACCCTCAAGTTTTGCCAAATGACAAATTTCATCGCTTAAATTTACAACTTTACAAAATCATTTTTCTACCTTAGCAAAAATGATCCCGTAAATTTTAATTTAACAAAAATGCCCTTTTCACTTTTTAACTTTTTTTTAACCCTCAAGGTTTTGACATATAACCCATTTTTACTATATTGTCAAAAGTAACCCTTTAACTTTGCGAATTTCACTTTGATCCCCTAAGTTTGTAAAGTTTCAAGCTTATCATCAAACTACTTTATGAGCTACCGGTGCCGCTTCAGGATTGTGTGGTGCTCGTGGTGACTCTTTCTCAATCTCAGAGAAATGGGTGCTGGACGAAGCCATGATCTGTGACAATCAGTTTCCGTACTTAATAAAAATATATAATATCATATAGTATAATATACTTAATCACACAAGCACGTTTAATAGTACATTTTAAGAACATAACTATTCTTACATACTATTTCCAAAGTACTCTATGTGATATATACTAATTGTTTAGGGTGGTACGAATCATACGTATGGGCTATCATCCTTTCATAATACTATATACAAAAAATATGTATTTAGATCCCTACCATATACAAGGTACTCTATATGATGCATACTAAACCCTAGAACAATTTACAGGGTTTTTGAGAGCGTTTATGGTTATAACATAGATCAAAAGTTTTTAATTGTCTATAATCTTCGCTATGATACCAACTTCTGTCACACCCCGACAGCGCATAGCGGAATGCAAGTCATGAGGTAAAGGAAGTTGTTACCGTAAAGTTTAGCAAATCATTTGTGAGTACGTATGGACATCTTGAAACCGCCCTCTAGCCCAACACATTTAAGTTTCCGGTTTAAGAAAGTTTAAAAACATGTCATAGCCAAGATGGAGCGAAAGTACATAATCAGTGTTTTACAATTTATTAAAGATACAAACATAGATTTCATAATTTAAGGTCCCAACATCATGTACATTCGTAGTGCCTGCTAAACCCACTCTCTCTAAATCCCTACGCATCAGTACCTGAAAAACATGCTTAAAAACATTAACAAAAAGTTGGCGAGTTCACGGGTTTAAAAGTAATAGACAAACTTTCAAGTTTAACGAAAGCGTATGATAAGTATTACTAAAAGAGAACCAAGTAGACTAGCTAGGTCTAACAAGTATGATGCATCCAAAGTCTCCTAATCAAACCATAACTTTCTTCCCGGGGTGACCTCTCCGAGAGGAACGTTTTGAAGATTATGTTCTTTCCGGTGCGACCTGGTCTAAAATAGGAAAGGGGGCGTCAACCCAATAGATCTACTAACATAACTACGGCTCTAACCACGAGCTAATGATTAAGAAGTGCAGGGAAGGTGTCCTCCCGAAGGGGGACGGGTGTCACGTAAAATGTACACACCGAGGCACCGACCTAAGGCCATCAAGTGTTCTTCATATCTAGTCTAACTCATATACAAGCATGTTAATCCCCCAATTTGTAAAAACGTTCAAAAACATTTAAAAGAAAAGGGGTCATGAAACTCACCTCAATGCAGCAAATTACAAACTCTTCCAATCCAAATCACACTCATCCAAACCTTATGTATTATCAATCATAATAAACTATGCCCTAAATACGATAATACTTGTTTACATGATAAACTATACCCTAAATATTTATAGGGTCGTTTAGCAATCAATCTAAGTGTAAGCAAGTAATTCACCAAACCTTCTTAATCTAGTTTATCAAAATATTCATATTCTTATTTCCCTTTACCCAATAGACCCAATGGTGACTTTGACGATTGGTTAAATTTTAGATTTCGCATGCATACATACAACAATAAATCACCCATCCGTGGGTCCTTTCATACACATCCATCCATAGCTCATTTCATGCTACACATCACCCAACATATCAAAATCAACCCATCATACTATACTACTCATCCACTGTCATATGAACTCAATAACAAACATTCGAGCAATTCTCATATCAACCAAACTTCCAATGCCTCGTGTTAACCTATGAATATCCTATAAGCTCAGTTTAGACCTTAGCATATATACATTAACCACGAAACAAGTCTAGTTTGCTATTCAAAACTATCCAAAAAATGTAACTATTCTATGTCTCAAAATTCGCGTTTCAGCGACTTGCGCGACATAGTTTCGCACTGTAAACGTTTGTTGTTAAGGTAAAAATATTATGTACCTTAACTAATGACTTTTATACTCATTTTGGCACTAACCAAGCAGTTTTACATCAGACCTAGAATTAGGTGTCCCAAATGCGTACAAATTGTTGAAAACATACGTTTTTGCGCATCTTTGGCAAATATACCTAGGGTTTTAACTTGGGTCATTCATATTCACTTAATCACACTTTGTTTTTCATCAAAATAAACTACAAAAACCTGCTCTAAATCAGTTTTAGAATAATCGCTTCACAAGCTCGTATTTTGGCGTTTTAAGCCAAAAAACACGTTTTGATCGTACATGCAAGGCCTCTCAAGCATGTAGATATTAATAAAACTTTTTTTGCACTATATCAAGATTATGATATATCAAGGCCAAACAACGCATTCTTGAACTGGTGTTTTAAGTTTTAAGTATAAAATACATTGTTTTTCGATTATTAATTGTTATGTTTGTGGTTTTTGTGGACAAAACAATCCAAAACATAATGAATAAGACCAAAAATAATGCATACATATCAATTTTTAATCTTTCTCACACTTCTCACAAAAACCTATTTTCCTACAAGATCTCTACCTTATATATATATATATACATATATATATATGTATATATATATATGTATATATATATATACACACACACGTAATTGAAATTTGAAAAACAAATATTAAAATTGTTACCTTGTTATAATGACAAAAATAGCATTATTCAATTAAAGTGATGAACTAACTTGGAATAAAAATAATAATTTTATATTTCTCTATTAATCAGTAATCAAATTTGATACAATTAAAAAAACACCTTAGAAACCTTAGATGATAATTTACTATATAGGTGAGCTAACTGTTCCATATTTGTCACGAGCCAAAAACACAAAACAACCTCTTTACTTTTGCAATTATCATTTACACCCACTACACTTTTTAAATACTTTATATAATATCATTTTCATCCTTAAGTTTCAAATTTTCAAAATTACCCCCATGTTTTTATTCTTTAGCTTCAAAGAACAAAAAAAAACTATTTTCTCACATGGCTGTTGTAGATGCATAATTGCGACTAATGCTTTGGATTGATGAAATAAAGTGTTTTGTGATTTTACGAGAAGTCGAAGGTGGTTTTGTGAAGGTCGAAGGAAGACTGACATGGTCGAAGGGAGAAGATTCAAGACAGAAGATTGGTTCGAACTGCCTTGAAGGTCGAAGGTGTTCATTTGACCTCATCGTGAGGTCGAATGCAGCTTCCTATATAAGCTCAACTTTTAGTTAACTTTATAACTTTTGCCATTTTGAGTCTTGTGTCTGGCCTAGATTCTCTCTCTAGGTTTTGATCTTTCTGATATTGATTTATAAGCTTGTAAACCTAATTGTAAACACTTTTTATCAAGTTATTAATGAGAATGATGATTGAAAAGGTATTTGTGTGTGTTTGATTCGATTCATATCATATTGTAAACAATCTAGGGTTTCCGCACCTAGATTTGTTAGACTTGTATGATCACCTACACGTTTTTGTCAAAACCGATCCGTCTACAAAGTGGTATCAGAGCCTACAAGATCATACAACTACAATTTGATATGTTTTGAACTTAATTTGATCCAAAATTGTCCAAAATTTTTATGTTTTGATAGAACATTGAGTTATAATGGAAATTGATTGATTTGGATAAGATTTCACGGATAAAATCAAAAGTTTCATTCATTAAAGTTGATCTACATTCAATTCCGAGCAAAACCTGATTAAGATCATCAAAATCTATAAACTTTTGAAAAATTTGGATCAAATTAACCGATTTTCAAAGAATAACTGTTTTTCAAATGGGCCAGGTCGAACCAGAGAGAGTTAGGTTGAACGTGTGAGTTTTTGGTCGAACAAAGGTCACTTTAGGTCGAATATGAGGTTTTTGGGTCGAACCAAAAGTTTTCTGGTGTGCTGTGTGTACATTCGACCACTTGTTTTTCATTCGACCTAACGGGAGGTCGAAGGAGAGTTATTCTGGTTGAAGGAGCGTCTTGTGTGTTACATATCTACATTCGAGTCTGTTTGTGGAAATCGAACCTAGGATTTCCTACCTTCGAACCCACGTCATCACAATCAGAGGTCGAATGAAGCAGTTTTTAGGAAATTTTTCTAAGTGTTTACATTTCGGACATCATGGATAACATGTGGGGATTTCCTATGACACCAAGACCAGCAACAACACAACAACAGCACGTTCCGATGAATCCATGGGCTGTAGCTTCTCAAAAGACGAACACTCAGTCATCTCAGCCGATTAACTATCTTTCTATGAGTAGTTCGGTACCACCACCTGTTACTCAACCTCCACAGCAACCGACAACAGATTATTGGGGAGTTGCAGCAGCAACGGTATATTCTCAAACTACTAATGCTATTTCCACATTAATAAATGATTTGTCTTTAGGTAGTGGAAATCGCCCTCCAAAGCTTATGGACATGGCAGAGTATAATCAGTGGCAAAAGAAGTTCAAGATACATCTTGAAGGCATGGGTTTGGAAGGAACTGAGGCGTGGCAGATGATTGCCAAGGGGTATGATGCTCCGTGTTTGGAGAATTCAGGTGAACTGATTCCACTTGATGGTTTACCTGAAGATGAAAAGAAGAAATTTGCAATCGAGAATAAGGCATTTTCACAACTATCTCAAGCCTTGACTACCGATCTACTTCATCAGTTTGGATCGTGTACCACTTCTAAGCAGCTTTGGGATATGTTGAAGAACAGATACGATGGGAATGATAAGACGAGGAGATTGAAGGTGGAAGAACTAAATAAGGAATTTGAAAACTTTAGTTATGTTGGGAATGAGACTCTGAAGGAACTTATACCGAGATATTGTCATCTGTTGACCGAGTTGTCGAATTATGACATCAAGATTCCTATGTCCGAGTTGGTTGATAAGTTTGCTGATTCCTTACCACCATATTGGAATCAACATATTGAGGTTTTGAAAGAGAAAGATGCTTATCAATACTGGACAATCAATGAGTTAATTCAGAAGTTAGAAAACAAGGAGTTGGAGGAGAAAAGGAAAGCTAGAAGATCACAATTTCCACAAAATCCGGAATTGTATAATGCGTCTTCATCCACTTCTGTGTCCAGTTCAAGTGTGGCAAGTAATGTTGCGCCACATATAGCTTGTGTTTCGAGTGTCATTGAACCTCTGAGAAACCCAATTAACTATCCCGCACAAACATCAACTTATCCACCAAACTACACCACAAACTCTTACATTCCACCACAACCTCAAATGTCCACCACATGTTACACATCTAACACACCTCAACAACAACCATATGTTCCTACCACATCACAAGCTTCTTCAAGCCAAAGTCCGGTCATGTTGGAAACTTCCAACATGAATAATGTCACAGTAGATATTGCTCAACAACACATTGCTTTGGTTTCAGCAATGGTTGCATCTTATAACGGGCTTGTGGCAAGTCAGATTGGGAATAATAATCTGACTAATGAAGATTATGCTCAAATTGATAAGGAGGAGATGGAGTTAATTGATATTTCATGGGCGTTCGCTAGTGTGATGAGAAGGGCGACATAGTTTATTGAGAAAACCGGTAGAACTGACTTGGCAACCTCACCTAATACCACATATGGCTTCAACAAAGCCAAGGTTACATGTTTCAACTGTGGTGGTCGAGGTCATTTTAAAAGAGAATGCACACAACCGATGCAGCAAGGTAACAGGAATCCTTTTAACTCGAACTATCAAAATCGCCAATCACAAAATCAAGTAACCTACCAGAGCCAAAACAACAACACCTATCCACAACAAAACAAGTTCCAAAACCGACAAAACACCTCTACTAGACAAACAACTACACCCAACCAAACTCAAACTCAAACTCCAAACAACCCAACCAGAACCATTATTCCTATTTCTACACCAAATAGCCAAACATAAACCGAAACCCAAAATCAGGCTTTGGTGATACAGAAGGATGAGGGTTATGACTATACGGGAATGCAATTGGGAGTTGAGGAGATTACAACTGGGAATGTAGCATGTTTTGCTAATGAGATGGATATTGAGGAGCTGGTGATAGTTGAAGAAGTTTTGGATTCTGAGAGGTGTTTGAGGTGGTGATTGAGGAGATAGTCGATGACACTCAGGTTTGTGTTGCTGAGAAGATTGAAGAGCTGACTGATGATAAGGTTTCAGGAACTGTTATTGATTCTGTCATTGAAGTTCCTGATGAACCTGAATCTGTTTATTCCGACTCTGAGAGTGAAGCTGATTCGGAAGCGAGTGCTAATTCTTTGGATGATGATATTGATCAGCTGCTAGCCAAAGCAGATTTCTTGATGACCAGGAAATCATGTATTGTTGATGATGCCTTCACAAAGATTGACTACTCGAAGTTCTTTGCTGGGAAGGAGGCTCATTTTGCGCTTATGGCTATAAATGATGCACCAAAACCGGTATGTTCTGACTCTACTATTGATATGAATAGTGATAAGTATTGTGGTACTTGCGATAGATTGACTGAGGAAAATAAGCAACTCAGGGTTAACCTTGACAGTGCTAGAATCAACATTCAATCTCATCGTAAGGATTCATATGAGTTCAAAAAAACACTTGAAGGGTACAAAAAGGACATTTCTGAATTAAAGAAAACCCTTGCTATAAAACAACTTGCCATTAACAATTACATAAATGAGCATGAAAACACTAAATTGGAAATGGTAACTGTCAAGTGTTTTGCTGAGAAGGTCAATAAGAAGTTAGAGAGCTATAAACACATAGCTTATGTTGTTGACCACATCATTGAAGAACCATCACAGTCCGGTAGTGTAAACTACAAATCTGTTCCTTCTCCAGTGTTGTTTGAGAATCACAACTTCAACACAGTAACACCGGAGAGTTCAGTTAAATCGGACTCCACATCAGACAATGAATCTAATACTTCAAGTCTTGGAGATCCACATTCTGATGGGAGACCGATACTCGGACTGAATTATGAGGGAGTGGTTCCAGTGACTAATGATTCAGACACTGAAGATGAGAAACTGAAAGAAGGTAGTGATATTCCTTTGGAAAATCACATCATCACTAATGAACCAGTTTCACCTTCTCAGTTTTCTCATCCTCAGGCTAATGCACACAGAAAGAGTCAATCAGTTACTAACAATATGAAAAAGATTGAGAAAAATGATTCAGTTGACAAACCCGCCAAAGTTTTCTATCGGATGGAAGGATCCGATAAGATCATCTCCGACGAGGAGTATCCGATAAAATTTGCAAATTATTCAAAGATTAACAAAATCTGGCAGGAAAGTACAATCTGGTTTCCTAAACACGAAAGGACCAATGACTTTCCTCCAGAACTTTTGAAGAAATTTCATTGTGATACTCTCAAAGAACCAAAAGTTCATGTCACTGAATTCATCAAGTCTAAAGAAAAGGCGAATGCATTTTTCAAGCCGGCTTACTCATTATCGTAAAGGAGAAATCGAAGGCCTAGATATAGGTAGTAGAAAGTGATGAGGTGTAACGGTCATCACGAAGATTCAGCCTGAAAACTAGCCATTATCCATCCTGACACGCGTCCAATCGACTTCAAAGATAAACTTGAGGCATTAAAAAATATTATAACCGTTAGATATTAACGGTAACATATATTTGGGGATAATTGTTGGTGGTGAAAATCCTCAGGATCGATTTACCTTAAATACTTTATGTGACATCCTCAGGATGGTGAAGGACTAAGCAGAATTCAGGATGTAACATCATTCTGACAAGTGCGCATCCTGAGGATAGACTAACGAACTATCTTGTCTCAATGTCTTTGTAACAACAATCAATGAATGAGTAAGACTTGTAACTCCTTTCCAACGGCTACAAAGTCTTACCAAGTCAGAGAAGTCAAGGATGCAAGAAGAATACGCGTATGGACTTAAAAGCGAGTCAAAGTGTAACCGCCAAATCAATGTATGAAAGGCGAGAAACAAAGAAACTGGTGTCCAACCTCCATATCTGATGAAACATCCTCAACAACTACTTGAAACAACTAAGAGGATCATTGAGGACAATGGATATCACAGGATCTTCCAATTATTGTCATGTAAACTATAAATAGGGGTATGATGAACAAGATTAGGACACTTCTAACTTTCCTAATACTTCGAAACACACCTGAAACATTCTCTCTGCACACACATCACTAGACAATCATTGTATTCATAGATTGTTCATCATACTTCCAAAGTTGTAACACTTTTTTACCACTTTAATATTAGCAAACAAAGGCAGGAGACTAGATTCCTCCTAAGGTTTTATGCCGGAGATCATCAATTGATCCAGGGCTTTCCTCGTACATCGTGTGTTGTCCCCTCCTTATTTTACATACATATTCATCCAGTCTCGTTTATTTCACGATTCTGATATACAGTTACATCCTCAGAATATAACTGCCCATCCTAAACGATATCCTTACCATCTTCAGCATAGTTCTCATATTGTAACAGATTTGCCATTATAAACCCCTATCTTGAAAATATAACTAAGCTTTTGATATAATTCACACATTTAGCACTCTACCTCACTTTTACTAATTTGAAATACAGAATTATTTCTAGTAGATAATTTTTGACCAAAACACCAGTTACTATGCAATAAAATAATCATAAAACATATTCTCAAGATATAAAAGCACGTGCGATGCGGTAGCAGTGGCCAATTGGTTTTTGTAAGAAGTGTGAGAAGGATTAAGAATTGACATGTAGCCATCATGTTTTGGATTTAAGAATGATGTGTTGGGTTGTTTTGCCTTGAAAAACACTAAACATAACAATTTACAACAATTTAAAACACAATGCAACGTAATGTACTATAATCACTAAATTTAAACACAGATAAAAGATACTAGTAAACACTTAAAACACACTATTTAATGTTCTTGACCTAGTGTTTTAAGTTTTAAGCATAAAATACATGGTTTTTCAGTTTTTAATTGTGATTTTTAAGGTTTTTGTGAGCAAAACAATCCAAAACATAATGAATAAATCCAAAAATAATCACCAAGAAATCAATTTTTAATCATTCTCACACTTCTCGCAAAAACCTATTTTCCTATAGGATCTCTACCCTATATATATATATATATATATATATACACACACACACCTTGTTATAATGATAAAAATAGTATTATTCAATTAAAGTGTATTTTTATATTTCTCTATTAATCAGGAATCAAATTTAATACAATTTAAAAAACACCTTAGAAACCTTAGATTATAATTTACTATATAGGTGAGCTAACGGTTCCATATTTGTCACGAGCCAAAAAGACAAAACAACCTCTTTACTTTTGCAATTATCATTTACACCACTACACTTTTTAAATACTTTATATAATATCATTTTCATCCTTAAGTTTCAAACTTTTAAAATTACCCCCATGTTTTTATTCATTAGCTTAAAAGAAAAAAAAACTATTTTCTCGCATGGCTGTTTTTATCTACGTGTCGGTATAAATTCACATTATGGCTGTTTTTATCTACGTGTCGGTATAAATTCACATTTCAACGTAATTTTTTTCCGAAAACAAGTGGGTCAAACATATTGTGTTTTCATGCTTATTTTTATGTACATTTTTAGTTAGCCTACATTTTGACATTTTAATGTAGGTTGTATAAATTCATGTTTCAACGTGAAGAACGAGATATAAATTCACGTTTTAACATAACTTCTTGGGAAACGAGTCAGGTCAAATATAATACGTTTTCGGTTGGTCTACGTGTTGACGTTTACTGTGTCTAAGAATGAGTTTAGTCAAATGTAATACGTTTTTATTCAACGGTATAAAATTCGAGTTATTGTACGTTTTGATGCCGCTAAGTCTTGAAGCAAATGCAAGGGTGGTGTAGTGTTAGATGGACCACTCACTAAACAGATCAACCCGATTTTAATTATGTTTCTTTTATAACCGCAATGCTTTAGATCAGATACGTCGAAACCCGTGCTTTCATATGGTTACAGCATCGCATAACGTGTAGCTAACTATATACAAATAAGGCATCGTCTCCGCAACGCGCGACCTATAGTCACAATCTAGTATACACTTAAAAGGCATGGTCGGTGGACCATGCTTTTTTATAATCAACCCTCAAGTTTTGCCAAATGACAAATTTCATCCCTTAAATTTTCAACTTGACAAAATCATTTTTCTACCTTAACAAAAATATATCCCGTAAATTTTAATTTAACAAAAATTCCCTTTTCACTTTTTAACTTTTTTTAGCCCTCAATTTTTGACATATAACCCATTTTTACTATATTGTCAAAAGTAACCCTTTAACTTTGCGAATGTAACTTTGATCCACTAAGTTTGTAAAGTTTCAAGCTTATCATAAAACTACTTTCTTACGTTTTCATTTTTATGGATGCGTCGGTATAAAATCGAGTTAACTTTCCTTGAAAATGAGTCAGGTCAAATATGATGCCTTTTTATTCGACCGTAAAAAATCGAGTTACCTACGTTTCTGATAAAATACATAAACAAATCTTTAGGTTTAAAAATTTATATTTACGCCCTGATGTGCTAAGAAATTAATATGTATTCACATATAATTATCACCGGTTTTATACTCTAAATCGTTCTTTTATCTTTGTTTTATCATGATTTATCTATCTTTGTTGATAATCGCAGGTTTGGAAGTCCGGTGACGAAAAGAAGTGAAAACCCACACAAAACGGCACAAAAAGGACGAAGATTTGAAGAATTTTTAGATCTGCCAGACATGGCACGGCCGTGCACCCGGCCGTGCAACCCTCCAGGGTCAACAAGTCAACATTTCCAAGTCAAAAGAGGTCAATTTTAGAGTTTCAGAAGGTGCACGGGCGTGCATAATGTTCTAGCACGGTCGTGCACAGTGTTGTAGCACGATCGTGCACAGTGTTGTAGCACGGTCGTGCTTTACTCCAACGTGTTCTCCAAGGCAAAACCCGACCAAGATTGACAAGACGGTTAGTTTTCCAGATGAGCACGGGCGTGCCACATGTACATGCACGGGCGTGCTCAGCAACTGCCCAACAGTTTCTGCACAAAGGACTCTGCAACAGTACCCGTGGTCGAGCATGGGCGTGCCAGAACTTCTTCGAGGTGTGCAAGAGCTAAAATGCCTAAAAATAGAGGCCTCCACCTAACATTTTGAAGCATCCCTTCCCACTCGAAAACCAACACTTCTCCACGAAGTTTCTGCACCCTTAGAGGTTTATAGGTGTCCCTTGGAGCCTGGGATCACTCCACAAACACCTTGAGTGAGAGAGAAACACCCCAAAATCATTCAAAACCCTTAGAAATCTTTATACACCCTTCCTATATGTCTTGTACACAAACCCAATCTTGTGAGCTTGTTGTATCAACCATGCTAGGCTAGATTTCTGTTGGTGTTGTTAGGGTGAGGATGGATACTTGGTAATATAGTTTATCTTTTATTTTAAAGTGGTGTTTTGTGTTCTTAATAATTCTTACTATTCTAAACTTTGTTTAATGGTCTAATTAACAAATCACTTAGTCTTTCATCTTGTGAGTGTCTTGATAGGAAATGGGAAGGACTCATGAGTGTACCCATGGTGTGTAAAAACCCATGCGCTTGTGAGCTAACCTAAACCCATGAGTAGTGATTAGTCCATTTGTGGGTAGAAATACACACTTTAAGACTTAATCCTATACTATCAAAGTCTCATTTAGGGTCGGTACGGTCTTTATACTTGGTCCTAATGATAATTTAATCCTTAATCTTACACCTTGGTTTCATGGTCTATGTGAAGCTTTGATGTGAGTTACGGATTTATGAAATCGTGTTGAAATAAAACGGTGTTTATTTTATTTCATCATTATACTGCCGCACAGTTAATGATAGACCAGTCACTTTTTGATAAGTTAATTAAACCAAGTAGGGGATGCACGTGTGCTGGTTAGTCACAACTCCTCTATGATATTAAGTGGTAACTTGCCCGGTCATGCCAAAGCATGGTTAAACTCACAACCCGCAGGTTCCATTACCACCTGGGCTAACCTTGCCCAAAAGTTTCTATCAAAGTATTTTCCCCCAGCCAAAACCGCAAAGTTAAGAAACGACATCACCATCTTTTGTCAAGAAGAGGGAGAGTCACTCTATGAAGCTTGGGAAAGATTTAGAGATATGCTGAGAATATGCCCACATCATGGTCTCGAAGTTTGGTTACAAGTTTCATCCTTCTACAATGGGCTAACGAATCAAGCAAGGCAGACACTCGACGCAACCGCAGGAAGTATTTTTGGGAACAAAAGACTACAAGAAGCCTATGATCACATCGAAGAAATTGCAGTCAACAGTTATCAGTGGTACAAACCTCGAAGCCGGCCATCGAAAACCGGCCTGTATCAGATCGATTCCACCACTTCATTACAAGCTCAAATTGAGGCACTGTCAACTCGCCTCAACCAGCTGAGCAAAGCACAAGTCAATGCCATCACCACAACAGAGTTGCAGCCACAAGAAGGGAGTCTTCCTCAGGCCACCGTGGAACAAGTTGACTTCATTGGTACAAACTGCCCGCCAAACAATCCTTATAGTAACACTTATAATCCTGGTTGGCGTGATCATCAAAATTTCGGGTGGAAAAACAACAACACCATGCAGCCACCCGGATTGAGTCAACAAAAAAACCAGCAACGCCCCCAAACAACGGTTACCCATTCATAGATGAAAGACTCGCAAAGCTCGAAGCATGATCAGCAGCAAGAATGGATGAAAAGTTCAACAACACCGACAAGAGGCTTCAAGGACTCAAGTCCACCATCAGAAATTTGGAGGTACAGCTGGGCGTAATGGCCAAGTCTCTCGCAAAAAGACCAATCAGAAGCCTTCCAAGCAACGCTGAAACCAACCCAAAAGCCAATGTTAGTGCCATAACTCTTCAAAGCAGCCGCGTTTATCCTGAACCAGCGGTACCTGCCAATGAAGAAATTATACCACCCAACCGACTCACAAATGAACCCATTCCAAACATAACCATTCCCAATATCACCGCACCAGAAAACTCAACTGCCAGTTCACCAATGCCGGTTAATGAAGGGCCCAAAATCAACCAGACTCCTTCAATTACTCCACCACCAGAACCACCATCGAAGACAGTATGGAGGGAATACCGGCCTCACATACCTTATCCCGGAAAATTGATGAAACAAAAGACGGATGAGCAGTACCAGAAATTCACCGAACTCCTAAGTCAAATCCATCTCAACTTGCCTTTTATAGAAGTCATTCGGCAAATGCCCAAGTACTCCAAATTCTCGAAGAACTTCTTGAGCAACAAGAAAAATCTCGAGGAAGCGGTCAAAGAAAACGCACTAGAGTGTGCAGCACTACTCCAGCAAAATCTTCTTCCAAATCTGACCGACCCAATGAAATTTTCTTTACCATGCTCCAAAGGCAATTTGCCTACAAATTATGCCTTCGCAGATCTGGGTGCAAGTTTGAATGTTATGCCCACTTATATCTACAAGCAACTCAATTTGGGTGACCCACGACCGTTGATAGCTACGATCGAGTTGGCGGATGGTACCATAAAGTAACCCGAGGGGATTGTTGAAAATTTTCTCATCAAAATAAGGAAATTGTTTTCCCCGTCGACTTTGTCATCCTCAACATGGGCGAGAGTAATGTTCCTATTATTCTCGACCGACCGTTTTTAGCTACCGGCAGAGCCACAATAGATGTGAGTGAGGGGATTCTGACACTTCGGGTTGGGAGTAACAAGTTGCACTACACGACCGGTGGAAGAGAGTACGAGCCTGAAGACCCATTTGACGTGGCCCACTTCATTGATAAGCAACTAGATTATCAACTGAAGAAAACCAAAGGTGCAGCAGTAGCACCACCGGAAGAATCAGCGGTAGGACATGACAACACCAAGTGGATAGATGAGTACTAGGACAGTCGTCAGAGGACTGGATGGAAAAAGAAGAACCCGTGAAAGAGAAACACCACCAGAGTCCAAGAAGTCGGAAAGGAAGCAGTCGAGCATCACACGTTTTGTCCAGCCAAAGACGTGAAACGTGGCGCTACCGTGGAGACAGCCCGGATTAGTAGCTTAGGATGAATAAGTTGAGAGGTTGGTGCATATGGTAGACGAGTCCGTCAAGAACCATCAGGTATGGTCATTCACTCTTGATACTTTCTATCACCCAGGTATGCCCTCTCGGCATTAGGACCAGTAGCTTGTTTTTATTTTTATTTTTATTTTTATTTTCATTACTAATAAACTATTGAAGTTCATGCCAAGTGGTTTCTCTCAAGAAAGCAGACAAGGCAGTTGCGGGGATCGACCGCACGCAGACCGTTGGAAGACAAAAAGGGGAGATACTTGTTCCTTTTGAATTGCCCACTTTTCTTTGCACATACATATATTACTTTATTAAATTAAAATTGTGTAAAAGAATTCAGTGTGAGGTGTTTAATTTTTTTTTTTTTTTGTAAAATTTAAAACACCTTAAAGCAGTCTAGCAAACTGTAACTAAAAATGCAATGTTTTTAAAAGAGGTTTTTGGCAACAAAAACATTTTCAAACCCTTTGAGTCGGCCCAATGATTTTGTGGGAGATTAGGGAGGTTTTTGGTAGTCCAAAGAATAGCTTAAAGTGTTCCCGGTTCCTTAAATAACCCTACCCTTTTTCATGTGAGCATTATTGAGCCTTATCGAGCACACAATTTCATATATATTACACATGCTCGTTCATTTGTTTTGAGAGATATTCCCCGATTGGCATGGCGCGATTAGAACTTGTGTGACTTATGCACTACGAGACCACATCAGAGGAGAGTGTGTGAAAGTGATCTAGGCACCTAGGACTTACCCATTCCGTTACTACTAGCCTTTCATATATTTTCCCCACCCCTAGCCACCCATTTTTGAGCCTTAGCCTTTTCATTTCTACACGTTCATTTAGCCCCTGTCATGACGAAATTAGGGGGGTGTTTAGGTGTTGAGGAAGCTCTTGGGCAATTTTGGGACTTTGAATCAAAAGCCGCACATCAAGAATCAAGAAGTAAGAATCAAGAATCGAGATCGTGAAGAGGCTACAAAAGAAAGCCATTAAAAGAGCGTACCAAATGTTAGCTATCACCCAGCAAGCACCATGAGAAATTTGTGTTTTGTACAAAAAAAAGTGTGTGAATAAAGAGAATCAAGGGAACTTCAAAAAGAAAAGTTTTGCAATGTTGTCTGAAGAGACCAAGTAATCGACCTAACCTAGTGGAGGCTATTAGGCGGCCCCGCGCCGAACGATTCACGAGAGAAGGCCAAAGTCGAGCTGCAAAGTCCAAAGAGAAGATTAGTAAAGCCAACTTAAGAAGATCACCGAGATTCCTATAAACACCTCAAGCACCGAACCCGAAATCAGTCATGGTGGTAGACCCCATTCCTACCCTATTTTTCACCATCGTACTAAATAACCCTCAAAATTCCTATTGATTCACACACTCCACCTCAATAAAAGTGGTGCAGTTGCGATTTGCACCCAAGCCTATGATTCGAGTCGTCCATCGGGTAGAATTTGAGTGATCACCCCAAAAATGAAACCCAAGTGAATGAGAGGAGTGAGGGAAAAGGAAAAAGGAGCCATCTTAGGAATTGTTGTAATAAGTCTCACCAAAAGCTATGCCCGAAATCCCGAAAGTTTATTAAGCTAGACTCGTAGGAGGTAAGTTAAGCTCGGCACATCAAGTTAAACAAACAATTTTTATCCCACTAAAATTGCCTAAAGTTCGGTTTGCTTGAGGACAAGCAAACGCTTAAGTGTGAGTGTTAAGATGTGCCGAGAAATTAATAGGTTTTAATATATAATTATCACATGTTTTATACTCTAAATCGTGTTTTTATCTTTGTTTTATCGGGATTTATCTTTCTTTGTTGATAATCGCAGGTTTGGTGGTCCGGTGATGAAAAGAAGTAAAAATCCACACAAAACGGCACAAAAAGGACAAAGGTTTGAAGACTTTGTAGATCTTCCAGACATGGCACGGCCACGCACCCGGCCGTGCAACCCTCTCGGGTCAACAAGTCAACATTTCCAAGTCAAAGGAGCTCAATTTCAGAGTTTCAGAAGGTGCACGGGCGTGCACAGTGTTATAGAACGGTCGTGCTTTACTCCAGCGTGTTCTCCAAGGCAAAAACCGACCAAGACTGACAAGACGGATAGTTTTCCAGATGAGCACGGGCATGCTCAGCAACTGCACAACAGTTTCCGCACAAAGGACTCTACAACAGTACTCGGCGGGCCACATGCACATGCACTGGCATGCTCAGCAACTGCCTAACAGTTTCTACACAAAGGACTCTGCAACAGTACCCGTTGTCGAGCATGGGCGTGCCAGAACTTCGTCGAGGTGTGCAAGAGCTGAAATGCCTATAAATAGAAGCCTCCACCCCACATTTTGAAGCATCCCTTCCCACTCAAAAACCAACACTTCTCCACGAAGTTTCTGCACCCTTAGAGGTTTAGAGGTGTCCCTTGGAGCCTGGGATCACTCCACAAACACCTTGAGTGAGAGAGAAACACCCCAAAATTATTCAAAACCCTTAGAAATATTCATACACCCTTCCAACATGTCTTGTACACAAACCCAACCTTGTGAGCTTGTTGTATCAACCATGCTAGGCTAGATTTCTGTTGGTGTTGTTAGGGTGAGGATGGACACTTGGTATGAATTAATATAGTTTATCTTTTATTTTAAAGTGGTGTTTTGTGTTCTTAATAATTCTTACTTTTCTAAACTTTGTTTAATGGTCTAATTAACAAATCACTTAGTCTTTGGTCTTGTGAGTGTCTTGATAGGAAATGGGAAGGACTCATGAGTGTACCCATGGTGTGTAAAAACCCATGCACTTGTGAGCTAACCTAAACCCATGAGTAGTGATTAATCCATTTGTGGGTAGAAATACACACACTTTGAGACTTAATCCTCTACTATCAAGGTCTCATTTAGGGTCGGTACGGTCTTTATACTTGGTCCGAATGATAAGTTAATCGTTAATCTTACACCTTGGTTTCATGGTCTATGTGAAGCTTTGATGTGGGTTACGGATTTATGAACTCGTGTTGAAATAAAACGGTCTTTATTTTATTTCATCATGATACTGCCGCACAGTTAATGATAGACCAGTCACTTTTTTGATAAGTTAATTAAACCAAGTAGGGGATGCACGTGTGCTGGTTAGTCACGACTCCTCTATGATATTAAGTTGATAACTTGCCTGGTCATGCTCCAGCCACCGACAAGTTATTCATAAAAGTCTAGAGTAGTCTGATGTCTATATAGCAACAACGGGAGGCGGGTAATTCGGGGTTGAGAGGTGAGCTTACCAGGTTGGGAGACCATCACAATAACATTAAGAACACAGTCGTTTGTACAGCTTTGCGAAAACAGTTACCTCTAGAAAATGCAGTTGCAATTCTAAGTTAAGCACAAGTGCGCGCTCAAACACATCACTATAAAATAAAGATAGCTATTTTCATACCAGGTCTCATCTGATCCCAAAGCAACACCATTGTTTTGCTATTGATTTTTCTAAAAAGTTTACATCTCTCTCTTTTACTTTTCCTTGCAATTTTAAAAAGTCTTTTAAGTAATTTTAGGAAGCTGGGTAGTAAAAATGGTGTCCACGGATTCGATACTCGGTACTTGCACATTTCTGTACTATATACGATAGGTGCGCTTGCCTATTGTGTCGGGTTTAGAACGTTGAGCAACTATCGTCTTAAATTATAAATTTAAAACTTGTAAGCGTCTTTCTATTTTCTAACTTGCTCATCTTTTCATCAAAGCTTTTGGCAACTCTAGCGCGACTTTGCCCTTTTTGAAAAGAAATTTAGTTTTTTAAACACCCACACGACATCACGCCCCTAAATTTTCTAAAAACTTTATAAAATATTATTTTCACCCCTTGAGTTCTAACTTTTCAAATTTACCCAACGTATTTTTATTATTTACGTTAAAGAAAAAAACATTTTCTCACGTGGTTATTGCTGTATATGTGTCGGTATAAATTCATGTTTTGGCGTAAATTTATTTATATGTACGTTTTCGGCTCGTCTAAGTTTTGTTGTACATTATATGTGTCGGTATAAATTCACGTTTCAACGTAAATTTATTTATATGTATGTTTTTGGCTCGTCAACATAAATTTATTTATATGTACGTTTTCCTGCGTGGTTATTATTGCCATACATGATGGTATAAATTCAGTCTTCAACGTAAACAATATAAATCACGTTTCGACATAAGGTTATTTTCTGAAGTAAGTCTGGTCAAATATAAAACGTTTTTATTCTTATTTTTATGTATGATATTGGTTTGTCCGCAGCGTGCGGCCTATGGAAACCATCTTGTTTTCATATGAAAATTAAAAGACTAATCACGAGTCACAAGTCAGTGATGCACAATCTAGTTTCCTATCTGTATTTTGCTACCGTTACTTTTGAATGTCATCGTATTCTTATGTTAAAAATGGGATATATAAAATTATTATTAAACATCTCTTCCACTCTATCTGAATATATAGATGGGGAATTGGATTTTAATAACCTGAACTATTTGAAATTGGCCACTGGCACCCCTAACTAAAAAATTGGCCGTTTATAACCTGAACTATTGACTTACTAGAATCTAACACCAACTAACGGTTAAATCACTAACACCGTTAGTGGGTTCGCTGATGCGGTAAGATTTGCTGACGTGGCATGCTGACGTGTCAATCCACGTGTGCACACATCAGCGTGCCACGTCAGCAACTTGTGCCACATCAGCGGGCCATGTTAGCAACTTGTGCCACGTCAGCAACCCAACTAACGGTGTCAGTTAGTTGGGTGCTAGATTCCAATAAGTCAATAGTTCCAGTTATAAATGGCAAATTTTTTAGTTGGAGGTGCCAGTGGTCAATTTCAAATAGTTCAGGTTATTAAAATCCAATTCCCCTATATAGATAGAGATTTGTGCCTAAAGAGATGTTTTTATAAGAAGAGTAAGAAGGGATAGGCTGATGACATGTGGCACCAATTGAATTTAAATTGGGAGGATATTAAGGTAAATTCATCTTTACACGAAATACAGGAATTGATCATGTATTTATTAAAATTGGATTGTTCAAAGGATACTGAATCAAACAAATAAAAAAAATGACTATCGAATCAAACCCGTTAATATTATACACTATACATCAACAAACAAAACACATGCACCATAAAAATATAACACAACAGAATTAGGTGCATTCATATAGAATACTATATATACATAGATGATAGAACCGAGATTATCAAAGCAAATTAAAAACGACCATATTGAATTAAACTCATTAGTATAAAACACTACATTATAAAAAATACAACAAACCAAGTGTGTTTTACTGAAACAAATGTGTTTAATATGAAGCAGACTAGTTTTGTAGTGTTTTATAGAACATAACACGTCCATCAAGTTTAATCATAATTATATATATATATATATATATATATATATATATATATTTAGTAGTATGGTACAAGTGTACCCAAGGGCGGATCTACTGCATGAGGAGCGGGTTCACGCGAACCTACTCGATTTCAAATTTTATTAGAAATTCTATATAAAAAAATTCGAATGAACCCATAGATAATTTATTTCTGAATCCACAACACAAATATGATTGTTAGCTTAGTGGCTAAAGCTTCTTGGGTATGTACAGATATTTTTGAGTTCGAACCTTGTAGCAATACGTTTTTCTAACTTTTTTTTTCGTTTCTTTTAGGTTTGCCTTTTTTAAAGGCTTGTAATTTATAGTAGGATTTTATATACACCCTCAGACTTCAACTCACGCTGCCAACAAGTAACAACACAACCAAGACCTCAACTTATGCACCATGTTTTGTTTTATAATGTAAGTTTACCTAATCAAATTTTATGTGATTATGTTAAAATTTAGACATGAATTAGATGTGAAAATGTTATCCTTCAAAAAGAAAACCAATTTTATTTATCATACAAGTCAAAATGATGAATTTAGACGAACATGTTTTTTTAATTTCTAATGATAATGTTTTTATATTATCGTATTTTTATTATGTATTGAACCTTACGTAACCCGACGCATAACCACCGGAACATCGAACCGACCTGTATTTTTTATGTCCAGTTCTATGAAATTGAAGCATCTAAAATTCGTGAACCCACTCGAAATATTTTTTGGATTCGCCACTAAGTGTACCTATCATTGCAGTACAAACTAAGTAAGTCTGAGTATCGAACCCTTGTGACACAAATGGAAAACAAAACTCGACTCAACTAGGAATCTAACAAATATGGTTTTTAATTTGATTTTGATGAATGACTTAAGACTCGTACAATCAGAAAGCTAAGGATCACAAAGGTGGATATTAGGATAGGAAAGGCAACTACCTAGGCATCAAATCTAACTGATGAAGCTGGAAATGTCTCGACTATCAAAATTATGTCAGTACAGGGATACCGTGATTGTCTACTCTCAAATAACCTAATAAATCCCCAAGTTATCGACCAGACCTACAAGGAAACCTGAAGGCTTATAAACTGTAGACGGATCGTTTTTGACAAAAACAGTTAGATGATCATACAAGTCTAACAATCCAGGTGCGGAAACCCTAGAATGTTTACAAAATGATAAGAAATGAATCAAACACGATCAATCAACCTTTCAATCTCCATTTTCATTAATAACTTGTTAAAACTTGATTACAAATAGATTTGCAATGATATAATTCAAGTTCAGAAAGATCTAGACCCAGAGAGAAAACCTAGACTCAACACACAAACAAAAATGGCAAAAGTTACAAAGTAAATAAATTTTTCAGCTTATATAGAAGTCCACATTCGACCTCTCGTCAAGGTCGAATGTGTACCTTCGACCTGCTTCTAAGCTCGAATCAACATTATGTCATCAGTCTTCTCCCTTCGACCTTCTAGTTCTTCCTTCGACCTATTCAAAACTACCTTCAACCCTACGGAATACATCAAAACACTTTATTTTGTTAATCCAAAGCAACTAGTCACAATATGCATCTACAAACTCCCCCTCGACTGTTGCATGGATTGTTGACGTTGATAATCAAGTGTTTTGTTCATCAACTTGATACGAAGATTCTTTTTCTGCTCTTTCGTCATCACAGGCGCAGGTTTTTGTTTTGGTTTCTTCTTCACTGCATTAACCTTCACAAACTTTCCCAACTTCTTATCATAGTCACAACCTGCATTGACATCCCAAGCGAAACACAAACATACCACACGATGGTATTTCATCGCTTGTTCACCATCCTTTTCTTCACAGTAAATTGGATTATAATACAGCATGATTATGTCTTCATAAGAACAGTTAATCAACCACATGGGATCAAATATGTGAATCTTCTTATACTCTCCCCTTTTATCTTTCAATAAGATGACGGCTTCAGCGGTTCTCCAATCATAGTACCACATCACGAAATCTTTGCTGAAGTGTTGTTGGATAGGCATCAATGGAATATGCTTCAACACTGTTGGTGGTTTGTACTTCAAAGTAACCTTGTTCAGCCCAGTAATCTGATCAATTTCTTTATGAACCTTCCTGATAGGATACTGTGGCCTGAACACATCCCATTTCGTTCTGCTCTCTCTAGCCATACGATCAACAAAGTAACCAACTGCATCATTATTAACAGTTGCACCAGTCATAGTGTGTCTGCAGATATCACGCACAGCCCAGTACGGTAACGTCTTGATATCATGGAATCTGTGAAAATACAGAATTCCTTTCTCCCACTTCACATCAACGCACCGCAACTGCCTGAGGTATTTCCAACCAAAAGCTCTACCTTTGAACAACTCGTTATGATATTTATAGAAACCACCCTGAACTTCAGTTTTGGGTTGGTTTGCCTCTTTCTCTTTAAGCCTTCTCAGCAAACTCTTCAAGTCATCAGATTGTTCAACATTCGGCATCTGATTATCAACATTCTTGAAAACTTCTTCAACGAATGTCTTGCTCTTCTTCTCTACTAGTTTCTCAGCCTGTTCTAGAACTTCTTTAGTAAATTCAGGAATCACATCATCTTGTTTGTCTCTAAAGTACTCATGATATTCTTCACTTGTGATATCCTCTATCTCAATATCCTCAAATACAGGTGTATCTCTATCATCAGAATGATTTCCAGCTTCTTTTTAGTAACATTTGGAATTTCATTATCATTCATCAATTCCTCAAGAGATTTACCAACCTGTTTCGCCAATCCTTCTAGAATCTCTTTGGCAACAGCTGCAGAAACTTCTCCACCCTCTAAATCAGGATCATTATACTCCAACTCATATTTCAAATCATCAGACTCAAATATTTCTGGAAACTTTCCATTCAATTCAATCGTCCAAACTTTCTGAGTAATCATCTGACGATATAGATTCTTGTCCTCATCTGATAAGGCTCGTATCTTTTCAGTCCAGAAAATACTGTCATCATCAGTATTTCCACCAGGTGCTTTCTTTGAACTCGATTCACCTGCATCTTGTTTATCAGACTCTAGTTTCTCATATCGATACTTGTCTGTATCATCGTCATCATCATCAGAACTACCATCATCAGATCCTTTATCAGAACCGTCATCATCATCATCTTTCTTCTTCTTAGGATCATCACCAGCATCATCAGATAAATCATCATCATCTTCATCCTCTTTTTCAGATTCTGATGGTTCAAAATCAATCTGTTCTTCTTCTTGTTCTTTATCCTCTTCTCCATCTTTCAATTGAGGAGCTTTCCCATATAAATCGTCAATCATTTTTCTCAAACTCTTATTGGTTGATTTAATCTTTTTGTTCTCTAGCTGAAGACATTTGATTCTACGTGTATTCCTCTGTTCATGCCCTAACAACTTCTGGTTTTCTTCTTGAAGCTGCTTAATCTTAGCTTCCAACTCTTCTTGGCTTTCCTGTGAGGATATAACAACCTCTAACATCTTCTTTTCATTCTTCTTCAGCTTTTCTATTTCCTGCTGTTGCTCGTTAAACGCTATCATCATATCAGCAATCTTTTTGTTAACTGCTTCTATCACATCAACAGAAACAGTAACTTGAGGTGTAGACACCTCAGAAACAGGAGATTTCTTCTTCTGAAACTTCTTCAATAAATTATCCAGAGTAGCTTCAAAGTCTATAAGAGGATTCATTGAAGTTTCTTCAACAGATGTCTTCTTTTTCTTAGTCACAGGGGATGTCACAGGTGTGGCAGCTTTTGAGCTTCCAATGTCAGGAACTTTCTTTCCAGCAACAAGTATTTCAATCTCTCTATCTCGTTTCTTCTTCGGGTTGGTCTTCTTAGCCATTGATTTGAACTTTGGCTTCAAAATCTTTCCAACAGCAACAAGAGATCCAGTAAAATCTTGGTCTTCCAATCCAAGTTCTCCTTCTTCAACAATAATTGGACTCTTCTGTTGTCGTTCTTTAATCGTTTGGTTCAAGCTCTCAATCTCACCAGCCTCAGTGTCCTTGGGCTTAGTGGACTTGACAGTTTTATTACCCGAATCCCACTCTTCATTATTCTGAGTCTCTTCTGAATCAATCGACTCTTCATCAATCAGCAAAGTCTTGCTTTTTCCAGAGTTCTTCTTATCAACACTTTTCTGTCTTTTAGGTGCAGCTTCAACAACTTTAGCTTTACCTTTACCAGTCTTCGCACCTTTGTTATTGTTAGGACAAAGAGGATTGGTGAAACCACTTTTGTAAACCTTAGTCTAATTCACTTCTGTCATTTTTGGCTAAGTATAGAAGCACTGAAGAGAAGACAAGAAACTGCTGATTAGAAGATATGAAGAAGTGCTGAAGTTGCAGAAGTTCTGAAGTCCAAACCAGACAAGTTCACTTCAGAAGTACTGAAGACAAAACTACTCTTCAGTAGTTGTCCTTCATCAGCACTTAGCAGAAGATATTTCCCACCGCCCTTTTGCATCAGTAGTTTATTGTTTAATATTACTTTTAGCTTTATTTGTTTCTTTCAATGTTGCAACTTGTGCAACTTGTCACTGGACTTTCTGTGCTTGCTTTTTAGGCAAGATACATGCATGTAATCGTCTATAAATAGAAGGCTTCAACCTTCTATTTTAGACATTGATTTTCAACAGAAAAATCCTTCAAACACTCTCATTGTTATACTCCATTTCTGTATTTATTGTGAATCTCTCTAAGTATCTAATTCTCATTTACAACTTAGATTCATAATAAATACTTTGTCATTTATTTAGTTTCAAACATCAAGGGGGAGTTGTAACTCTGCCTTTGCATAAAAAGTGTTGCTTTAACTTATAACATTCCGCTGTGCTTATAATCTGATTTACAAGGACTTGCTAAACACTTAAGTGTCAAGATAGCAAGTTCTTACTTAGCAAACAAGAGCAAACTGATCCAACAATTGGTATCAGAGCATTGGTTTATCTGATCACATATCAATCTAACAAATTGAGAATCAGACACAAAGCTCTTATTGATATTCAATAAAAAGATCAAAAGTTCACTTTTTATCAATATCCATCACTTAAAAGAGTCATCAGACAAATCTATACTCTTTAAAAATGGATCCACACAATACTGGTTCTGCCACCAAACCTGCCATGCTTGTGAGAAATGAGTACAATATATGGCAGAAAAGAATGGCACATACCTTGTCACAAACCAACACTGGTTGTTGGAGATCTGTGATATATGGTCCACACAAACCAGTAAACATAAATCTTGAAACTAAAGAAGGGATTCCTAAGGATCCCAAAGACTATACAGATGAGGATTTCCTAAAACTTGAGCTAGATGCTAAGGCATTCTCTATGTTGGCAATGGCTCTCCCAAATGAAATATACTCTGGCCTTTTACATTGTGAAAGTGCCAAAGAACTTTGGGACTGTCTTAAAGAACAGTTTGGAGGAACTGAAGAGGTGATTGCCAACACCAGAGAAATTTTGGCTCAACAATATGAAACATTTGCTTATATTAATGGGGAAACTTTGACACAACAATTTGAAAGATTCTCCTCATTAATCTCTGAGCTAAAGTTAAATGGTCAGACCTATACAACAGTATCTATGTTACATAGATTTTTAAGGTCTCTACCTGACAAATGGGAAACTTACTCCATTGTCTTAAGATCCTCACCAGATTTTAGCTCCCTCACTCTTACAAAACTCCATGGGAGATTACTTACTTTTGAAAGAGAAATCGATCAAAAGAAGAAATTACAAACTTCTGGTAAAACTGCTGATGACTACCTACCAGGTAGTACAGCACTTTTGGGACAAGATTCACCAACTTGTTCCTATGGATCTTATGACAATATTGACATAACCACTGGGATCTCATCAGAAAGATCTTTCCCAGGTTATGACAATGATGACCAAAGTCAAACTGCTGATAATCTATGTTTTATCATGGATGATTTGAAAAATTTTAGCAGTGATGACTTGGAAGAAATGGACATACTACACCAACTGGCCATGCTAAGCATTAAAACTAACAAGTTTTATAAAAGGTCAGGAAGGAAATTTCCAGGATTGACCAGTAACACAAAAATTGGTTTTGACAAATCTAAACTGAGATGTCACAAGTGTCAGAAGTTGGGACACTTTGCTAGAGAGTGTAGAAGCTCTAGCTTTAACCAATCACAATCTGGAAATAACTATAACCCCAATTATAATAGGAACAATGGAACTCAAGGGAGTGCTCATTTTGTACAGGCACAAGCTCCCTTTCCAGCTGCTCAACTTCCTCCACAGCCTCAACAACCCCCTCAACAAAGCCTCTTTACCTCGGGGTATGTTGACTGGAGCAGTCTCCCTTATGACACCACAGAGTGTAATCCTGATGCAGACAACAAAGTGTTTGACATCAACTGGGGAGAACCAGACAATGGCAGAAAGAACTTTGCCTTAATGGCATTTGAAGGCTGTACCTCAAAATCTGCATTGTCTCAGGTATCAAAAGAATCTTTGACAAAACTATGTTCAAACTCTTGCAAAGAAACTTTTGCTCTCATAAGAGAGACAAACGTGCACCTACAAGGCAAAGCCAATGATTTAGAAAGAAAATACACACAGATAAAATGTGATTTGGAAAGAAAACTGTGTGCTAAAACAAAAGAGGTTTCTAAATTAACTGACTCTGCCATTGAAACCCAAGCACAAATCAAAATGATGCTAAATGACCTGGGTGATGTCAGACAAGAGCTTGCTGACACCAGGATCACTTGTGAAAAATGGGTTGAATCTTGTAGGGGGTATCAACTACTGCTAAACAAACAAAGTGCTTCAAATGTTAAGTTTGGCATAGGATACCATCATGTTGAAACACCAACAGATTTTTCTCCCAAAACTACTGAAGATGGGAGAGGAATTGTTTCAAATGAAACTTCTGAAGGGAAAGAATGCACATCTTTCCATGAAAACTTTCTAAACAGAAATCCTGGCATTTTTAAAGAAAGTACTTCAGAAGTATTTACAAAAACTGACAACAAGCCATCAGTAGTTTCATCTACTTCAGGAGTTGAGACCCTGAAAACTACTGATGAGCAAAATCTTTTCACAACTGTCAGAAATTTGCCTTCTGATCAAAAACTTAAGGCAAAAGAATGTGAAATTTGTGGCCTGTTCAACCACAAAACTGAATTTTGTAGATACAGAAAAGGAATTCAGTTCAATCAAAAATTTAAACAACAGGTTGTGGGAAATCAAATCAGAAATGATTATGAAAAAGTCTTTAAACCCAAGAAACAACAACCTGAAAACACCTTTTCTCAGAAAAAGATAAAATCTCAACCAAAATCTTTTTCTCAAAATTCCTTGTCAGTAGTTAGACCAGAATCATCAGCAGTTTCACAAACTGCTGAGATTCAAAATCTAAAGAACATGGTAGAACTACTGATGACCAAGGTTGATGGTGGTCCTAAAAAGGATACCACCATGGTTCTTCATGAAAAATCCATTGCCAAAAAGACATGGATTTCTCAACCTGGTCAAGAACAAACTGTAACTGTTCTCAAGAGCAAACCCAAAGCCAAACAGGCTTGGGTTTCCAAATCTAACTAATTTGCTTTTATGTGCAGAGAGTTTCCAGGGGCTTAAACAGCATATGGTATGTTGATAGTGGAGGCTCTATGCACATGACTGGATGCAGATACCTGATAAACAACTTTATCAGCCAAAGAGAAGGATCTGTGTCCTTTGGGAACAATGCCAAGGGATATGTGCTAGGACATGGCAATGTCTCCTCTGGCAAAATACAGTTTGACAAGGTCAATCTGGTGGAGAACCTTGAATACAACTTGCTGAGTGTGTCACAAATGTGTGATAAAGGATATTCTTCCTTTTTCACAAAGACAGCTTGCAAGATCATCTCACCAGAAGGCCAGAAGTTGATTGAGAAGATTATAGAAGATCATACTTTGCTGATTGCCAAAAGATGTGGCAATGTCTATGCAGTGGACATTGAAAAAGACAAAGTATTGAACAACACTGCCTGTTTCTTCTCAAGGGCATCAACTTCAGAAACAGATCTCTGGCACAGGAGACTTGGCCATGTGAACTTTAAAACCATAAATAAAGTCACAAAAATGGGCTTGGTCAGAGGTCTACCTTTGAAAGTATACCAGTGTCAAGAACACTGTGTATCCTGTTTAAAGGGAAAACAGCATAAGTCCTCCTATAAGTCTATTGAAGAATCAAAAACAACTGCATGTCTTCAACTACTCCATATGGACTTATTTGGGCCTGTCAAGATTATGAGCCTTGGTAAAAAGAAGTACTGCTTAGTCATCATTGATGACTACTCAAGATTCACATGGGTATTCTTCTTATTTTCCAAGGATGAGGCTGCTGAAATCATCAAGTTCTTCATTCTACAAGTAGAGAAACAATATTCTCTATCTGTCAAAACCATTAGAAGTGACAATGGGACAGAGTTCAGGAACAAAACTCTGGATGAATTCTGTTTGTCTAAAGGGATTATTAGACAATACAGTGTTCCCAGAACTCCTGAACAAAATGGTGTAGTAGAAAGGAAGAACAGAACATTGATAGAAGGAGCAAGAACAATGTTAGCTGATTCTGGACTGCCATTGTACTTTTGGGCAGAAGCAGTTAACACAGCATGTTATGTTCAGAATAGAGTTCTTGTGGTCAAGAGACATTCCAAGACTGCCTATGAAGTTCTTCATGGCATGAAGCCCCTTATCTCCTTTTTCAGGGCTTTTGGGTGTCAATGTTTCATCTTGAACATCAAGGAATCTATCTCAAAGTTTGCTGCCAAAGTTGACTCAGGTTACTTTCTTGGTTACTCTTCAACTAGAAAAGCCTACAAGGTTTTTAATTCTCACACCAGGATAGTAGAAGAAACATTGAATGTCAAGTTCAATGAGTCAAAACACACTCTTATTCCAGCACATCCTGCTGAACTCTTTGACCTTGACAACTTTCACTTTGAACCTGAAAAGGCTGTTACTTCTTCCAAACCTACTTATTATGGTAATCAAAGGTTTGAAGATGAGGATCCTGCACCATGGACTCCTCAAACAGTCATTAAGTCAACTACAACACCATCAGAAGTTTTTCAAACTTCTGATCAAACAAATACTGAAGGCCAAACTCAAACATCTGCTTCAGCACCTGCAACTACTGAAGAAGCTGCAACTGCTGAACCAGATATCATAGACCTCAGTAGTTTGTTTGAAGAACAAGAGCCACCTACACCTGTCAGTGGTTTACAACAACTGATTGAACACAGAGATCATCCACTTGATCAAATCATGGGTGATATAGCTACAGGTGTTCTGACCAGAAACCAGCTCTCCAACTTTTGCCTATTCTCAGCCTTTATTTCACAGTTGGAACCAAAGAAGTACCAGGAAGCCCTCAAAGACAATAATTGGGTGCAGGCTATGCAAGATGAACTACTACAGTTCAACAAGCAACAGGTCTGGGAAATCTGTCCCTTACCTCAAAACAAGCAACCAATTGGTACAAGATGGGTTTTCAGGAACAAACAACATGAAGCTGGTATGATAATCAAGAACAAGGCAAGACTGGTAGTTCAAGGGTACTCTCAAGAAGAGGGAATTGACTATGATGAAACCTTTGCTCCAGTTGCAAGGCTTGAGGCCATCAGGTTATTTCTGGCCTATGCCATTTCCAACAAAATTAAGGTTTATCAAATGGATGTTAAAAGTGCATTTTTGTATGGAAAAATCAAGGAGGAGGTGTATGTCTGTCAGCCACCTGGGTTTGAGGATCCTTCTCATCCTGAGTGGGTGTACAGACTGGATAAAGCTCTATATGGGCTCAAACAGGCTCCAAGAGCCTGGTATGATACACTCTCCACCTTTTTACTCAAAAATAACTTTACAAGAGGTGCCATTGATAAAACACTTTTCATTAAACATGTTGGAAATCATGTCTTACTTGTTCAAATTTATGTTGATGATATCATCTTTGGTTCAACAAACACAAAATTGTGTGATGATTTTAAGAAACTCATGCAATCAAAATTTGAGATGAGCACAATGGGAGAACTGCAGTACTTTCTAGGACTGCAGATCAAACAACAAACAAATGGAACTTTTATACATCAATCAAAATATGTTAAAGAATTATTGAACAAATTTTCTTTAAATGACTGTAAATCATGTTCCACTCCCATGACACCTATCACACAAGTTGAACCTGATGATCAAGGAAAACAGGTTGATCAAACCATGTACAGATGCATGATAGGTTCCCTTTTATACTTAACTGCTTCTAGACCAGATATTATGTTTTCAACATGTGTCTGTGCTAGATATCAATCAGCACCAAGGGAATCACACCTTATTGCAGTCAAAAGAATTTTTAGATATCTGAAAGGAACACCAACACTGGGAATTTGGTATCCTGCTTCAAGCAATACCAAGTTATCAGCATTTTCAGATAGTGACTATGCAGGGTGTAAGATGACAAGAAAGTCAACATCTGGTGGTTGTCAATTCCTGGGTAACTGTCTAGTGTCATGGCAATCAAAGAAGCAAACATCTGTTGCAACTTCAACTGCTGAAGCTGAATACATTGCAGCTGCAAGTTGTACATCACAGATACAATGGCTCCAATATCAACTTCTTGATTATGGAATCAAAGAGACCAAGACACCTTTGTTTGTAGACAGCAAATCTGCCATTAGCATCATTCAAAATCCGGTACAGTTCTCAAAAACTAAACATATTGAGATCAGGTACCATTTCATAAGAGATTGCTATGAAAAAGGCAAGATTGAGGTGAAGCATGTAGCAACAGCTAATCAGATAGCTGACATCTTCACTAAGCCCCTTGACACATCAACATTTCAGAAGTTAGTTTCCATGCTTGGAATGCTAAATTTGTAAGTGTTTATTTTATTTTTTTATTTTTTTCTGCATATCAGTTAGAATCCAAGTTAACACTTGATTCTACCCAACTCTACAGCAAACTTCTACATCAATCACTACTGTTATGCATCAAAATTTTTCTTTTTCCTTTTTCCATCCTTGATTCCATCCTGTTTACCATGGTGGAATCAAAATGAAAATTTTTTTTTTCCTTTTTCCACCCCTGATTCCATCCTGTTTACCTTGGTGGATTTCAGGTTAACCTTTTCCATCTTTTTTCTGGTTTTCACTTACAAATAACAAAAGTCTGCAACAAAACTTCTGAAAAACAAAGTACTGATTAAACAAAAATCAGTATGAGAGAAAGTACTGATGAACAAAAATCATCAGTATGGGATAAATTTCTGAAAAAGTGTGTAACTTCTGATAAAATAACCTTCAGAAGTTATGAATAAAGTATTTATAAAAACATTTCTCATCAGATGTTAAAACTGCTGAAGAGAAAATGGGAACTACTGATGAAGTAATCCTTCATCAGCAGTTTAAGTCAAAAGGGCAAATCTGACTTTTCCCATCATCAGAGGTTTGACCTAATCAGTTTAAAACCTCTGATAAAGAGATTTTTAACCAAAGGCGGTTTTAAAACTTCTAATAAAGAAGATTCAAGCGGTTAAAACTCCAAATAAATACCTTTTCTACACACTTATCCTTTCAAAACTCAAAAATATCCCTCCTTCTCTCTCAAAACTCTCTCAAAACCTATACCTGGAAATTCACTGTTCGATCAAACACCCAAACCACAATGGCTCTAGTTCTAAAACAGGGACACAATCAAAGAGCCTTTCTTGAAAAACAAGAAGGCTGGTCCCAATACGATGAGATCATTGATCTTGTCGTCAAATCCCAATACTTTACTGCTCTCACAATTAACCCACCAATTCACACTGAAACTCTGAATGAGTTCTGGGAAAATGCTGAGACGGTTACAATGGGTGGTGAGGTCATTTCCCTCAACTCAAAGATAAAAGGGAAACAACTGACCATCACCCCGGCCACACTAGCAACAAGACTGGGTCTGGATGATGTAGCTGCCCCTGACCATGTTGCTAACAAAGATATTCATCTAACCATGACTGAGTGTGGTTATCAAGGTACTCTCTCCCATGCTACAATATTCAAAAAATATTTTGAACCAAAATACAAACTTTTGTTTCATTATATAATTATGTGTTTGAGTCCAAAAACAGGGTCATATGACCAGATGCCCTCCACTTTTCAACCAATATTTCATTCCATTGTGAATGAAACTAAATTCAGGGCATCAAAACTGTTTTTCAATGAGTTGGTGTTACATCACAATAATACCAAGAAAAAGTTTTTGTTGTACCCAAGGTTCATTATGCAATGCATAATAGGGGAACTGGGTAATGAGGTGCTTGTGGGAAAAATTTCAACTTTAAACCCTTTAACATCACAAGCATACTCAAGACTAAACAAACCGGCTGCCTGGCCAGAAGATGATCAGGGAGAACAACAACAAGTCCCCCTGAAGCCCACATCTTCCAAACTCACACCACCTAAAGCCAAAAAGCCCAAGCCAACAAAAACTGTAACCCACCAACCCAAAAGAAAAGCTGTTCAGGAGGTTGAGATGCCTGAACATGCTCTTGAGCATTCTGCTCTTCAAATTGTTGAGACTGAAACACCCTCTCAGTCTCATCCATCTCAAACCCCACCAAGAGCACCCATATCTGTTCAATTCAAAAGAAAAAGACTTAGAAAAACATATCAAACACACTCTTCTTTTGAAACTGCTGAACAACAACCTTTTGCCCAAACTACTGAACCATCCCCACAAATTTCTGAACAAGAGGCAATAGAAATTGCCAAACTTCTCTCTGGGCTAAAAGAGAATGTCCCATCTGATCATGTCAGTCCCCATCAACCACAACAAACAGGGGACATAACTACTACATTAGACATGGATGTGGACATCACTAGCCCTATCCCAAGAGATGAGGGTGGACCAGAGTCTTTAAGCCCAATTTTAGAGACTCTTGGGGCATCTGAGGCTGCTACTACTCAGTTACCACCCAGTGGTGGATCTGAGGACAGAAGTAACATAGCTAAGACCTCAGATGTGGCAACTACTGATGAAGGCTTAATGCCTGAGGTAGGAAATCCTCAGTACCAAGAAACAGAGGTTCATGAGAGAACTGAGTTGGGCTCAGCTCATGATTTAACTGAGACAGTCCTCACTGAGGGCAACATCAGGGAAACAGATGATTCCATTAGTTTGGATGATGTTTCAAAAACTACAACTACTGAATTGACGGCACTTTCTGAAGGTCCTGTTGCAAAGGTATCCAGGCTCAAGAAGCCAGTCACCTCTGCACAGGTTAAAGTCCACTCAATCCCTAAAACCCCTAGAGTGGCATCCTCTGTACAACATGAGGATCTCCCAAAAACACCCCCTTCACAGCAAATGCCTACCCAATTCCCTGGGCAAACAAGCATAGACCTGAACCAGCTATGCAGCCCAGAGGGTCCCCTGTACCACATGATGAATACACTCATCAGAAATCACTTCCAAACATATACAGCTGACTTGGAGCTGTCAATCAAGAACCAATTTGGGGTGATTAAGACCAAGATGAACGATCTGTCAAACAAAATAGACTTCAACAGCCAACAGATTGCTCATCTTCAAGGACACTTCTCCCAACCCTCTGCTTCAAGGGTTATAATTGATGAATCCAAAAAGGGGGAGAAGATCAGGGAACCTAAGGAGTCATTCCAAGCCAGAGTAAAGGCACGAGTGGCACTCCTTGAAAGAGATCAGAAAGATCAGGCCAGGAAAGAAAAATTGGCCAAACAGTTTGGTGTCTCTATTGAAGAAATTGAAGCTGCTGAGAAAGAAGATGAGACCCAAAGTTCTGATGATTCCCTAAGGTGTAATGAAGAAACTTCTGATGACCAAACTTCTGATGAAGAATCAGAAAGTACTGAAGACAATCCTTCAGTAGCTGACAAACCATCAGCAGTTGTCAGCACATCAGAAGTTAACACTTCCCAACCTCAAACAACTGAACCTTCCAGAACCACTGCTCCCATTCAACCAAAATCTGATCCCATCAGGCCTACATCTGTTACAACAATGACTGTATTAAACCCTTCTCCCATCTCTCAATCAGCTGAACTATTAGAGAAGAGTTTAATTGCAGCCAACAAGAAGGCCAGAGAAGATCAGATTTGGAAATCTCTGGAAGAAAGGGATGATTTGGACTTAAGCCATGAAGAAAAGCTTCAGGCTTATGCAGCTGAACTACAAAGGCAGGCTAGCCTTGATGAGATTGCTGAAAAGGATAAAAGACAACAACTGGTGTCTTATATTACCAAGAACAGCAAGACTAAAGCCTTTACACTCAAAGGACTCTCTATGCAAGAGCTGACAAGAAGAGCACAACTGCTTGCAGACAAAATGGCCACAAGCAAAGATGGAAAGGCCAAGAGAGCCCAGATAATAGAAGAGCTAGTAGCAGAAGGATATGGTTCAAAAGCCTCTGTATCCAGATGGAAAGAAGAAAGACTAATGGATACATATAGAAAATACTTGGCTGCCAAGGCTGCAAATCCTGAGAAGTTTCAAACTGCTGATCCTTCAAGATCAGTAGTTAGAACTTCTGGTGCATCTAGAAGATCTGCTGCTCAGAAGAAGAAGGCAGAGGACAATGTCAAAACTGATTTCAAAATGGTACTACTTGAGGGAAGCTCAATAGTCCATTCAGATTTTGACATTGAGGAGAAACCTCTGTTAACACAGTTCAGGGATCCTTCCACTTTTGCTTATCAAATACAAAAGACAATCACAGAAAAGCTGCATACCAAAGTAGCGACTGAACACCATCTCCCAACTGTTCAGATGCCTGGTATGCAACAACAACAACAAGGAAGAGAATCCCACCTGAGGCTATCTGAAACTGAAGACATCCAGCACTCAGGACCATCAACCCAAGGGACAAGTCTGGTTCCCTATTCTTCTGACTTTAACAAGTCAAAGATACCTATCATCAGATGGTCACTTACTGATAACAACTCAGTACTGTTGACAAGAAGAGACTTCTCAAGCAGGGCTTACAAGAAGATCAGTGATCTGAAGAAACTGTCAACACAAGACCTGCTCACAATTCAACATCTAGAACCACAGAGAGGATCTCTGTCTGATGATCAGTACAACCAGCTCAAGAACACCATGTACAAAGAGATATGGAAGATTGTTCAAGACAGAAGAAACACATAAGGAATTAGTAAGGTTTTGGCTTCATCAATCCAGGGGGAGATTGTTAGGACAAAAAGGATTGGTGAAACCACTTTTGTAAACCTTAGTCTAATTCACTTCTGTCATTTTTGGCTAAGTATAGAAGCACTGAAGAGAAGACAAGAAACTGCTGATTAGAAGATATGAAGAAGTGCTGAAGTTGCAGAAGTTCTGAAGTCCAAACCAGACAAGTTCACTTCAGAAGTACTGAAGACAAAACTACTCTTCAGTAGTTGTCCTTCATCAGCACTTAGCAGAAGATATTTCCCACCGCCCTTTTGCATCAGTAGTTTATTGTTTAATATTACTTTTAGCTTTATTTGTTTCTTTCAATGTTGCAACTTGTGCAACTTGTCACTGGACTTTCTGTGCTTGCTTTTTAGGCAAGATACATGCATGTAATCGTCTATAAATAGAAGGCTTCAACCTTCTATTTTAGACATTGATTTTCAACAGAAAAATCCTTCAAACACTCTCATTGTTATACTCCATTTCTGTATTTATTGTGAATCTCTCTAAGTATCTAATTCTCATTTACAACTTAGATTCATAATAAATACTTTGTCATTTATTTAGTTTCAAACATCAAGGGGGAGTTGTAACTCTGCCTTTGCATAAAAAGTGTTGCTTTAACTTATAACATTCCGCTGTGCTTATAATCTGATTTACAAGGACTTGCTAAACACTTAAGTGTCAAGATAGCAAGTTCTTACTTGGCAAACAAGAGCAAACTGATCCAACAGTTATGAAAATTTTCTTTCATACACTCCTTATCTGTCTCTCTGCTAAAACCACTTCTTTTAATGAAATCCCATTAAAAGTTCAGTACTTGGGATATGCTATGTTGTCAGAATCTGACTACAATCTATCCCAGGCCCTGTTTCTGGATTTAGTGACAAATGTGAAGGGAGTCAAGTCTGGGTCAAACAATGCTTTTCTTTTATACCCAAGACTTTTAAGTGTGATCCTACAAAAGGTTTTACCTGAAAAGGATTTCAAAGGGGGAGAATTTCTTCAAATGAAGAGTCTCACCCAAGAAACTTTTACAAGAATGCTGGGTCCAAATACCCAAGAAAAAGTGTCAAAAGTCAGAGTTTCTAAAACACAAGCAAGGAGTGCTAAGACAACAACTGTTGTCAAAACCTCTGTTGCTGATTCCACTGCTCCTGGTGATCATGGCACTACATCCAGTGCTGTGAAACCCACATCAGCTACTTCCAAAAAGAAACATCCATCCACAAAACCTCCAAAGAAAACCAAAAAGGGACCTCTAGAAGATGAGATACCAGAGGCAAACCCTGTTGTACCACATAGGCAACAAGAACCCACTATTGATACTTCCTCTCAACATTTGGAAATATCTCAACCCAGACAAACTCTTCATGAATCCTCACAAAAGGATCATGTTGTAAGCCAAGGGGACACACATCATGAGGCATATGAGTCACTTGACCATATGCTCATAAGCCCTTCTCCCAGGGCTGCCTCTCTTCTCACTCCTCAACCTTCACCATCACATGTCCTTCCAACAATGCAACCATTGTTCGAAGCTATTGATAAAACTCAGGACAATCCCAGTTCCTCTCCATCACCTATCACTGAGAGTATACACCAACAAGTGACTGGGCCTGAGAAAAATCAACTAGCTAGCCCACGAATAGAGGAGGTTACACCCCTTGAGTTACTTGTAATTCAAGGTGAGTTTTCAAGTCAAGCAGCCACTACTGATGTAGAGACCATTGTCTCACAACAGGACAGTGGTTACATACCTAAGACTTCCTTGAAGGCAGCAACTGAAGAGGCCACTATAGTGACACCAAAATGAGTTGGAAGTCCCCAGAACCAAGAAAAAGGGGCATCTGGTTCTTATTCCATGGACTCACCTCCTAGAACTGAACCAGTTACAACTACCACTGGTAGGAATCCAGATGATCCTATTAACTTAGGTGATGGATTAAAATACCAAGAATTGAGGGATAGAGTCCAATCCATTGAAACATGTGTTGCTGAAATCAAGACTGATCTCAAGACTATCATGGAATCTTTGGTTGTTCTCACCAAAAGTCAACCATCAAAGGAAGATATTGCTTGTGAGCTATGGAAATCTGTTTCCCCCATCATCATAGCTCATAGAAGACTAGCAGACCGAACTCATGAAACATATATGGCCCAGATCAGGACCATGGTAGATGCTAGGTACACAGATACCCAAGCAGACATTAAAGCCATAAAAGACCATTTGCTGAAGACCACTCGCTCTACCCCTACCACTTTCCTCAAAGATGAAGATGATGATGAATTCACAACTGATGATGCCAAAAAGGGGGAGAGTGGCAGAGATAGATTGCCAAAGTTAGATCCCTTAGGATGTCCACCCTCACAAAAGGGCCAATCACAAAAGTCTGCTGCCAACAAACCAAGGTCTGCACCAGCACCACAACAACCTAATGTTCAAACCAATGCTAATGCTGAAACTGCCAATGTTGGTAAGGCAAAAGAAGTTGATAACTCTGCCAATATCATTCCTGAAGAGGCTGCTGAAGCTAAGCAAAAGAGGCTTGACACATTGGAAGTCAAGGCAGAGGCTCTAGTACAAAAGAAGATAGAGCAACAACAAGAAGTTGAGGATGTTGGCTCCTCAAAAAGGAAGAAAATGTCTGCAAGACATGTTAGACAACCACCATCTAAAACCATTGCTGCTGCTAAAACATCTACTGCCAGAACCACCGCTGCCACCAAAACATCTGCTACCACCACAACTACCAAACCAACCACTGAACCTATCACCACAACTACCAAACCAACCACTAAACCCACTACTACAACCACCAATACACCACCTATAACCATACTAATCACTTCACCACCTAAATCCCAAACATCTGCTGGTCCTGCACAAGTGCCAACAGATGTTAACATAACCACTGAAACCCAAACACCATCATCACCAGTTATCTTGTACGAAAGGAAGAGAAAGTTAACCTTTGTGGTACAGGATGACAACATTGAAATCACACCACCTTCCTCATCAACACCCAAATCTGCACCTATTCCAGCCATTCCACTTACATCATTTTCACCACACACTTCTCATAGACCACCACCATCCATCACACCATTGGTTGCTCAGTATCCTCTTGAGCTTGATCTACTCAAGGGGGAAATTCAATCCTTCTATAATACTGAGGATCCATCCGAAAGAACCTTTCAATCTCTCCCAAATTTCCCTGTTCCCAGAAACCTAGAACAATATTTGAAATTCAAAACTGAACAGGCTGATTTGATCATCAAGGACAAATGCAAAGGGAAGGATGACAGGACTGCTCAGGGCATCCTTTCAGCAGAGCTTAGCAAACTAAGAAGGATTGAGGATTTTGCTAAGACCTTGAGCAATTCCACGTCTACCATGCCTCTCAGTATTGATTTTGAAAGGGTAGTAAGGGAGTCTATACTTGAACAAATCTTGGCAACCATGCCTTACAAAGCAAACAAGAAACAGTTTGCAGGCTGGACCACTCATGCACTTCAAGAAGAACTTTTGAGGATTGAATAAATGACCAAGAATCCTACTTTGAAGGCCTTTGCCCCTGACTTTAGAAAAGGCAGAGACCCAGCCAGAGCTTTGAAGTTTAAAAGAATGAGAGAAGAGATTATGGCTGCAAAGTATGGAGATATGAGGTCAGTTGCAAGATGGGTTGAGCTGAGGATGGTTGAAACTTACAAGAAACTGGAAGAGAATAGAAAGACAGATCCCACTCTACCCAGAAAACCAATTTACTCTGATGCACCGATGGTTAAGAGACCCCAGCAGGCCTTTACATTAGACAGCCTTCTTGAAACATCTGACCTATCTGCTGCTGCCAAAAGACAGTTCAAAAGGCAGAAGGAGATGTCAGAAGAATATCAGAAGAAGTTTGCTGATACTTTTGTAAAAGAGGGAATCTTCAACCAAATTCACTATTTCTCTGATCCCATTACTGAAGAACTCAGGAAACTCATATCAGAGGTTTACATATCAACTGTTTAGATATCAGAGGTTTCCAATGTAGCAGTTGTTGTTTAGATCAGATGTTTTATGTTGTTATTATTCGGTTAGATGTCACTGTCTTAGGTGAAGTCAGCCATAGGTCATTAGTGGTTTAGTTTGTCTATAAATAGAACAGTGCATGTACTGTTCTATTCAATCACTCAAAACATTCTCTTTGACAAACAATCACAAAGTGATCAGGCTGAGGGGGAGTACTTGTATAATCTTGTGTAATCATTTGATTTATGAAAGCATTCGATTAGAAAACAATTATTCTCTTTGTTTTGATTCATAGTTTATTATTCCGCTGCACTTTCCATTATTAGATTAACTTCTTTGATCTTTCATTTATTAAACAATCAAAACAAATCAAACTCAGATCCTAACAATACATTGGAAACCTGCTCCAATGTGACAAAAACTTTTGATTTGGATAGGTAATCATAGGTAATCATAGGAGTTGCTCGGTTTCAAATATTGGCATGATTGGGTTCGAGACATTCTGTGGGACATTTTAAGACGGGCTGGGATCTCAGCCAAAAAGGAGGCCCCTGTGAACTTCCTCTCGGATCCAGCAGAAAGGAGATCCACCATACGACCAGCAAATCTCCTTGTCTTCGGGTGGGCCGGGGGGAAGCATGCTTCTGTTGACCTGACGGGAGTATCTCCCCTAGTTGGGTTGAGGGATAGTGGCTTCATAGCAGGGCAAGCGGTGCGGAAAGCAAAGGCAAAGAAGGTAGATAAACATGCTAAAGCCCGCGAGGATAACCAACAGGTTTTTGTACCCTTGGCTTTTGATACCTTTGGCTCATTGGCACCAAAGGCTACCCGTTTCCTGACCAGGGTCCAGCGGGTTATTCATAATAGTGTCTCGGCTTCGGGTGGGCAGGGTTACGTTTTTAGTAGATTAGGATTTGCTATTCAGAAAGGGGTGGCGGCGCAGCTTGTTGCCCGCCTGCCCGTTATCTTAATGTAATTTTCTTTGTCCAGAAATGAAAATCTATTTAAAAAAAAAATATGTGTTTGCTTTACTAAAATTATTGACCCACAAAATTACTATTGGTGAATGCCTAGTAACCGCAGATACTATAAGTAAATTAAGAAAACATAAGTAAAAGAATATATTTAAAATATAGCCATAAACTTTTAGGTATGGACTTATTGAATATGACTAAAGCCAATAGTCAACTTAGTAGGCTAGTTTTATTAATAAAATATTTAATTATCAATTCATCTTTTTCCACTGAAACTTGAAACATAACCCAGGTTTTTACCTTCTTGCTTTAATCACAGCATCAGAAATATTCCATGAACTAGAAAACGGATTTTCTATTACATGTAGGAAATCATTAGTACTTATTTTAAATACCTTCCAGAAGTAAAATGAAGCCGGAAAAGAAGTCGCCTGAAAACGAGCTGGTTAACCGGAAAACTGTTTTGAGTTCTACGAGAGGTTTCCAACTTAGTGACGTGATCAGAGGTTACTAACCAAGTGAAGATAGTTAATAATAGTATCATTTTGGTGTTTTGGGTTAGTCTTCGGTTCACCGGAAAAGTGTTATAGAACAGAGCATAAGTATAGAGGATTGAGGGTGAATGAGATGGGATTTGCAATGAGATTTGCTCTTAATTTATAGTTATTATTATTTAATATTGTTATTACTATATATGTATGTTTATATTTATATATTCGTGCCTACCGTATGAAACATATATACATATTTTGTGTACTTTGTTCTTTACATAAGTCATAGTTATCATTAAAATTTAAAGTTAGACTTAACTAGCTAATAGTTCAAAGGAAAACAAGTATTAGTAGAACCTAGCAGGAACCCGCGTGTTGCGGCGGGGTTGCACCGTGTTTGGCTGTTGCGTTTAGTCAATCACGTTGTTGGTGTTGTATATTATACACACATCTTAGATGACTAATCAAATCTCCATCTCCCTTTTTTTTCTTTTCTATTTTTTCGTTTTGTAATGCGAATTTCTAAATGGTAGCCACCAAAGCAATCATCTTTTAATTTGTTTTTTAATAGAAATATATTGAAAGAATGCATTAATCATTTATGTTTCATATCTGTTTTATGCAAAATACATTAACGGAACCTAAAGATAACCCTTTCTTTCTCAAACCAATCTAGGTTCTAAACCGGTTCGGGTTTTTTAAGAAGGATTAGAACCGGTTTTCGTTTTCGGCCAAACAGGTACAGGCTAGAAACCGGAGTGAGCCAAAAATAAACTGAAACTCCGAGAATCGATTGGTTTACCCGCACGTTGTCGCGGGATCCAAATACAAATTGCAATACAACAATGTAATTATTTACAAAACGCAAAAATGCAGATGCAATAGTACACCTTGGTACCCAATGTTGTGGTTCGAATAAGCCGTTCTGAAATAAATATTTATGTAGTCGTTAAGTGTGAGGTTACTAAGTTGACATGTTAACTTCTATCAAGCCAGAGTATATATTGGATCCACTAAATCACCCCATTTCTTGAGCATTTTGTAGGCATTCATTTATTTCCCATTTTAACACATTTCTAAATCTGAATAATAACCAACACATGACACAATGCTTAGAACAAAATAAAAATAAATGACGGCAGCAAGTATATGACATAGTTTAAAGCATACAAACCAATTCATGAGTATGTACCATGGCATAAGAATTAGAAACAAAGACAATCTACAAACTGATTAGCCGATATGTTAGAAGACATGCAATTACATCACAAAAAACAAAACATGTTAAATCACAAAAGAAATCACCAAGATAAAATCATCAGAACAATATGACTGCGTGTTGCTGGAGACACTTTAAACTCGGGTGGCGCTTATTTTCATACCATTTAATTCAACATCCACAATACAATTCCACTAACAATATATTACTTCTATTTCATTCTCTAACTGGTGTACCCAATTTTCCAATTTAATCGTACAATAATGAATTATGTAATAACTCATTGAAACTATCAAAGTAGTAATATGATTTTTTTTTGCTGCTACTTCATTTGTCGCTCTATTCACCAAGTTTTTATGCTTTCATTTAGAACTAAAATACAAGTAAATGGTATATATTTAAAATCATAACAGTGAGACTTACAACAAACAACTCCAATAATCCAATAAAGATAATTTCGAATGAGTGAATGACGATTTATTGAGACAAAATTTTAAACACTACAACATAATCACTAAAGAGAAGATTACATAAAGTACCTAGAAAAGTGTGATTAGCCTGTAAAACGGTAAGCATATGACTCACTTGCTTTCTCTTCTAACTCATTTTCAACCAATTGAATAAGCAATTTCTATCACTTTTCAATTGAATTTCCCATTCAATTGCAATTATATCCATGATATTGATTATAGGGGTTTCGTTTAAGGGTTTAATGGAGCAGAACCGAAGAGGCTTCAAAAATCAATGTCACAGTTTCAAAGGTTGAATAAGGTGTATGACTTGCATTACTCATTTATGCATTTACCATTAAATGTTGTACAAGAGGGCATAAAAGAAAGAAATTGGACAAAAATTATAGATTTATACTAAGACTCTTGATATGCCATCTTAAAAAAGATGTAATTACCTTCTTAGCCATCAAGAACCCATTATATAGTAGTATAGATATAGATATATGTTTTTATATGATTCTTAAAAATTTTGGTCATTACAGAAAATGAACTCAAAACGAAAGAATTTTAATTGAGACTCGAACACTTGAGAGCATGTGTTCATGGATGTCGGAGCGTAAATGAGAAACTTTGGTCGAGCCAAGAACAACCGAGTCAGGAACATGGAGTTGTAATAATAATAATAATATAATATAATATAATATAATAATTATAATAAGAATAAAAAAAGAATTAGTTGGGCTCGTGGACCAATCTAAATAAAGAACAACAAAAGTCTGTCACGATAATAAGGGATGGATATATAATATGTTTTGGACGGCATAAGTTTTTTAGAATCTCAGTTTGGGAGTTTTCGATCCAAGAGTGGTTGATTAAAGGATTACCGTGGGATTTGGTTTCGCTTGGGCAATCCACTTTCATTTTAGCATCTCAATACTTGTCCCGCCTTGAGTCTAGTCGACTATCCTTGACAGGAGGTTTATTAGGTGATAACAGGGTCTCCAATCGGATTACATAAGTCAGTTTTTATAGCCAGAGTCTAGGGATTCTACCCAGGTTACCAGTCTTCTCCTCATTAGAGTTCCAACCCAGTTCGTCAGCTTTCGTTTATTTTCAGTTTCTTAGTAAAATTAGTAATTTAGTTTTAACTAGTTTTAATTAATTTATTTTAATAGCAGTTTAAACCCCCCAATCGATAAAATCAATTTAATAATAATAATAATATTTTATCAGGTAATTCGTTATGAGTAATTTCAAAAGTATTAAATAAAGTCCTTAGGTTCGATACATGGTCTTGCCTTCTTGCTACTTGCGATCGGTACATTTGCCGATAGTGTGTGGTTTTAGACTTGTCTAGGATTTTAACTTGATCAATTTATTTATATACTTATTCACACACATCAAGTTTTTGGCGTCATTGCCGGGGACTTTTAACTTGTACTTTTTGATTTTACTTGTTTTGTTTTGCTTGTTTACTACTTGCTGGATTTACCTGCGATTATCTGTGCTACTTGTGCTTTTAGTCATAGGTTATTTGCTATCCATTAGTAACTTCAGCGTGGTTTGCACTTTCAGTGTATGCCACATACTCACTCACAAGGACCACCTGAATTCACCACCTGCACGGATCCCAACCTCGGCATCCACGAGCGCCTTAACGAGTTTCGGACGGTCATCCGGAAGAAAATTGATCAGGTACGCTCGTCTTCTCCATCCTGTTCATCGTTTTCCTATCCTGAACCGAAACCCACCATCCATTCTCCACCAAAACCAATTCCTTTCCAACGACTCACTGCTGAAATGGCTGAAGGAAATGTCAGACACACTGTGCACTCTCGTGCCACTGAGGGACTTACTGGGATTCGTTCTCCCATTGCTCGCCCTGCTACCGCTTATTGGCAAATCCCCTACCATGTGATGTCCACTATTACTAACGCCACTCAATTTCTTGGTCTTGAGGAGGAGGATGCTCCTAGATATCTGTCCCGATTTGTGCGTATCTGTGACACTTTCAATCTTTCCCACATCACTAAGGAAGCAATTTATCTGCGTATGTTCCCATTTACTTTGTCTGGTCGTGCCTCCACTTGATATGACACTATGCCTAATAGTTCCATTGCTACTTGGGATGACATGCTTGGAAAATTCTTAAAAAAATATCACCCAACTTCCAAGGATTCCAGCATTAGGGAGCAGATTCACTCTTTCCGTATGGATCCCGATGAGCCATACTACATGGCTTGGGAGCGTTTCCAGACCTTACTGAGTTGATGCCCTTTGCATGGTCTTTCTGATTGGGCCCTTGTGGAGAAATTCTACAATTGTCAGTGCATGTTTTGTGACTGATGATTATCAGTGTTTGTCAGAGTTGATAGCAACGGTCAAGGGGGAGTTTGTTGTTACATTTGTGACCGTCGCTATGCAACTTATGTGGGCTTAGTCTAAGAGAACTAGAGTAGGGGCAATTGTGGTAGCCCAGGGAAGTGTGCCTGAGGCCCAGCCCAAACTTAGTTAATTATTTAGCCTATATATATATTTGTGTAAGGGTTTAGGGTTTCGTTGAGAGAGTTGCAACAGTCTCTAGGAGAAGACTACTGTGTGTGGTCTAGTCTAGGTTGGCCTGAGGTTGAACTCACCTCAGGCCGGCGTCCCATTCAACAACGTATGTATGTGTGTATGTATGAAGAATCTGTGCCGACTTGTTTATCATATATGAAAGTAAGATTGTTGGTTCTACACATATATTATTTATTGTTTTATATATTCGGTTTGACGTCTTGTGGAGATAATCAGGAGCGATTGGTGATGTAGTATCGATCCTACGCGTTCTAATAGTGGTATCAGAGCATGGTTACGAATCGGAAGGTCTAACCGCCTCTCGATTCACGATTGCTCTTGATTTTTGGGTTTTATTTCCGCTAAAACTTATAGAAGACGTGATGCCGAGTAGTATTTGTGGTTCGCAACAGGTTAGTTTGTATATAAAAAAAATGTTTATCGATAAAAAAAAAATTGATTCTTCTTCAAACAGTAAAAAAAAATTGTTTGATCGATGGTTCATAAGGATTATGTGTTGGAAACAAGTTTGATCTTTTTGGATTGGGATGAGGTTATTATTGTTGGATCCGAATGTTTTGGATGGTCAAAAGTGGATTGATTAACTTTCTAAATTCTATTCATTAGTGTTTGGAAAGTTAATTATTATTTTGAAGGGTATTGCCTCAGTTTTGAGACTCGAGTTCGTTTTAGCACTGCTGCACAGGGTAATTTCATGGAGAAAATGGATATTGATGCAGCCAATGAGTTGTTTGAGATTTTTTCCTATTCCGAGAGACCACCAAAGCCTACTATTGGGAATTCCAATTCCATGACTAGTAACACCTCTCCTACTACCCGAGGTGTTTATCAGATTGCACCTAATACTAGTTTGGCTGTGGTGATTGAGAATTTAACTAGGCAAGTGAGAAATCTTCAGATGTGGTTGAATGGGTGTGAAATATGTAAAGGGGGTCATAAGACGTCTGAGTGTCCAGTTCAAAGTCGGGAACAGGTAGATTCTCTCAATTCCGGGTGGCTTGAACCACCCTATCAAAACTATAGCCCTGATTCAAACTCCAACTGGAGATATCAAAACTCCAACGGGCAAGGTGGTAACCCTTCTAGATACCAACCTCGCCAGAATCTGTTCCAAGCTCCCAACTCTAGGGCCCCACTAGTCGTACTGAGTTTGACCTTACTACCATTCTACAGATGCAGTCCTAGATGCTTAGTAACATTCAGTCAAAACTTACTGAGCAGGACACTTTCATGAAAGGTCAGCAAGCTACTTTTCAAAACCTAGAGGCCAAAGTAGGATAATTAGCTAATCAGGTTAGTCAAAGACCTCAGGGAGCCCTTCCTAGTAACACTGTTCCTAATCCTAACTCTGCTACTTCTACATTTAGGCATGCTCAAGTTAAGGCAGTGACTACCAGGATTGGGTGGAGAGTAGTTGGTCCATCACCGAAAGAAAATGAAGAACCGGTGGATGAGGAAATTGAGTTAGAGGCACCATCTGCTAAAGTGCAACCTAGGCTAGTCTCAAAGAGTACAACACAACCTAGTGAGTCGAGTGAGAAGAAGAGAGAAGAGAGTCCAGTTCGTTTCTATAAGCCTAAACCACCATTCCCTAGTCGTCTAGTGCGTGTTGATGATTCTGAGCTGTATGCTAAGTTCGTGGACATGCTGAAGAAACTTCATGTTAACCTCCCATTCTGACTAATAAAAAGAAACTTGAGGAGCTCTCTACCGTTACTCTTTCTGAGGAGTGCTTTGCTGTCATGCAAAATACACTTCCTCATAAAATGACCGATCCAGGAAGTTTCACCATTCCTTGTTTGATCTGCAACCTCACTCCTTGAAATGCGCTAGCCGACCTAGGTGCTAGCATAAATATTATGCCCTACTCTCTATTCTTAAAGCTTAATCTTAAGGAGTTGAAGCCAACTAGGATGTACATTCAGCTAGCTGACAAATCTGTGAAAATTCCTAGGGGCATATTGGAGAACTTGTTAGTGAAAGTGGACAAATTTGTGTTCCCAGTCGACTTTGTGGTGCTAGACATGAAAAGAGGACGACACAGTGCCGCTCATATTAGGTCGACCATTCTTGGCCACATCGAGAGCACTAGTCGACATGGGTGAATGAAATCTGAGGCTACAGGTAGGAGATGCGAGATCTGGGAAAACGGCCACAAATACGGTATTGGTATGGAGGCAACTTTTGTTTGGTGGACTAGATGGAGGCGGTCAAAGTAGAGGAGAGGTAACGGAGCACACTGCTAGGAATTTAGCTTATCAGGTTGCCAAGGATTTCAAACGGGAGCCACCGGATATATTTTGAGGAAAATAGTGCATACTTGGGGATTCGCCCAAGTTGTAGAGGTTGTAGATTCTTGCTTATTTTATTTTTTTTTATTTTTGTTTTATGTTTTGGTTTGTGTCTAAGTGTGAGGATTTTCCGTATTATTAAATGCACATGTGGAAAAGTCCCGCCTGTACTCAATCTCAATTCAGGAGGGGTTAATCCAATAATATTTTATTTGTAAAAGGACATCGCTAGTTCGTCGGTCTATTTTTATTTCATTTTATGTTTTGTCTTTTGAGTTTTTGTTTGCTAGATTTATTGCGTACAACCGCGAATGAAATGCTATACGGTTGCTTTCACTTGGATGGGACAGCTCAGGACACGCTTTGCGAGGATGTTACTGCAATATTACCAGGGGAGTCTGTTCCACTTTACTTGTTATATTTATTTTTATCTTTCTTATTTTTAGTTCCTTTTCTCTACACATTGAGGATAATGTGCAATTTTAAGTGTGGGGATGAGAACCGCGTTTTAGTATAGTTTGAGTCTTTATTTCGATTTTTTTTTAAAAGTCTCTGATTTTGTATGCCTTTAAATGGAAAATGATAGGTAAAATTAGGATTTTCGGGTTTTCAAATACTATATGTATGAGATAATAATAAGAAGGTAGAGAGCATGTTGCTTGTGATGTGTTGATAGGCCCAGCTGACTGTGATAGTTTCCAGAGTAGTGTAGAATAAGAAAATAATATAATAATCACGAAATCTTGTGGGTTCTCGCCTTAGGTTGATTGGAAAAGTTTGAAACCGTTGATGGTATAAGAGGTACCACTATAAGCAAATGCCTATAAGTATTTTGAATCAAATGGCACACTTGATCCTTTTTATGAGAATAAATCCGGTGAAAAGTGGCGCCCGAAAAAAAAGATCCACATATCCATCAATTGAGCTAGATAAAGAAGAAGAAAATTAACTGAAGCCTATGGAGTCTCCCTCGGGGATAATGACTCTGATCGAAACTCCCTTTAGGTCAAGTTAGAAAAAATACCGAAGCTTATGCTGTCGCTCTTGGGGATGGTGACTCTGATTGAGACAACCTCTAGGTTAGGTATAAAAAATATATGTCTAAGCTCATAAACTTCATCCATCTTCCATCATTTTTTATTCTCAATGTATAAGGGTATTTATATAAAGTGGTAGATAATAATCTTTGCCTCATAAGCTTGATTCGGGATTAGGATGGAGTCGAGATGCTTGAGTGTGAGACCCTTAGATGATTGATTGAAATTGAACTTAATTGATTGATCACAAAAGGGGCTTGATCAGTCGGTGGTTGGGTTTATGTGGACCACAATACCAGCAGTTGCATTTAGTATGTTATTTTGCCTTGCTAAGAAAAAGTATTGAAATAATTTGGAAACCGAACATCTTAGTTATGATTCCATTGCATGCTTTTTCAGGGACGAAAAAGAGTTAAGTGTGGGAATGTTTGATGTTTCGTAAAACACATCTCTTTTCCAATGCATTTTGTATATTATTTGGTCAAGTTTTTATTTATTTCGTGTCATTTTTATTATGTATTTATTTATTTTATTATTTTATAGGTGTTCGTGGAAAATGAGCTCAAAACGAAAGAATTTTAATTGAGACACGAACACTTGAGAGCATGTGTTCATGGACGTCGGAGCGTAAACGAGAAACTTTAGTTGAGCCAAGAACAACCGGGCCAGGAACATAGAGTTGTAATATAATATAATATAATATAATATAATATAATATAATATAATATAATATAATATAATATAATATAATATAATATAATATAATATAATATAATATAATATAATATAATATAATATAATATAATATAATATAATATAATATAATATAATATAATATAATATTCTATAATATAATATAATATACTTTCCATAATAGGAGAAGCGTGAGTGACGTCAGAAAGCTGATGTGTCAACCGGAGAGACTGGCCACCAATGCGTGTATGATGCAAAAACTGACGTCATTAATCGCATTAAAATATTCAAGAAAAGGCATGGGCCACGTGAAACCACCGCTGTTGAGAGCAACATCGGTTCTCAATTGTTGGGTCTACCAGCCAACAGCAGACGTTATGCACATATGCTCTCAGCTGTTTGGGCCCTAAGTTTGAATTTTAAGGGAGACAATTTAAATCCACGTAGGGAAACGTGCCTCATCAGCTCCTTATATATAAGCACATAATGAATGCACTCATTTCTTATATCAGCTTTGAATTTCTAAAAAAGATTTTCAAATTTCCCACTTAAAATTTAAAACAGCGTCGACTTCAATGGACGATGAAGAAAACCATGGAACATTTATTCGTGATCTGAATCCAGCCAAGGACATGTGGCACATGAAGGCTCGTGTCATAAGAAAGTGGAAGACAGCCTATAAGTTGGAAGTTATATTCATTGATGAGCAGGTAAACTTTCTAAGTTGGTTTATTTTGTTATTTTTTAAGACGTGTTTTTTTGTGCATACTTTTTACATTTTGTTATAAGGAGTTGCAGGGCGATAAGATTCAAGGTTCTGCCAAGGCTCCTTTTATGCAACTTTTTGACAGTCAACTTGAAAAAGATGGTGTGTTTGTCTTATCTAAGTTCGATGTAGGTGAAAACACGGACATTTACAGAGTTGTAGGACATCAATATAAAATCATTTTTTATCGTTGTACAATTGTGAAATATGTTAAGGGCCGGGAAGGTGTTGAGTATGGTTTCAAGTTCTCACCTTTTAAAGAAATTCTTGACGGAGAAGCCAAGAATCTGTTCAGCGTTGGTTTGTATTTTATTTTTTATTTTAGAACAAGGTTTAACATTCAGTTTCGTTGAACATTGTTCCTTTTAAACTTAACAGATGTTTGGCAAAACTGTGTGTTTGTTTTTATAGATGTTGCTGGTAGCGTCATTTGGTGTAGTGACTTGGATGTGTATGGACAAGCTTCTAATGAAACCAAACAGATGAATCTTGATCTTCAGGACTTAGAGTAAGGATTCCTTGAAATTGTTATACAGTTTTTTTTCTAAACTATAGCATCTGCTATTCACATACCTGACACTTAACAAAAATATTTTGTTTTTAAGGTGAGTCTTATGTTTCAATAGTTGAAAACAATCATTGTTAGAATTGCAAATTTAATTTCTGTACTAAATGTTAAGATGAGATTAATCTATGATTGACTGTTTTGAATCTAATGTGGAACACATTTATTGATGTAATAAATTATCTGTAATTAATTTTTGTATAGTAGCAGGTTTTTGCATTTGTTTTACATCTATGGTTTTGTTGTTTTGTTGTAGAGGTACGACGTTAAGATGTATCATTTGTGATGTTTGATAAAGATGTGATGAGGATCATTGGAGCTGCTGCCTGTGATATTAGGGAAAGGCAGCTGAGGGAAAGCAACACAAAACGTTTGCCGCATGAGTTGTCTCGGATCGTTGAAAAGAAACTGGCTTTCAAGATTGATGTTTCTGATTTCAATCTTATAAATGACTACCATGTGTACACTGTGGTTAAGATTTGTGATTATCCTGTCATAATTGAAGAGTTGGTTTTTGGATATGAGAATGTACACGATAATTCTGGCGAGGTATTTATTCTAATTGTTTTGTAATAAGCATTTATTTTCAGTAGATGTTCAAATCTGTTATGTTTCCATAATATATGGGCAATTTTTAGGTCACTCAAGAAGTTTGTCAAGACAAATCTGTTAACCTTTCAGAATCTTTGCAAGTTGGGTTTCAAGTTACTTCTAAGGTATTTAAGAGACTTTGTGCAAGTATTTGTAATTTGTTTCTACAGCTTGTATTATTATCTAACATTTTATTAGCTATTTGGTTTTTTATTTTGAAGGATGTTTTATGTTTTGATTATGTTGTGGATACTGTCGCAAGTCCCAATGGAAAAAGAAGTGTTGAGGATTTTGATAATGTAAATGTTAGTGAGCATACTTCTACAAGCAAAAAATTGAAGAAGAAGACAACTAGATTTAAAAGTTAGGAACTTATTGTTAATGTATTCTTATGTGTGTTTAGTGTTTTCAGCTGTAAGTTTTTGTTAACATCTTTGAAGTTAAACTTATGTATGTTAATTTTGTACATTGACGTGTTCGTATATACACATAATTTTACAATGAATTAACACATGTTTTGCTTTAATATTTATAAAAATGGTTTAGACATTAATATTAAAACACACACAATAGGGCAAGTGTACCCTGTCATATATGTAGTAATGTATAGATAAGAACCAGATATCGATCCATGGATGCGCGCGGAGCAATGGTACTAAAACTCTGTCCCCCATTTACCAGTAGAAAAAGATAGTTTGAGTTTGTTTATAACTAGATTAATTCTAAAACATATAAATAACATATGTAAGACTCCAAATACAAAATATAACTATATAAACTATAATATACCAATCCTAGCATGTCATCTACATATAATAAGTAATACAGACGTGTGATCAACATTCCCATTTTCCGACATTTAGTGTCCCTTTTGGGCATCCTAACATGACAACTATACAGAAAGCTAACACGAATACACATGTTAACCACTTCAAGTCGTTTATTAGCGAGCAGCTAATATGATCTCATGCAGATCTTCTAAAGATAAGTTAGTCATCTGTTAAGAGTATTCTAACCTCACTAATTCAGGAAAGCGATACCGAATACACAATACAACCACCTAAAATAGCATAAAGTAGAGCATTTGACAACCTATTCCATTTTACCAACTTTGAACACAGATCTACTAAGATCGCTATTTTTACCAAAATAACTACCAAAGATTATTAACCGTGTCGAAGATCAGTAACGACACCATTAAGCTTTTAAAACCCTTTTACGTGCCGGTAAGCATTTTTAACCGTTATTCGACTGACTTTAACCAAACCAATACCCGGTTACAGTTTCATGGCGTAAACTTATTAACAAGTTAACTAGTCTACTACCGGACGATTAAACGGAAGGGTTTTCAACATTTATCCGCCTAACACATTCGACATTCGCCAAAGTCATTCAAATACAACAACAAATCCAACAACAATGAAACAAGGTTGTGCTATGATCATCAAGATCTAAACATGAAAAACGCCAAATTTATACAAGACATGATTACATACAAACGATTGTTTTAACTACTAACTACTACCAGATAATATCCGAACAAACCTCACAACAACTCGGGCATCATTAGTGGGCAAGGCTTGCGCCTCGGCCCACTTTGACACGTAATCAACTGCCACGAGTATATATCGATTGCCTCGTGAGGAGGGGAATAGTCCCATGAAGTCAATGCCCCAAATGTCAAAGACTTCACAGACTTGGATTGGGTTCTGCGGCATTTGGTCGCGTGCCGATATGTTCGTCGCCCTCTGGCATGAAACACATGCACCGACCAACATCTGAGCTTCACGAAGAGTGTGGGCCAGTAAAACCCGGAGTCTAACACTTTTTTAGCAGTGTAATTCGCTCCATGGTGACCCCCGGTAGGCCCCTCGTGACAATCGCGCAATATCTGCGCCGCCTCTACCCCGAACACGCAACGGCGAATCAGCTGATCCGCCCTGACCCAGAACAAAAATGAGTCGCCCCAGAAGTAATGCTTCAAGTCTGCGAAGAATTTCCTCTTTTTCTGGTGCGACAATCCTTTGATATGGATCCCGCACGCGAGGTAGTTCGCGAAATCCGCAAACCAAGGCGATACATCTTCCACCGACTCGACGCTCATCAAGAACTCATGGGGAAAATTGTCATTAATGGTATCCCACGCGGAGTTCTCTGCATCATCATGCTCGAGTCTGGAAAGATGATCAGCAACAACATTCTGGGCACCCTTCTTGTCCTGAATCTCTATATCAAATTCCTGCAGCAACAGGATCCATCTAATCAGGCGCGGTTTTGCATCCTGTTTGCTAAAAAGATACCTGATCGCTGCATCATCTGTATAGACAATGGTCTTCGAAAGCACTAAATACGATCAAAACTTGTTGAATGCAAATACTACAGCTAGAAGCTCCTTCTCAGTCGTGGTATAATGCTCATGCGCATCATGAAAAGTCTTACTAGCGTAGTAGATCGGGTGGAAGTGCTTGTCCTTCCACTGTCCCAAGACCGCCCCTATCGTGAAGACACTCGCGTCGCACATGATCTCGAATGGCAGCTCCCAGTCGGGTGCTACCAATATAGGGGCCTCTACAAGCAAACACTTTAAAAGCCTGAAGGCTTTCAAACATTCTGCACCAAACACAAACGGTGCATCCTTTTCCAACAGACGGGTCATCGGATGGGAGATTTTTGAAAAGTCTTTGATGAATCGCCTGTAAAAACCCGCATCAACCAAAAGCTGCGGATTGCTCTGACAGAGGAGGGTGGAGGAAGTCTAGAAATGATATCAACTTTGGCAGGATCAACCTCCAACCCACTTTGGGAGACCTTATGCCCTAGGACTATTCCTTCCTTCACCATGAAGTGGCATTTTTCCCAGTTTAGCACAAGACCGGTCTCCTCGCACCTCTAAAGCATCCGCTCCAAATTCCCTAGACACTGATCGAATGAACTCCCGAAGACTGAAAAATCATCCATGAATACCTCCATGGAGTCCTCGATCATGTCATGGAATATGGCAACCATGCTACGCTGGAAGGTTGCCGGTGCATTGCACAACCCGAATGGCTTAAGCCTGTAGGCGAATGTGCCAAAAGGGCATGTTAAAGTCGTCTTATCCTGGTCCACAGGATCGATAGGGATCTGAAAGTATCCAGAGAAACCATCAAGGAAACAATAATACAACTTCCCCGACAGTCGTTACAACATCTGATCGATGAATGGAAGCGGGAAGTGATCCTTGCGGGTGGCGTCATTGAGCTTGCGGTAGTCAATGCAAACTCTCCACCCCATGACGGTCCTCGTAGAAATCAATTCATTCCTATCATTTGTAACCACCTTCATGCCACCCTTTTTGGGCACAACGTGTCCAGGACTCATCCAAACAGAATCCGAGATAGGATATATCAATCCAGCATCAAGCAATTTAATGACCTCGGACTTTACAACCTCCTGCATGTTCGGGTTCAGACGCCTCTAGTGCTGCGCACAAGGCTTATGGACATCCTCCATCAAGATTTTATGAGTACAGAATGAGGGATTAATCCCCTTGATGTCCATAATCTTCCAAGCGATTGCCTTTTTATGAAGTTTTAGTATACGGAGCAACTCGCTCTTTTCAACTGCAGATAAAGAAGATGAAATGATAACATGCAGATGACCCTCCTCGTCAAGAAATGCATACTCCAGATGCGGTGGGAGCTCCTTCAGCTCCAATGTGACACCCGGCAAATTCTGGTTAACAACGTTGTCTAGATGAAAGTCTACCTTAGCGAGTCACGCGTATATTGTACTTAACTGGGTTAGTTAAGTCGGGTTATGGTTCGGGAACTATCGGTTTAGTCTAGAAGATCATTGGATGTTGGTCTAGAGGTTCATTAGATGTCAGTCCTTAACCAAGTGTACAAACGGTGACGATTTGTAGGATCGTCAGGGCATACGGAACATACAAGTCTCGAGTCCCGGGAATTGGTGAACGAGTATGAATATGTTTATTTACAAGTGTTATGTGTTTACAATCATTATGTGACTTGTCGGTATGTGAATATGTGTTAACATATGTTAAAACGGGGTTTAACGCACAAAATACATCGAACCAACCCCTATAGGCGATTAGGGGAGGCTAATCGCCTATAGGGCATGCAATTGGGGAACATTACATGCGATCAGGAGGCTAATCGCATGTAATGTCTGGCGATTTGGCCTGATTGCATGAAGTTACATGCGATTAGGATTCCTAATCGCGTGTAAGTCTGCACAATCGCGTGTTACGGGCTGGACGACTAAAAACGACTATAAATACAATGCTTGACCTCCTAAACTTCATAATACAAACCCTAGTCATCCCATAACCCGCCCCAACACACACACAACCTCTGGAACGCGATTTTTGATCAAAACACAAGGTTTCAAGCTTAATTCATCATCCTTTCACAAATCTAAGGTTTGGTTTCCATCCATGCAATCTTTATAAACGTTTTTATTCAATCCCTAATGGTCCAGACCTGTTCTAAAACGAAAAAGCTTTCTGGAAATCGTTAATAATTGTTATTAATCGGATTCTAACAATCATACATGTGTTATGTGTGTTTATGATTAATATCTAGGGTTTTTGTGATTAAAGATGAGTGATTAACATGTTGTTAGGTTAGTTCAGAATAATATTGATGTCATGATTAATGAAATCTGAGAAATCGATTATTAGGGTTATAGTTATGCATGTTAATATGGTGTTCATGCTATGTGTATGGTGTTTGGATTACATGGTTGCATGCAGGGCTGATAATACGAGGCAAAACGAAGGATTTTAGTTTAAACATGTTTAGAATAGTTGTTGGGATGATATTGGATGGTTACACACGTTCTGGATCTGATTTGGAGCGTTAAACGCACGAAAAACCGGAACAGCAAGGTTACAGGCGATTAGCAACCCTAATCGCCTATGTTAGAGGCGATTAGGAGGCCAATCGCCCATCTTACATGCAATCAGCCCTAAATGCTAGTAGTTACATGCAATCAGCCCTAAATGCTAGTAGTTACATGCAATCAGCCCTAAATGCTAGTAGTTACATGCGATTAGCCCTAAATGCTAGTAGTTACATGCGATTAGCCTTCCTAAATGCCAGTTGACCAACCTAAATGCTAGTTGACTTTTCCTAATCGCGTGTACTGCTGCTGTAAGTATAAATTAGCATTCCGAGACCCGATTTGACATGTAGGAACATGCTAGGAACCTTGTAACATATCTAATAACTTGGTAACATATGTTTGGATGTAATTCGGTGATAGGTGAGCTATGTGCTATAACTTGTTGTGCGTTAACGTATGTTAAGTGTGATTGCATGATTGCATGTTTGAGAGCGTAAACATAACACGGGGAGTCTCGGGTCACCAATGGGATGTCGAGTCTTGTACTTTGGGTCAGTTAAACAGTCACGGTGTTTTCAAACGAACTTGGTTATGGTCTGGACATCTAGGGACTAACTAACCTGCGGGTTATTAGTCTAAGTGCTTGTAACTGTCATATGTTAGGTCGCCGCTTTACGGGACTAGCATAGCTGCTGAGTTATTCGTATTACGAAGTAACGCAACTTAAGGTGAGTTTACGGCCCCTCTTTTAAACTGGTTTCACATTTTCGGGGGAGAAAACATGTGTTAAAACGATTATTTGGTAACTACTGTCATACTATGGGTTTCTATTGTGTACTACACGATCTTTGGATGTCCCGGGGGGAACCATGAATGTGCGGGTTTGCACAACGGGGAAATGTGAATAGCGCTATTGGGAGTGACCAACCCCGCTCGTCGACTTGGAGGGTCGGCGGGTGCATATTGTCTCAAACAGGAACAACAGGAACAACAGGGTTACTACATCGGGCACACATTTGGTTTACGAGTTAGTAATGGTTTTCCAATCGTGGTAGTAACAAAACATACGCCTAGCTAGCGTACACTGGTTTTCGATTTGTTATAGTATGGACAGGTTGACTTGGTACTTGGATTACAAAACCTGTAAAGTCACCAGCATTTTTGTGCTGACGTAAACTTTTACATGTTTTCTCAGGTCGCTAAGGTAGCACAATGGGACTAGGGCGCACGCGTCTGCACGGCGTCTAGTTAGGATTGCATGGTTTTACAAACGTTGAACATTGGTTTATTATTGAATATTGTTTTGAATAAGCTTCCGCTGTAAACGGGGATTTTAAACATTGTTTTGAAATTGCATTATGTTCATTTTAGACTTGTTTATTGCGATCGTTGGTTTGGATCCTGGTTTGTCATGCGCCTCGCGGTAAAACTCCGCAAGTGGATTTTGAGGGTGTGACATCCAAAGACGTTGGATCCTCAACAGACGGCTTCGACTTATCACTCTCTTCACGCTCAATCTCCACCAAACGCCCCGGGCTCTAGGAACTAGCATCACCGATCTTATAGACCGGCTGCTCATCTCTATGGCCCTCCTTCATAATGCCATCTAAGTCCCCACACAACAGATGTGTGCCCGAAACATCCCCCTCTATCGTGCCTAGAAATTGAGAACTGACACACTGGTCTACTATATCAAGATAGTATAGTGTGTCATCCTGACTCTCGGGATGACGCATCGACCTTTGAACATCAAAAGTCACATGCTCATCATTCACCCGGAGCGTGATCTGGCCCGCAGCCACATCAACAATCGTCCTCGCCGTGTTAAGGAAAGGACGTCCTAGGATCAGAGGCACTTTAGAGTCCTCATCCATATCAAGGATGACAAAATCCATCGGGAATACAAATTTGTCAATTTTGACAAGCATATTTTCAACAAATCCCCGAGGATATTTGATTGAATGATCAGCAAGGCTAATACTCATCCTGGTGGGTGAAGGCTAACCTAGATTCAGTTTCTCCAAAACCTTATAAGGCATAAGGTTAATGCTTGCACCCAAGTCTGCCAATGCATTATTGATAGACATGTTCCCTATCAGACAAGGGATGGTGAAACTACCTGGATCTCCCATCTTCATGGGCAGTCTATTCTTGTAAATTGTAGAGCAGTTCCCGTTCAAGAGTACACAGGACAGGTCCTCAAGTTTTTGCTTGTTTGTGAGGATGTCCTTCAGAAACTTGGCATACTTAGGAATCTGGGCCAAGGCTTCCACAAACAGAATGTTTATGTGGAGCTGTTTGAACAGCTCCAGAAACTTCCCGTACTGGGCCTCTTCCTTTTGTTTCCTAAGTCTACCAGGATATGGAACAAGAGGAGTGTAGTCAGTGACTGGCTTCGGTAACTGTGTTGTACTTGCTGGGACTCGCCTAGCGTGCACCTCGTCCGAAGACTTAGTCTGGACCATCTCAGTGATCGGTGGTGAGCCCGATGTGTTAGGTCCCGTGGTTTTACCACTCCTCGTCATAATGGCATTTACATGCCCCCTCGGATTTGGCTCAGTGTTGCCCGGGAGACCGCCCTGCTGTCTCTCGGACATCATCTTCGCCATCTGCCCAACCTGATTTTCAATGGCCTGCATGGACGCCTTTTGGACCCTTATCTCACCCTCATAATTGGAGAAGCGCTCCTCGTGCTGCTGGTAGCGCTGCTCGGCAATCTGATTGGAATTCGTGGTGTTGGTGAGGAGTTGAGACATCATTTCCTCCAGCCTAGACGTACCACCCTGGGCGTGCTGCTGGGAAATGCCCCCAGCGCCCTGGTTCTGGTACTGGTTCGGTCTAGATTTGTAGGATTGGCCATGAGATTGGTAAGGCTGTTGTTGTTGGGACTGTTGGGATTGGTGTGGTGCGGCGACTCTCTACTTAAATCCGAGAGGGTTCTAGTTAGAGGTACCAGATCTCCACCCAAAGTTTGGGTGGTTTCTCCAACCCAGATTATAAGTGTTACTGTAGGGGTTATTTTTGGGTCTCGACTGATTACCCATGTAAGCCACATCCTCGTGGCCAATATACATAACCCCCTGAGCACACGAGCCAGGCTTGTGAGATACCCTGCACTGTTCACACATACATTGGGCCTGCGCTACACTTTATTGAGATCTGTCAAATATCGTAGCCAGCGCCTCAATCTGTGCAGAAATGGCCATGTAGTTATCCACGGCATGTACACCCGATCGGGCAGATGAAGACCTTGATCGGTCACTCTTTAAGATTTAGACTTCTGGGATGCCTTTTCAATAATGGCCCATGCTTCATTAGGGGACTTTGTTCCAATGTCTCCCCCAGCATATACATCAAGGAGTTCCTGAGAGTCATACCCGAGCCCCTGATAGAACGTGTGCACCAATTGTCTTTTGGAAAGCTCATGGTGCGGGACACATAAGAGTATGTCTTTGAATATTTCCCAACGCGGTGTACAGTGATTCCTCGTCATCTTGACAAAATGTCATGATGCGATTCTGACGTGTGCGTATATACACATAATTTTACAATGAATTAACACACGTTTTGCTTTAATATTTATAAAAATGGTTTAGACCTTAATATTAAAACACACACAATAGGGCAAGTGTACTCTGTCATATATGTAGTAATGTATAGATAAGAACCAGATATCGATCCATGGACGCGCGCGAAGCAATGGTACTAAAACTCTGTCCCCCATTTACCAATAGAAAAAGATAGTTTGTGTTGGTTTATAACTAGATTAATTCTAAAACATATAAATAACACAAGTAAGACTCCAAATAGAAAATATAACTATATAGGCTATAATATATCAACCCTAGCATGTCATCTACCAGTCATACAAAATAAAGGCGTGTGATCAACATTCCCATTCTCAGACAGTTAGTGTCCCTTTCGGGCATCCTAACATGACAACTATTCAGAAAGCTAACACGAGTACACACGTTAACCACTACAAGTCGTTTATTAGCGAGCAGCTGATATGATCTCACGTAGATCTTCTAAAGATAAGTTAGTCATGTGTTAAGAGTTTTCTAACCTCACTAATTCAGGAAAGCAATACCGAACACAAAACACAACCACCTAAACTAGCATAAAGTAGAGCATTTCACAACCTATTCCATTTTACCAACTTTGAACCCAGTTCTACTAAGATCGCTATTTTTACCAAAATAACTACCAAAGATCATTAACCGTGTCAAAGACCAGTAACGGCACCATTAAGCTTTTAAAACCCTTTTACGTGCCGGTAAGCATTTTTAACCGTTATTCGACTGACTTTAACCAAACCAATACCCGGTTACAGTTTCATGGCGTAAACTTATTAACAAGTTAACTAGTCTACTACCGGACGATTAAACGGACGGTTTTTCAACATTTATCCGCCTAACACATTCGACATTCGCCAAAGTCATTCAAATACAACTACAAATCCAACAACAATGAAACAAGGTTGCGCTATGATCATCAAGATCTAAACGTGAAAAACGCCAAATTTATACAAGACATGATTAACTACACAAATGATTGTATAACGTACTACATACTATTGTTCTTGCTCGTAGGCGTACGATTAACTATGACAACATCAAAATAGTAATCCAAAATCAGATTTAGATCATTAATGTTTAAAGGATCAAACCATATAAAATTCTAAGAGATGGATTGGATGATTGAAGGATGGATCAGATGGATTCCCGGCCTCTGTGAGCGGCTGCTCACTTTTCAACCAAGTGGACGAGTTGCAGCAAAGTGACGTAGGCCTTCCAGAAGGTCCCCAGAAATATCTAGGAAAGCGTGCGGCCGCTCACAAGGAGTGAGCGGCTGCTCACAGGGCCTGAGGTCCTGTTTGCGCGCCGAAATCTTTGTTTTTCCTTCTGTTGTGCTTCCGGGACATCGTTTAAGACCTGAAATCGTAAAGACACCCAAATAAGTACCAATTCCTATGTATAAGGTCAAAAAAATATGAAAATGGGAGTTAAACGGGGACTTTTATATGTGTAATTTAACGTATATCAAACCTCCCCACAGTTGAACTTTGCTTGTCCTCAAGCAAACACTTAATCATAAAATAAACGAAAAACTCGCCAAGTGGCAACAAAGACAAAATATAGCCTATACAGACAATAATAGTCAAGCCAACAAAGATATATAAACAGGTGATAAGATAACTTAATAGCAACGACTCACTTCCGATCTACAAGCACGCAAACCCGTACACGACTCACAATGTTCACACATACTCGGTTTTATTTATGATACATACGTGTAATGTGTATGTGTAAATCGCTCCATTGCCAAGACAATGAATCGTGCAATATCATAAGCTTGTCAAAAGATCTAGTCTTCACCAACTAACGTGTGAAAAAGCACAAATCAAGAGGTCTTATAAGGGTTGTAATGTTAGGCAAAGGTAAGGGTGTGGAATGGATACTTAAAGGGACAAATCGGCTAAAACCCGGCGGTTATGTCTAACAATAGCAACTACTACAACTATACAACACAAATGCTAATATAGGCGATTTTTCTTTTGAAACGAGCCAAACATATAACTTTTAACTTTAAAGCTCTAAAAATTGCTCGAACACTGCTAATTCACCCTATTTTAGGGTGTTCTATTTTTCTGGATTTTTTTTCAAAAAAAAATTTCTTATTTTTTTCTTTTATTTTTTTCTTTTTTTACTTTATATATATATATATATATATATATATATATATATGATATATACAACTGAACTACGACTGATATAATCAACATACGGGTTCTAAATAGATAAACCCGAAAACGAACTATTTACAACACATAAACTAGTTAAACAATAACCTAAACCGAGTTTTAACACAAAAAGGTTTAAAAGAAAAAGGCTATTTGGTTTAGTGGTGAAATGGTGTGGTAAATAAGAAAAACACGGGATTAGGTTCAACATGGTTAACTAGTGGATACTTTTTGGGTGCGGGAAACAGATAGAATGAAAAGAAAAGGCTAAATCAAAAGGGTATCCTAAATGCCTCAATCATATTCGTACAGTGTCACACGTATCTGATCTAAACAAGTATACTAATGACAAGTTCTAAATTACACAAAATATCCGGCTCACTCGCAAGCATGTCAAAGAAAGGTAATATATTCTAAGGCTCAAACGCTCACGTAACCGGAAGGAAATGGGTGCAAGTGTACGAATTAAACACGCTCGTATCTCGTCTGTTTGTCACGCTTCAAGTTATTTTTATCAAAAAATTGTTAGGCTTGATGTTTATTATAAACGAGTTGACGCCAACCCGCGCGTTGCGGCGAGAGCATTAAATCGATCGAAAAAACAAACGTTAAAACGTTTAACATATGCCCGTTGATTAGAGTTACCAAGCAGGAGACTATAAGTCGTATGATTATCTTTAATAATCATTAATAATGTGGAAAGTGAAACAAATAGACAATAATCTTTTTAAGTTAAAAATAATCCTTTTAATCTAAAGGTAAAGAAATTGACAAAAAAAATATACGCATTCTATACTTCTTACAGTGAAAGATAATCATGATCACCAACTTTGAACAATAAAAAAACAGTTAGAAAACTGGATGAGCAATAACAATAATCAAATTAATTATTAAAAAATCAAATACGTATGATCAAGGTAATGAATAGATATATTGCTTGACTTGCAGATACCACAACCCTATCATCAAAGAATTTTGCAAGTTTAACAATAATATTGATTTATCAACATGTTGGTTAAACATAAACCCTCCATATGAAAAGATACCATATTTTGAGTTTAGATGTGAAAAAAATATGGCTAAACACAAAAACGCAACCTCCAAGTAATATACAGACTATAAATCTGAGACGATATGTTACATACAACCACATAGTAAGATAGATTGTAAACTATATCAACAATACTAACAAATACACAACATCAATCCACAACATAATGAATTTCAATTAGGTTTCAAAGTCTTGGCTCTAACATAATAAAACTTCTTTCTTTGTGGAATTCGATTGAGAGGCTTAGCAATTGTCAAATAGTTAATAAGCAATTTTCTATAAAGTTTCATGGAAAATTATTTAGGGGTTCTTACACCTACTGACAATATCACACACCCAAATGGAAAAAAATACCATTGCCTTTGTTTGAACTATAAACAACCACCCCAAAACACTGGCATAGAGCAGATGAATGAAAAAAAAAAAAACAAAGCATGCTTAGTGCTTACCAAAGAAGGGAGATGAATTCTGGAAGCTAATACTGCAATTGGATGAATGAGTTTCCTCGGGAAACCTTATCTAAGTGACGTACCCGACTACTCGCGAGATGAATAACATAATATTAACGGCCTAGATATCACGAAACCTACATAAATAGAGACCGTTTAAGAAAAACCACATAAGAACCATGATTTCTTATTATTATTGAGTTACATAGATGCATCATTTGCTTTACATTTGGGTAACACCAACAAAGTCGTCAAGGATCCGAATGCATTGAAAGTAAGTGTTTAAAACCTAATTGATGAACTTTAAACCCTAAATCATGTTGCTATCCTTAGGCCACTCACAATCGGGGGTATTTTCTCCGTCATAAAACCCCAACTTCTGTAATCACAACTCTCCCAAAATCCATATAAAATGAAATTTTACCACCATCGTTGGCTTTCGAATCATCAACAACAATCTTTTGGGTTTGTTTTTGCACCATCTTCAGTCTATCAAGAACACAAAATTGATAGACGGTTGGAACCCCAAAACCCAAAAACAAACCCTAGTGAAATTAGGCCACAATTGAATATTGTATGATAAAACGATCCATTTTCGGTTATAACAAAAACCCAAATTGGAATGAAAAAGAAACTTACCTTTTGAAACAGGATTTGATCGAAAGATCTGCAACTTCTGATTCTATCTTCAACTTCTGATTCACGACCGGTTATTTTGATATCACGTTCTTTAAGAGTTGAAATTTCTAAGGCTTCCACTTTCCTCTAGAATTGATCCAGAAGTTGTATTAAAAACAAGAAAAAAAAACACAAAAACACATCAAAACAGAAAGAAAAATATGAATCAAACACAAAAACACTTCAAAACGGATAGAAAAAGGAACTTATATTTTGAAACAGATCGAAGGAGAAAAAGATTTCAAAATCTTGAAGAAAGTGATCTTATCTTGGAGCGGTTATCTTGAACCAATGTAAAACCGTTGGACAATGTTAACAACGCCGTTATAACATCGTTAGTAGCACGTTAAGTTGCTAATTGTTAGTGTATATAATATATACATATATGTAGTTATAATGGTTTTTTTAACATATATATATATATATACACACACATACGAGAGGACAAGAGAACAAGATATAATCCCTCCCCACACATAAACGTCACATTGTCCTCAATGTGAGAAATAGATAGCATTTATGAAATAGCTAACTATTTGTGCGAAAAATGAGAATAATACTCCCCTGTTTGTGATAACCCGAAAAGCATGGTGACCGCATTGAGCATCCATACTGGTGCTCGCCGTTTCCTGCACTATCACCATTCTTGACAAAAGCATAACACATCAAATACATCCATTCATCATCCCAATTATTCAAACCAAGCAAATACTACTGAAATTTAAAATGCGAAAAAGTAAATAGTACGAATACAGAATCAAGAAAAGATGTCTTAGGTGCATGCACCCAAATAATAGTATCAACAAAAATAAGATAAACAAAATACTACCAGCCTACCAGCCACTCCTCAGTCCTCATCATCATGGTGAGTCCCAGACGATCCCGCCACATCACCACCTCGCCTCCGCTTTTCCCCCGGATGTCCCCTTTGTGGGGGATTCCCAAAGTGGTTCGGGAAGCAAGCGTGAAACTCAGTGATGAGGTAGTCGAGGGTTGCACCCTGATGCTGCAGGGACTCGCCATGCTGATATAAAGTATCGCGCGTTTCATTTCTGAACGCGGAAAAGTCATCATAGAAAGCCTGAGGGTGCTGGTACTGGTACTGGTACTGCTGCTGCTGGTGTGGCTGCTGCTGTGGTGGTGGCAGGTGTGCTGGCAATGGCTTACAGATCGATCGGTCTTTACCCTTTAGCCTGATTGCCCCGCTGTCGTACTCATGGACGATCCGCATGTGTCGGAGTACGTCCATGTCCACCTTAGATCCACCGGGAATCCTTGTCAGTCCCCTTCGTGCTGCCATAAAGACCCCCATTCACTTTGCCAATGCAGTCACGTACTCCCCATCATATATCATGCTCCCAGGTTTTGTACCTGATGCTGTACTGAGAAAAGATGCAATAAGTGCAGCAAGGTTACCCGGTACATTACTTACGAGAGCGTAAAGAAATAATAGATCAGGTGTGGGGCAGCCGGTGGAATCTTCTATTTTAGCAGTCGCGGTCCCGCATAGGACCTTCTGAAACACCCGTAGCAATGGGTCAATGAGTTGGGACGCCTTGGCACTTTGGGGGTTATAGTTTCGTTCCCCCCGTTAATTCACCCCAAAAACAGTTTCTAGCTACGTGGTCGTTCGGGAACTTGTACATAGCTTTATTGAAGCAATCATCCAAGATCTCCTCTTCAGTATAGATCCCAAGGTGGAGACCTAGCTCCGCGAATGAAATGTCGCGCCATTCCCCACATAAGCGGAACTGTAATCCCCAGCGCAAACCATTCTTTTGAAAATCCGGTTGGTCATGCTTACGCGGCCTGTGGTAGCGCAAGGTGGAGAAAAACTCGAGGGAAAGCTCCTCAAAAACCGGTTCCTCGATCATCAGCAAGTTTTCCATGTGTTCGTCCATCAACTCCCGGAATCTCGCCTCTTGGTTCAGCTCAACCAAGGTGTCAAAACATATCCTTCGTGGAGTGGCGATAGAACGCCTTCGCTCCCACAATTCATTGAAGGTTTCGATGCACCCACGTTCTCGCGGGTCCACTGGATTGAATTGTAGAAAGTGGTGCACCATCTGCATCAAAATGCTAAAATATGTCAGTTATAATCGAAGGAATAGGACCCGGACCCAGAACGCGCAAAATAAAAAATCAAAAATTCATCTCAGCATGTTCGAGCGGCCGCTCACATTGTCTGCGCGCGCCAAAACCTGTTTTGCAGCCCCGTTTTCGCTCCCGTGCATTGGCTTTTTCCCGGTTTTCAATGTTTTCGCCAAATGCACTCAAAAAGCAGCCATTCAAGCACTTGGGTTTTGAAAAATTATTAACTTTGGCGCTTGAATGGCCTAACTTGCGCAATTATGAAGTTTTTTAAAACGAATTTGGAATTTTAACACCTACGCGCCATTATTTTGCAAATCATCTTTACTTTAAGTTATCTAGCGCAAGGTGTTTAAAGCCAAAATTTTTATAAAGTAATCATCGAATTTGGGGCGCGTTTGTTTAGTTATGAAGAACGCCCCAAAGTTCATGAATAACACAACTCTAAACTACAATCTAATAACTAACAACCTTAAAATTTGGGGATTTGTTAAACATTATGAAGAATCCCCAAAAATTAAGAAAACTAAACAATAACATACAACCTAAAACATGATGAATTTGGGGATTTTTGAACAATTATGAAGGATCCCCAAAATTCAACAACAAACCTAAATTACATTAACATCTACACAAGCATACACCCTATAATGAAATTAATCTATAAACATACTAAACTATACTAAACATAAGGTTACAAAATCACAGAAATCTTAAAAATTTTCGGATTTGTTTTAAATATTATGAAGAAAACCCAAAAACTCAAAGATTTGGACAATAATCAACCACTAATCTACACTAACAAAGCATATAATCCATTCAAGAAATTCTAGGGTTTGTTAAACATTATGAAATAACCCTAAAAATCATGAAAAGATTACATAAATCTAGTCTACATTACACTAGAACAAGGAAAATAACAAGAAAGAGGAAGATTCATACCATGATTTTAAGATTTGGGTGTGGGATTGAGAGGGTTTGGTTGGAGTGTGTTCTTGAGAGCAAAGTGCAAGAATTTGGGTATAATAAAAGTGAGCAGCCGTTTGGTTGATATTAGGGCTTGTTAACATTCAGTTTCCATGTGAAATACCCCTTTTACCCTTATTAAAATTTTGAACAGACCCAGCGCGCGACCTCTTGAAAATATTTTTTTTCAAGACCTGGGCGTTTGGAGCGGCCGCTCGGTGCCAGTGAGCGGCCGCTCACTGCAACTGATGTGGATTTTTGCTGCAGTTTCGCCTCCAAAATAGCCTGCACTCGCTCTGTTTCGACACAAACAACTACATACCTGTTTTGAGACGCTTCCTAGCATAATACCATGGTTTTGAAGCGACATTCCACAAAATCACAAGGCGCGAATCAAACATGCGATAACTAAAAACAAACTAAACAAACAAGTTAGAAACTAAGCGATTTAACTACAACTACTCTAAGCTATTAACATTTGTACAATTTGGCGTGCCCATACATGCCGTGCTATATTTATTAACGAGTCGCTAGCTAGACTCACTTCCCCACACTTATTAAGTGTGTCGGGCGTAGAGGTCAATTACCTCCACGGATTGGTCAACCGGTCCGTCGATGTAGACTTTAAGGCGATGACCGTTGACTTTGAAAGTCAAACCCTCTGAATTTTCAATCGAGACAGTTCCGTAAGGATATTCTTCCTTAACGGTGTACGGTCCTGTCCATCGGGATTTTAACTTTCCTAGAAAGAGACGCAGGCGCGAGTTGTAAAGCAGGACCGAGTCGCCTACCTGAAAATCTTCTCGGTGTTTCAGGCGACTGTCGTGCAGTCTCTTCGTGCACTCTTTGTACAACATCGAGCTCTCATAGGCTTGCTGCCTAAGATCTTCCAGCTCATGGATCTGCAAGAAACGGGTCTCACCGCCGGTCTTCAGATCCAAATTCGTTGTTTTAAGAGCCCAGAATGCCCTATGCTCTAGCTCGACTGGGAGATGACACGCTTTGCCATAGACAAGCCTAAAAGGAGTCGTCCCAATAGGCGTCTTGTAAGCAGTCCTGAAGGCCCACAACGCGTCATCTAGCTTGTCCGCCCAATCCTTACGGTTTTGATTAACTGACCGCTCAAGGATTCGCTTCAATCCACGGTTAGTGACCTCCACCTGTCCACTTGTCTGTGGATGATACGGGGTGGATAACCTGTGGTGGACACCATAACGTGCCAACGCGCGATCAAGCTGCGCATTGCAGAAATACGTACCACGGTCAGTAATTAGTGCCTTTGGGGCACCAAACCGCGAGAACAAGCTTCTAACAAACCTCACTACAACTTGGGCATCATTTGTGGGCAAGGCTTGCGCCTCAGCCCACTTTGACACGTAATCAACTGCCAAGAGTATATATCTATTGCCCCGTGAGGAGGGGAATGGTCCCATGAAGTCAATGCCCCAAATGTCAAAAACTTCACAGACTTGGATGGGGTTCTGCGGCATTTGGTCGCGTGCCGATATGTTCGTCGCCCTCTGGCACGAATCACATGCACCGACCAATATCTGAGCGTCACGAAAGAGTGTGGGCCAATAAAACCCGGAGTCTAACACTTTTTTAGCAGTGTAATTCTCTCCATGGTGACCTCCGGTAGGCCCCTCGTGACAATCGTGCAATATCTGCGCCGCCTAAACCCCGAACACGCAACGGCGAATCAGCTGATCCGACCCGACCCGGAACAAAAATGGGTCATCCCAGAAGTAATGCTTAAGGTCCGCGAAGAACTTCCTCTTTTGCTGGTGTGACAATCCTCTGATAAGGATCCCGCACGCGAGGTAGTTCACAAAATCCGCAAACCATGGCGATACATCTTCCACCGACTCGACGATCATCAAGAACTCGTGGGGAAAATTGTCGTTAATGGTATCCCACGCGGAGTTCTCGGCATCATCATGCTCGAGTCTGGAAAGATGATCAGCAGCAACATTCATGGCACCCTTCTTGTCCTGAATCTCTATATCAAATTCCTGCAGCAACAGGATCCATTTAATCTGGCGCGGTTTTGCGTCCTGTTTGCTAAACAGATACCTTATCGCTGCATGATCTGTATAGACAATGGTTTTCGACAGCACTAAATACGATCTAAACTTGTCGAATGCAAATACTACAGCTAAAAGCTCCTTCTCAGCCGTGGTATAATGCTCCTGCGCATCATGAAGAGTCTTACTAGCGTAGTAGATCGGGTGGAAGTGCTTGTCCTTCCGCTGTCCCAAGACCGCCCCTATCGCGAAGTCACTCGCGTCGCACATGATCTCGAATGGTAGCTCCCAGTCGGGTGCTACCAATATAGGGGCCTCCACAAGCAAACACTTTAAAAGCCCGAAGGCTTTCACACATTCTGCACCAAACACAAACGGTGCATCCTTTTCAAACAAACGGGTCATTGGACGGGCGATTTTTGAAAAGTTTGATGAATCTCCTGTAGAAACCCGCATGACCCAAAAAGCTGCGGGTCGCTCTGATAGAGGCGGGTGGAGGAAGCCTAGAAGTGATATCTACTTTGGCAGGATCAACCTCCAACCCACTCTGGGAGACCTTATGCCCCAGGACTATTCCTTCCTTCACCATGATGTGGCATTTTTCCCAGTTTAGCACAAGACTGGTCTCCTCGCACTTCTGAAGCATCCGCTCCAGATTTTCCAGACACTGATCGAATGAACTCCTGAAGACTGAAAAATCATCCATGAATACCTCAATGGAGTCCTCGATCATGTCATGAAATATGGCAACCATGCAACGCTGGAAGGTCGCCGGCGCATTGCACAACTCGAATGGCATACGCCTGTAGGCGAATGTGCCAAAAGGGCATGTGAAAGTTGTCTTTTCCTGGTCCACAGGATCGATAGGGATTTGAAAGTATCCAGAGAAACCATCAAGGAAACAATAATACAACTTCCCCGACAGTCGTTCCAACATCTGATCGATGAATAGAAGCGGGAAGTGATCCTTGCGGGTGGTGTCATTGAGCTTGCGGTAGTCAATGCAAACTCTCCACCCCGTGATGGTCCTCGTAGGAATCAATTCATTCCTATCATTCGTAACCACCGTCATGCCACCCTTCTTGGGCACAACGTGTACACGACTCACCCAAACAGAATCCGAGATCGGATATATCTATCCAGCATCAAGCAGTTTAATGACCTCGGACTTTACAACCTCCTGCATGTTCGGGTTCTGAGGCCTCTGGTGCTGCGCACAAGGCTTATGGACATCTTCCATCAAGATTTTATGAGTACAGAATGAGGGATTAATCCCCTTGATGTCCATAATCTTCCAGGCGATTGCCTTTTTATGAAGTTTTAGTATACGGAGCAACTTGCTCTTTTCAACTGCAGATAAAGAAGATGAAATGATAACAGGCAGACGACCCTCCTCGTCAAGAAATGCATACTCCAGATGCAGTGGGAGCTCCTTCAGCTCCAAAGACGATGGATCCTCAACAGACGGCTTCGACTTATCACTCTCTTCACGCTTAATCTCCACGAAACGCCCCGGGCTCTGGGAACTATCATCACCGATCTGATAGACCGGCTGCTCATCTCTATGGCCCTCCTTCATAATGCCATCTAAGTCCCCACACAACAGATGTGTGCCCGAAACATCCCCCTCTATCGTGCCTAGAAAGTGAGAACTGACACACTGGTCTATTATATCAAGATAGTATAGTGTGTCATCCTGACTCTCGGGATGACGCATCGACCTTCGAACATCAAAAGTCACATGCTCATCATTCACCCGGAGCGTGATCTGGCCCGCAGCCACATCAACAATCGTCCTCGCCGTGTTAAGGAAAGGACGTCCCAGGATCAGAGGCATTTTAGAGTCCTCATCCATATCAAGGATGACAAAATCCACCGGGAATACAAATTTGTCAATTTTGACAAGCATATTTTCAACAAATCCCCGAGGATATTTGATTGAACGATCAACAAGACGAATACTCATCCTGGTGGGTGAAGGCTCACCCAGATCCAGTTTCTCAAAAACCTTATAAGGCATAAGGTTAATGCTCGCACCCAAGTCTGCCAGTGCATTACTGACAGACATGTTCCCTATCAGACAAGGGATGGTGAAACTACCTGGATCTCCCATCTTCATGGGCAGTCTATTCTGCAGAATTGCAGAGCAGTTCTCGTTCATGAGTACATAGGATAGGTCCTCAAGATTTTGCTTGTTTGTGAGGATGTCCTTCAGAAACTTGGCATACTTAGGCATCTGGGCCAAGGCTTCCACAAATGGGATGTTTATGTGGAGCTGTTTGAACAGCTCAAGAAACTTCATGTACTGGGCCTCGTCCTTTTATTTCCTAAGTCTACCAGGGTATGGAACAGAAGGAGTGTAGTCAGTGATTGGCTTCGGTAACTGTGTTGTACTTGCTGGGACTCGCCTAGCGTGCACCTCGTCCGAAGACACAGTCTGGACCGTCTCAGTGATCGGTGGTGAGCCCGATGTGTCAGGTCCCGTGGTTTTACCACTCCTCGTCATAATGGCATTTACATGCCCCCTCAAATTTGGCTCAGTGTTGCCCGGGAGACCACCCTGCTGTCTCTCAGACATCATCTTCGCCATTTGGCCTACCTGATTTTAGATGGCCTGCATGGACGCCTTTTGGCCCCTCATCTCACCCTCGTAATTGGAGAAGCGCTCCTCGTGCTGCTGGTAGCGCTGCTCGGCAATCTGATTGGAACTCGTGGTGTTGGTGAGGAGTTGAGACATCATTTCTTCCAGCCTAGACGTACCGCCCTGGCGTGCTGCTGGGAACTGCCTCCAGCGCCCTGGTTCTGGTACTGGTTCGGTCTAGATTGGTAAGATTGGCCATGAGATTGGTAAGGCTGTTGTTGTTGGGACTGTTGGGATTGGTGTGGTACGGCGGCTCTCTGCTGGAATCCGAGAGGGTTCTGGTTAGAAGTACCAGATCTCCACCCAAAGCTTGGGTGGTTTCTCCAACCCGGATTGTACGTATTACTGTAGGGGTTATTTTGGGGTCTCGACTGATTACCCATGTAAGCCACATCCTCGTGGCCAGTATACATAACCCCCTAAGCACACGAGCCAGGCTCGTGAGATACCCCGCACTGTTCACACAGACATTGGGCCTGCGCTACACTTTGTTGAGATCTATCAAATCTCGTAGCCAGTGCCTCTATCTGTGCAGAAATGGACGTGTAGTTATCCACGGTATGTACACCCGATCGGGCAGATGAAGACCTTGATCGGTCACTCTTTCGAGATTTTGACTTCTGGGACGCCTTCTCAATAATGGCCCATGCTTCATTAGGGGACTTTGTTCCGATGTCTCCCCCAGCATATACATCAAGGCGCTCCTGAGAGTCATACCCGAGCCCCTGATAGAACGTGTTTACCAAATGTCTTTTGGAAAGCTCATGGTGCGGGACACTTAAGAGTAGGTCTTTGAATCTCTCCTACGCGGTGTACAGTGATTCCTCGTCATCTTGACGAAATGTCATGATGCGATTCCTCAATTTTTGTGTCTTTTCAGGAGGGAAGTACTGCTGCATGAATTGTTGTGATAACTCTGCCCAAGTCGTGATCGACCCTACGGGTTGTGACAGAAGCCAAGTCTGGGCTTTGTCCCGTAGTGAGAATGGGAAGAGTCTCAGATGGATAGAATCATTGAAGATGCCCGTCATCTTAAAGGTGGCTAAAACCTCTAAGAATGCAGCAATATGTCGGCCAGGATCCTCATGCTCCAGTCCACCGAATTGCACCGAGTTATGTATCATATTAACGATACTAGATTAGATCTCGAAATGGTCAGCCAAAATAGCCGGCCGGACAATACTCGGCGCCAGTCCATCTCCTTCTGGACGACCACTATCATTAAGCGGGATGTCATCGTCTGCCATGATAATGTCACTATGGGCTTCCAACCCCTCGTCGTCAGCCAGATCGTGCCTCACCTCGTCAACTGGGACCTCAACTATAGGAGCAGAAATAAGAATATCAGAAACAAGAGGCAATTTATGAAGTCTAATCCTCTCGCTTCTCCTTAAGCGCCTTCGCTCCTCGTCAGAAAGATCACCAGAAGGCCTGGGATTCGCGGACATCAACCTGCATGTAAGAATGATACAGTTGCAACAGGCGATAAATATGACAAACCCAAAAGGCGATAAAAGACAGAAAAATAAATAAATGAAATAAAGAATCCATAAATTCATGCGAAAATAACGGAAAGCTATATACTCGAGAAAATCAAATAAAAACTAATAGAATCAATAGAATGAACAGAAATAAACAGACTAAGCCTAAAACTATACAAAGAATGAAATTAATAATTAGTCCAAATACGAACAAATAAATCTAATTAAGCAAATAAAGAACAAATCAAAGTCATAGACAAACCAATTATTCCAATATTCATTAAATTAAATCTATCAACACCCTAATGAACGAGAAATCAAATCAAACAATCCTATAAGCAAATAAATGAACGAATCTATATGCAAACCTATAAACCAATCTAAAATCAATCCAAAATATCTACAGACAGATAAATTTAATAAAAATTCAAATAATCATATATGCAAATAAATGAATGAAATAACGAATCGACGAAGTATAAACAAGTATTCACAAGCATGTACACTGGTAAAAAGTTGACTCGGTTCGTTCCTAATGCTCGTCGCGTCCCTGGCAACGGCGCAAAAAACTTAACGTGTGCGTATATACACATAATTTTACAATGAATTAACACACGTTTTGCTTTAATATTTATAAAAATGGTTTAGACCTTAATATTAAAACACACACAATAGGGCAAGTGTACCATGTCATATATGTAGTAATGTATAGATAAGAACCAGATATCGATCCATGGACGCGTGCGGAGCAATGGTACTAAAACTCTGTCCCCCATTTACCAGTAGAAAAAGATAGTTTGAGTTTGTTTATAACTAGATTAATTCTAAAACATATAAATAACACAAGTAAGACTCCAAATAGAAAATATAACTATATAGGCTATAATATATCAACCCGAGCATGTCATCTACAAGTCATACAAAATAAAGGCGTGTGATCAACATTCCCATTCTCCGACAGTTAGTGTCCCTTTCGGGCATCCTAACATGACAACTATACAAAAAGCTAACACGAGTACACACGTTAACCACTTCAAGTCGTTTATTAGCGAGCAGCTGATATGATCTCACGCAGATCTTCTAAAGATAAGTTAGTCATCTGTTAAGAGTTTTCTAACCTCACTAATTCAGGAAAGCAATACCGAACACACAACACAGCCACCTAAACTAGCATAAAGTAGAGCATTTCACAACCTATTCCATTTTACCAACTTTGAACCCAGTTCTACTAAGATCGCTATTTTTACCAAAATAACTACCAAAGATCATTAACCGTGTCAAAGACCAGTAACGGCACCATTAAGCTTTTAAAACCCTTTTACGTGCCGGTAAGCATTTTTAACCGTTATTCGACTGACTTTAACCAAACCAATACCCGGTTACAGTTTCATGGCGTAAACTTATTAACAAGTTAACTACTCTACTACCGGACGATTAAACGGACGGTTTTTCAACATTTATCCGCCTAACACATTCGACATTCGCCAAAGTCATTCAAATACAACATCAAATCCAACAACAATGAAACAAGGTTGCGCTATGATCATCAAGATCTAAACGTGAAAAACGCCAAATTTATATAAGACGTGATTAACTACACAAATGATTGTTTAGCGTACTACATACTATTGTTCTTGCCTGTAGGCGTACGATTAACTATAACAACATCAAAATAGCAATCCAAAATCAGATTTAGATCATTAATGTTTAAAGGATCAAACCATATAAAATGCTAAGAGATGGATTGGATGATTGAAGGATGGATCGGATGGATTCCCGAGCTTGTTCCATGCGTGTGCATCACTTCAAAAGCCCCAAAAATCGCCAGAAAACTTTCCCCAAGGATCCAACCCCTGATCAGTGAGTTTAATGGTTGTTTTATAGAAGAACAGAGCCTGTGAGGGGCCGCTCGGCCTCTGTGAGCGGCCGCTCACTTTTCAACAAAGTGGATGAGTTACAGCAAAGTGACGTAGGCCTTCCAGAAGGTCCCCCAGAAATATATAGGAAAGCGCGCGGCCGCTCACAGGGAGTGAGCGGCCGCTCACAGGGCCTGAGGTCCTGTTTGCGCGCCGAAATCTTTGTTTTTCCTTCTGTTGTGCTTCCGGGACATCGTTTAAGACCTGAAATCGTAAAGATACCCAAATAAGTACCAATTCCTGTGTATAAGGTCAAAAACGTATGAAAATGGGAGTTAAACGGGGACTTTTATATGTATAATTTAACGTATATCAGATTCCTCAATTTTTGTGTCTTTTCAGGAGGGAAGTACTGCTGCATGAATTGTTGTGATAACTTTGCCCAAGTCGTGATCGACCCTACGAGTTGTGACAGAAGCCAAGTTCGGGCTTTGTCCCGCAATGAGAATTGGAAGAGTCTCAGACGGATAGCATCATCGGAGATGCCCGTCATCTTAAAGGTGGCTAAAACCTCTAAGAATGCAGCAATATGTCGACCTGGATCCTCATGCTCCAGTCCACCGAATTGCACCGAGTTTTGTATCATATTAACGATACTAGATTTGATCTCGAAATGGTCCGCCAAAATAGCCGGGCGGACAATACTCGGCGCCAGTCCATCTCCTCCTGGACGACCACTATCATTAAGCGGAATGTCATCGTCCGCCATGATAATGTCACTATGGGCTTCCGACCCCTCGTCGTCAGCCAGATCGTGCCTCGCCTCGTCAATTGGGACTTTAACTATAGGAGCAGAAATAAGAATATCATAAACAAGACGCAATTTATGAAGTCTAATTCTCTCGCTACTCCTTAGGCGCCTTCGCTCCTCGTCAGAAAAATCACCAGAAGGCCCGGAGTTTGCGGACATCAACCTGCATATAAGAATGATACAGTTCCAACAGGCGAATATATGACAAACCCAAAAGGCAATAAAAGACAGAAAAATGAATAAATAAAATTAACAATCCATAAATACATGTGAAAATAACGGAAAGCTATATACTCTAGAAAATCAAATAAAAACTAATAGAATCAATAGAATGAACATAAATAAGCAGACTAAGCCTAAAACTATACAAAGAATGAATTTAATAATTAGTCCAAATACGAACAAATAAATCTAATTAATCAAATAAAGAACAAATCAAATTCATAGACAAACAAATTAATCCAATATTCAATAAATTAAATCTATCAACATCCTAATGAACGAAAAATCAAATCAAGCAATCCAATAAGCAGATAAATGAACGAATCTATATGCAAACCTATTAACCAATCTAAAATCAATCCAAAATATCTACAGACAGATAAATTAAATAAAAATTCAAATAATCCTATATGCAAATAAATAAATGAAATAACGAATCAACGAAGTATAAACAAGTATTCACAAGCATGTACACAGGTAAAAAGTTGACTCGGTTCGTTCCTAATGCTCGTCGCGTCCCTGGCAACGGCGCAAAAAACTTGACGTGTGCGTATATACACATAATTTTACAATAAATTAACACACGTTTTGCTTTAATATTTATAAAAATGGTTTAGACCTTAATATTAAAACACACACAATAAGGCAAGTGTACCCTGTGATATATGTAGTAATGTATAGATAAGAACCAGATATCGATCCATGGACGCGCGCGGAGCAATGGTACTAAAACTATGTCCCCCATTTACCAGTAGAAAAAGATAGTTTGAGTTTGTTTATAACTAGATTAATTCTAAAACATATAAATAACATATGTAAGACTCCAAATACAAAATATAACTATATAAACAATAATATACCAATCCTAGCATGTCATCTACATATAATAAGTAATACAGGCGTGTGATCAACATTCCCATTTTCCGACAGTTAGTGTCCCTTTCGGGCATCCTAACATGACAACTATACAGAAAGCTAACACGAATACACATGTTAACCACTTCAAGTCGTTTATTAGCGAGCAGCTGATATGATCTCATGCAGATCTTCTAAAGATGAGTTAGTCATCTATTAAGAGTATTCTAAACTCACTAATTCAGGAAAGCGATACCGAATACACAATACAACCACCTAAACTAGCATAAAGTAGAGCATTTCACAACCTATTCCATTTTACCAACTTTGAACACAGATCTACTAAGATCGCTATTTTTACCAAAATAACTACCAAAGATCATTTACCGTGTCAAAGATCAGTAACGGCACCATTAAGCTTTTAAAACCCTTTTACGTGTCGGTAAGCATTTTTAACCGTTATTCGACTGACTTTATCCAAACCAATACCCGGTTACAGTTTCATGGCGTAAACTTATTAACAAGTTAACTAGTCTACTACCGGACGATTAAACGGACGGTTTTTCAACATTTATCCGCCTAACACATTCGACATTCGCCAAAGTCATTCAAATACAACTACAAATCCAACAACAATGAAACAAGGTTGCGCTATGATCATCAAGATCTAAACATTAAAAACGCCAAATTTATACAAAACATGATTACATAAAAACGATTGTTTTAACTACTAACTATTACTAGATAATATCCGTATACAATAATGAAATAGATAAACGACACAAACAAGCAAAAATATTCTGATTTGAACAAACTTAAAGTTTATAGATCAAACCATAAATCTTCAATGTGAAGGATTTGATGATGCTAGATGATTAGGAATGAAACACGAGCTTGTTAAACGGCTTTTCAGCAGCTTGGTTCGTCCAAGAATCGCCCCAAAATCGCCTCTCCAAAACCCAACATTTGATCAGTGAGTTGTGCTCTGTATTTAAGCTCATTTCGAAGGCGCGCACGGCCGTGCGCATAAAGTGCACGGCTGTGCACCTCTACTCTTGTGAGGTGACGTGCAAGTAGGCAAGTGGCTGGCTGATATTTCGAAATATCTAGATATCACGCACGGGCGTGCGCTTTAGGCGCACGGCCGTGCGGGTCTACTAATAGCTGAGTACTTTATGTGCACTGCTTGGTGCACCTGGCCGTTCCACCCTTGTTCCCGAGCAAACAGATTTGACCTGCACGGGAGTGCGCAGATTTGGCACCCCCCCCCCCCACGTGCACAACTTCCAGACTTGGTCATTTTTGTAGAAGTTGTCCGTCTTGTCCGTTTTTCGACCGGTTTCTTTGACTTTGTCTTTGAGGCGCCGTTTAAGACCTGAAATAAACATATGAAGCGGTTAAGTACCGAATTCGTGCAGTTAGGGTTGAAAACGCGTATTTTGGGAGTTTAATCGGGGACTTATATATGTATATTTTAACGTATATCATACATACTGGTTTAACAACTTCGAATGAATATATTTTAGTTAACAGCTGTTGGTTAACATCTGTTTTTGCAGTGGATGTTATGGTATTTTCATTTTATCTGTTTGAACTTCTGTTATCCAATATCTGTTCAAACAATAGTGTCTTGAGTATTTTATTGTAGTTGAATATTAAATTTTTTAATGGTTATAGGACCAATTTAGTAAATGTTGATAAAGAGTATGAAATAGAATTGAAGAGGCATTCCATCTTTAGATGTGTTGGGTTACATGATTTAATTTTTATGTTTGATTTTGAATATTTGTGTACTGGCGCTTTGTGATTTGATTACTTGTTTATTGGTTTTGATGTTCTACGCATAAAGGAATATCCCCTAGATCTAGAAATCATTCTAGTTTGATTAACTTAGGTTATCGAGCTAGTTCTTGCAGTTAGGAATAACACAAGTTTAAAAAGTTTTTAAAATCAATTAACTAAGGTGAGCAATCCCTTCCCGAAGGTTAGGAATATAATTCGGGATTGCTAGGTTGACTAGCTAGGCATTGTTTTTTAGTTTGGTTATCGTTGGGGCGAGACCGGTTACTTATTCGTGTTTAGAGTTTTCCTAAGAGTTCATTCATATTAGTTAAGTTTGCTTCACAGTTTGGGAGTTTTCAATCCAAGAGTGGTTGATTAAAGGATTACTGTGGGATTTGGTTTCGTTGGGGCGATCCACTTTCATTTTAGCATCTCAATACTTGTCCCGCCTTGAGTCTAGTCGACTATCCTTCACAGGAGGTTTATTAGGTGAGAACAGGGTCTCCAATCGGATTACATAAGTCAGTTTTTATAGCCAGAGTCTAGGGATTCTACCCAGGTTACCGGTCTTCTCCTCATTAGAGTTCCAACCCAGTTCGCCAGCTTTCGTTTATTTTCAGTTTCTAGTAAAATTAGCAATTTAGTTTTAATTTGTTTTAATTAATTTATTTTAATTTCAGTTTAAACCCCCCAATTAGGGATGAGATCGGTACCGTACCCGTACCTGTACCGAAAATACCTGTACCGAATATATAGGTACAGTACCCGTTTGGTACCATGTTATTATTTTTTTTCTTTTTTGAGCACTCGTATGGATACTAAGTAGGTAAACAATTACGAGTATCAATACTATACGGGTACCAAGTTTAAAATTTTGGTACGGGTACCAATATGGTACATGTACCAAATAGGTAAAATTGATATGAATACCATAAATACCATAATATGAAGTAAAACATATAATCAAATTCAATAGTATATAGAATTAGATACTCGTACCATATTTACCCGTACCGATACCGAAAGTACCGAATACCGAAATCAGTAGAAGTGGGTACCGATGCCTATACTGGGTACTCAAAATCGGTACGGATACCGGTACAGGTACGGTATGGGTACGGGTATAGGTACTCGGGAAAAAAATGCTTATCCCTACCCCCAATCGATAAAATCAATTTCTTAATAATAATAACTAGACGAATCAACCAATGGTAAATTGGACATTGTTTTCTTTTAAAGCGAATATGAGTGTTTTTATAAGAAAGTAGAGAGGATTTTGGTAAGGATGAGTTGATTTTGGTTGGTTTGTATATAAAAAACTTTTTTTAGATGGCCGTTGGCCATATTTTTACCGTTATGTAGCGTTCAAAAAAAAAGGTGATTGGGTCGTCTCTGGCGTTAGGGGGGGGGGGGCTTCGTTTGCACACCCACATCCTTACTTCCCTCTCTGATTACCGTTATTTGATTAGAGTTATTGATAATCTTAGTAACTTTATATGTGGATATGTCCGTTGTCTTGCTATTCCTTGGCCTTAGATTCATTTCAAAGGCTTTATATATAGAAAACCTTATTGATCTCATCACTACCAAACATGTTTAGTGTGATGATGCAAATTTGATAACCCAAGGTTACATGAGTCAGTTATCATCCAATAATGTCGGGTTGCCAAGTTGAAAAATTGTTATATCTTTAAAATGACTCGATTTTAATTTTCCATGTCAAGGGATATGGTACCAAAGTATTACAAATACCATACCATCGCCCAACTTGAACCGGCATCGCCTGGCGTCCATCCGCCCGTTTTACGTCAGCGGATCGTCTAGCGTCCATCCGCCCGTTTTACGTCAGCGTAACGTTTGGCGTCCACCCGCCCGTTCTACGTCAGCGATACATCTGGCGTCCAACTGACGCCAGAAGTAGCACTACCCGCCCGTTTTACGTCGGCGATACACCCTGGCGCCCAATCGACGCCAGGCGCAACATCGTCCGCCCGTTCTACGTCAGCGAACCCAACATGCTTCGAAACTTCCCCAGCAAGCCAAAGGAAGCTTCGCCAACACAACTGGAAGATACCTTTTGGGGCAGCCTTGGGACTCACCCCTGCCCCAGACAAAAGATATCTCTGACGCAACAGGCTACCCGTCAGAGTTCCTCTCCAATCAGAGACTGCTCTCAGTCTGACATGCAGAAAGGACGACGACGTGGCAGCCTCCCAACCAAGATATCTTCCTGACAGCAGACTTTCTCAACCTATCTCGAGGTCCAAGAAAAAGTATGATTATCCACCGCCCTCGGTCTACCAATAGGCGGGCGCCACGTGCACAGTCGTCAGGACGGTAACATCCCCCCTTAGTATCTTACTTTCTCCTTTTTATCAAAACTCACTGGCACCAAATGGGCTTAAGGACTTGGGTCGGATTCTTGGAGACACCTCTACCTGCGCCGGGCCCCATCAAGGGTAAGGGATGGTCTAAGAAAGTGTGGTGTCTAGGTACTATAAAAGGAGAAGCTCCTTCTCCTTTTGTTGTCATCTAATATCACATATACTTTCACTCAAGAAGAATACGAACTCCTTCGTACCTTCTTCAACCCCTTGTTTATTTTACTAACTTTTAGAGGCTCGGCTCTTCTGATCGGTAGTCTTCTAAACTCCTTGGTCTTATCCTTAGACCCACACGTATTTTACAAACACACTATCTTTATAAAATACCGTAGAATCACTCCTTGGATTAGCTCTTGTTCGGTAATCAAGGATCCGTGTTTCTTCATTGGCGCCATCCGTGGCCTTACCACAAATACTCTAAACAAAACAGCTTTATCAAACATACCCATTAATCCACATTGAAAAATGAACATTTCACCTCCAAGAGTATTCTCACCCTCTGGGGTCGTCGAAGACATTACCGACGCCACCCCAGGATCCCATCCAACATCTGGGGACCACGACAATAACCAACAACACCCTGTCGTCTCCCCCAAAAACCTAGAATTCCAACTCACTGATCCAGCACCTCCAACCGAGGACGAGATCGACGCCTTGAATAACGACTGGTACGAACGCCAGAAACAAATTCTGGACGCTCAGCTGGAACGCCGCCGACGCACCGGCAAAGCCACCATGGGTTCCTCCTCCAAACAACCAGCACGAACGACGGTTGATGCCCGTCACGGGGAAGGTCCAAGGCAACCCAGTGCGGACCAGGCCCATGCAGAGCACAACCAGTTCGACAATGATGACTATGACGAAAGTTCATGGGAGGATGATGCCTCTAGGGACTATCGCCATAGCCCATACTACAGACGGTAGCGATTAAACAGATACAACGATGACGCCACTACAAACCTGTCACTCCTTACATACGAACTGCCTTCGCGGCCAAGGCAACGCCTCCCGACCAACGTCAGAATATATGACGGCCTCACTGACACGGACGACCACCTCGGCATCTTCAATCAAGCCGAGGCCGTCATCGGATGGACCCTACCCGTTTGGTGCGACATGTTTGCCCAGACACTCACCGGGGCCGCCAGGGTCTGGTTTGACAACCTCCCTATTGGAAGCATCGACAACTACGAACAGCTGATCGACAAATTCTCGCTCCATTTTAGCCAACAGCATCGCCACAAGCGCGACAAAAGCCAGATCTCTCTATGCAAACGGAGAGACACAGAACCGCTCGAAGACTTCATCGTGCGGTTCAATAAAGAAGCACTCCAGTTAGGAACGTGGGACGAGGCAACTCAGACCTCCTTCCTGGCCAACGTCAACGACGATGGCCTCCAACACACCCTTCAAGGGAAAGATGGCATCCCAGATTCCTGGGAAGAGGTTGTCCGCATTTCAAAGTTATACGCGGGCAACCAAAAAACGATGCGCCAAAACCAACGACAGAGCTCCAGCAACAGCCGCAGCCGCAACAACAACCGAGCGTCTGTCTGGAACCGTATTTCAGGTTCCACTGACGAAGGCCGATATTCAACCTCTTGCGACACCAAAAACATAATCGGTAGCAAACAAACGCGCGACCAGCACAACAGCGGCCGCCGGAACCAAGACTGGACCCCCCTCACCAAAACACCATCCCAGGTGCTGTCACAAGTCCTCTCAACTGGAGAGGTAACTTTCAAGCTCCCAAAACCCATGGGCACAAAAAGAAAGAACGTGGACAACACCAGATTCTGTAACTTCCACAAAGACGTGGGTCACGACACCGACACCGACAACTACTACAGCCTCAAGATGGAGATCGAGGCAGGCTTACACTTCGGGAAATTGCCAACCTGGTCAAAAATGTCTGTGCCGGCGCACGCCGACAAGACGAACCCGGCAATGCCATCAAAGACATCAAAACACACCACATCCGCGGCGCATACAACCGACAGTGCAATATGACGCGCAACACCAAGCAGAAAACAAACCTCGCCGACATGGCGAACACGTCGCAGCAAGCAGAAACGGCGACATCCGAAAATTGGAGGGAGGCCCAGGTCATCCTCCAAATTATACCAGGGGGCGCAAAGTCAACAACCCCACTCATCATCACAGCACTATTCGGACATTACCGAACTTACAAGATGATGTGCGACGGCGGAAGCAGCTTCGACATCATGTACCAGCAGTGTTTCGACCAACTCAATGATGTAGACAAAGCACGCCTGCAACCAGATGCACCTATCGCAGGTTTCTTCAATGAAGTCATCCACCCCATCGGCAAGTTCGACTTCACAATCACACTTGATGACGAGACCCACTCCCGCTCAGAAGTCTGCACCTTCCATGTCATTCCAGCCAACCCCTCATACGACATATTGCTTGGCAGACAAGGTCTGGCAAACTTCAACTGCATCGCATCAACTCCCCACCAAACCATGGGTTTCCCAACACCCACGGGGATCGCGTACATCAGAGGCAACAAAGAATGCCTCATGACCACAGAACCGGCGACAGACACTGCGCCGCCAGCACCACTCCCACCAAAAGAAGAAGAATGGGTTCTCAACCCGGCCTTCCCCAAACAAACCATTACTTTGGGGCCGACTTTGTCCCCCCAAGTACGGATACACCTAAAACAACTTTTGGTGGCAAACAAAGACATCTTCGCCTGGCAGTCATCAGACATGGTTGGCGTCCCAAGACACATAGCTGAGCACCGTCTCAACACCTACAAGGACGCTCGCCCGATAGCCCAGAAAAAGCGCCCACTGGGCCCTGACAGAGTCAAAGCCATGAACGAGCAAGTCGACGACCTACTCGAAGCGGGCATCATAAGAAAATGCAACCACCAAACTTGGGTGGCTAACCCCGTCATGGTCCTCAAGAAGAACGGGTCTTGGCGCATGTGCGTCGACTACAAAAACCTCAACAAGGCATGTCCAAAGGATCACTACCCCCTACCAGAAATCGATCTGAAGGTAGACTCTCTAGCGCCGTTAAAATACAAGTGTTTCCTCGACGCCTATCGAGGATACCACCACATCTAGATGGCCTATGAAGACGAAGACAGAACCGCCTTCTGAACCGATAGAGGGGTATACTGCTACACCAAAATGCCCTTCGGACTAAAAAAATGCAGGCGCCACTTATCAACGCCTAATGGACCACGCATTCATCAACCAAATCGGTGTCAACCTTGAGGTTTACGTCGACGACTTGGTCATCAAAAGCACCCAAGAAGACACCATGCTATTGGACATCCAGCGCACCTTCGAACAGTTGCGCGAAATCAAGATGAAACTCAACCCGGGCAAATGCTCCTTCGGAGCTGAAGAGGGGAAATTCTTAGGCGTCATTGTAACCAATGGCGGCTTCAAACCAAACCCGGAGAAAGTTCAAGCCATCCAACACATGCCATCACTAAACTCAATAAAGGACGTGCAGACACTCATGGGACGCCTCGTCGCCCTCAACAGATTCCTATCAAACTATGCGTCCAAGTCTATTCCTTTTGTTCATACCCTAAGAAATGTACTAAGAAAGACACAGTTCCGCTAGACCCCGGAGGCGGAAGCGGCTTTTCATGAAATGAAGCAGTGTTTGACCTACTTACCAACCCTAACAACGCCTCTCCCAGAGGAACCATTAACACTGTACCTATCCGCATCTGAAACAGCGATATGCGCAGTACTTCTGGTAGAACGCAACAAAGTACAAACATCGATCTATTACATCAGCCGCACCCTCGCAGACGCAGAAACTAGGTATTCCACAATGGAAAAACTAGTTCTTGCACTCGTCCATTCCTCACGACGCCTGCGACGATACTTTCAAGGACACCCAATCAATGTCCTAACAGATTACAGAATCAACACCGTACTCTCAAAGCCAGAACTCTCAGGTCACCTAGCAAAATGGGCAATCGGACTCGGCGCCCACACCGTCATCTACAAACCAAGGCCCGCGATCAAAGGACAAGTCCTCGCAGACTTTATCGCATAAATTCCAACCGATAAAATACAAGACTGCAAAGACGAACAAGACCCAAAGCCTGTCCCAAATTCCCGCCTAACTTGGTCACTATACATGGACGGAGCCTCCAACGATCAGGGCGCAGGCGCAGGTTTACGCCTCGTCAGCCCCGACAAAACAGAATTCACATACGTCGTCCGCCTTGAGTTCCCAAGCACAAACAACGAAGCGAAGTACGAGGCACTTCTGGCAGGACTACGCCTGGCCGACAAAATGGGCGCAACACACCTTAACGCCCACGTCAACTCCATGCTCATAAAAGGTCACATGAATGGCGTATACGACGCCAAAGACCCGGTTATGGCTCAATATGTCGACCAGGCCAAGCTCCTCACCAAAAAATTCACAACCTGCACAATCGTCCACATCAACCGAAGTGGCAACAAGGAAGCTGACGCACTCAGCAAAATGGCCTCCACTGCTTGGCCGCATATGGCCAAAGAGGTACGCATCGAAACTCTAGCTCAACCTTCAGTACCACTTAGACAGGTTAATATAACACAAACGGGCGCCGGGTCATGGATGACCCCGATCCAAGCATACCTAGCAACGTGCACTCTACCGCCTCAAAAAGCAGAGGCCCGAAAACTCCAATACAAATCCGAGCACTATCAACTCATGAATGGTGTTCTATACCGACGCTCCTATCTCGGCCCTCTCCTAGGATGCGTGGATACCGCGACAGCCACTTCCCTCAAAAAGGAAATCCACGAAGGTATATGCGGCATCCACGCAGGCCCAAGAATGGTCGTCGCCAAAATCATGAACGTCGGATACTACTCGCCCAGGATGCACCAGGATGCTGTCAAGATCTTACGCATTTGCTTCAACTACCAGCAACACGCACCAAATACCCTGCACCCAAAGAATGATCTGGTCCCAGTCACTGCCGCATGGCCATTCCAGAAATGGCTATCGATCTAGTCGGCCCATTTCCAATGGCCCCTGGAAAGATACAATACCTTATCGTCACCGTCGACTACTTTACAAAATGGGTTGAGGCCAAGCCGCTCGCATCAATCAATGCTGAACACGTCAAAAAATTCATCTGGGAATTCATCATCTGCCGCTTCGACCTACCCATGGAAATCGTCACCGACAACGGAACGCAGTTCGCGGACAAAAAGATTCAAGCCTGGCAAACACAATTGGGCGTCAGCCAGATCTTTACATCCATCGCCCACCCTCAAGGAAACGGTCAAGTAGAACGTATCAACAGGTCACTGGTCGAAGGCATAAAGACACGCCTAGGATCCAAACAAACAGGCTGGGTGGATGAACTCCCACACGTCTTATGGGCACATCGCACCCTCACAAAGACCAGCACAGGCGAAACCCCCTTTAGCCTAACATATGGCTCTGAAGCCGTAATCCCCGCAGAAATATCATTCCCATCACCAAGGGTCCTCAACACCGCACAAACAGACAATGATAGAGAACTGCGCCTCAACTTGGACCTCCTAGACGAAAGATGCGAGATCGTCGCTATACGTTGTAACATTACGCATTTAATACTTGTACGTTACGCACCGACATTAATAAAAACGTCAAGTTTCATTTTATACCTCGCAATTATTTATTTTGTCGCGTTTATGAACCCTAATATGATATATATATATTATAATATACTAAATGTGTGTTGGTTTGTGTTAAATCAAAAAAATATAAAAATCCTGCTCTGGCCGGGGTTCGAACCCGCGCCAGAGCCACACTGAACCACATACACAACCAACCGGGCTAGCCTTCTGTTTTGATAAAACCCGGGCACATTATTAATATATACACACATTGAAACTCCCACAGTTGACATGGAAAGTCAACTGTGGGTTGTCTTGGTGATCAATCCAACATTCTAACGCGTAATTGTTTTATTTTTGGCAAATTCGTGTATAAACCGGCCCATTATAACATAATTGCACAACTATAACACGGCAATCGTTGCCCTAATGATCAACTGGACGCGTTTACACATTATGGAAAGTCAACTATCTAATTAACCCTAACCCTAATCCTTTAGTATAAATTGAGGCTCTGCGTAGCTTAACAACTCGCTCATAACACTCTCTTCATCCTCAATTCTTTCAATTATACACTAATTATTGAGTTTCTGCTCGTGGTTGACTTTTTCCTTTGACCCGATCATCAACAACAATCGTACACTGTGAGTCCATTATTTTTGGTGGGGTTTGTTCATCGGCGTACAGGCAACAATAGCCCTAACATTAATCGGGCTATAGTTGCCTGAATCGTCCAATTGAATAATCTAGGGTTCGATGTTATTAATTGGGGATAAACTGGGGCATGCTTCGTGTATTTAATTAAATGGAAGTCAGAATCATCACAACCACCGGCCTAGGCCAGGTGGTTGAGACGCTGACCCTCCACAATGGTCACCCGGGTTCGAGTCCCGGCTCTGACCGGATTTTTGTGCTTTTCTTTCCTTTTCTTTTTAAACAAACAAATTTCAATTTTATATATATTAAATCCTTTAATCTTTTAAAATTCTTTTTAAAATACCTAAACTATTTTATAAATTCTAAAAAAATTATAATTGTTTAATCTGATATAAAAGTTTTATTTGTAATTTTTATTTTTCAGAAATTCATTTATTTAATAATTATAATAATTAAATCATTTTTATACTATTATATTTATAAAAATCCATTTATATATCAAAACAGTTTTATTAAATTCCCCAAAAATTATCCTAACTTTTTATAAAGTTAAACTTTACTGAAATAATTTTTAATTCAGTAAAATCATTTATTTTATATTTTTAAACAATTTTTGTTAGATTTAATCATAATTAATTCATAATAAATCCAATTTTCATCATTTTTGCACCAAAATTTTATACAAATTATTTTTAATCATTTAGAACAGAAATATGATTTTTAAAATAAGAATTCTTTAATTTTAGTATTTTTGAATATTAAAGTTAATAATTGGCTATTTATAAATAAATAGATTTAAAAATCTATTTTAAATGAAATAATTTTATAAAAATTATTTTATTGCTTCAAACACTTTAATGTGCACACTCAAAATCCAAATTTTATAAAAAGACTTTCTTTCATTAATTATCAAATTTTCTTTATTTAATTAACATTTTAAATTAAATTTAACAATTGATTATCCCCAAATCGAAACCCTAGGATACACATATTAGTTAATTAGACTTAGACTTATTATATATTACCTCATTATAGGGTAATATTTGGAATCACTTTGGGCAACACAATTATCATATCTTTTCAACAAGTTAACATTTGCTAAGGTGAGTTTACATAGCCCCTTTTATCACCACTTTTGGGGTGAAACATGTTATAACACTTTTCATTGCAATTCAATCATCAATGTGTTTATGTGTTTTCTATGTTGCATATTGTCTTGAGCATGATTAGAGTAAGCACCATTCTAGCATAATCATTAACATTGATCAGCCGACGGTATACATTGATAGATCTATTGGACTGACAATCCCACCCGGATACGTGCCTCCTACAAAGGTTACGTGGGTGTTTGTTATCGCATAACATATTCATTGGGACCATAAGTGTATGGTATGTATCATTTTATAACAGTCAGCAGGGTTGATTATGCACTCGATTTATTTCTAATATGTTCTCACATATGGGCTAGATTAACATGACACATGAATTGCATAACATTTTATTCATTTATCATCAAAAACCTATGTAATTCTCACCAACTTATGTTGACCCAAAATACTTTCAAAATTAACATGTTTCAGGTAACAATGAAGCTGAGGCTTGAGTTAGCATGAGGATTTATCTTGAAGTTTATTTGAAGTTTTTGAAGTTATTATTTGATGTTATGTACTTGAATTCTTAGATATTATTTCACATTTTGGATATTTATGCTTGAATAAATTATTTAAAATTTATGTTATACCATGTGCTACTGAAAACAATCATCAATACGTGGCACCCCGATGTTTCCGCCATCGGTTGGGGTGTTACAGATTGGTATCAGAGCCTTGGTTATAGGGAATTAGGTTATTAGAAATAATCTAGACTATAACCTTAGGGACTAAAACAGTACTTGCTTCTCCTACTTGTAACCCTAATTGCTTCCCTAATCCTATCCTTATCCTATGCCCTAAACCTACATGTGACTACTCTTAATTGTCTGCTGCAATCCTGATCCACCATTAGATTTATAGGACAAAATCCTCAGGTTTAACCTGAACCCCCTTGAGATCTCGTCGAAGTTCTAGATTTTAATAACGAACACATGCAATCTGGAAGGGTGAACGCCTGTATTCTGAGTCTTCTGTCTAGGCTGGCATTGCGCATATATCCCAATCAGACGAGGGACCCGGATGCCTACCTGGGAATTCTCGGGATGAGTGTTCACTTATAGGCTAAAGCATGTCTTCATATGTTATTAGAATTTAGAATCTTTGATAAGTCAACGTTTTCGTTTATTCGTTTTAATTAATGAATAAATGATTACATTCCTTATATAAACTCTCATTCATTTCATTGTGTCTATTACAGATCATGCCTCCTCGTCGCAGCACTCGCAACAGCAATGGTGAGAACCACGAAGAAGGTGGTGATAACCATAACCACAACCATGACCAAGCTCCTAACCACAACAACAATGGGGTCGATGCTCAACTGGCTGCGATCATTTCTCAACAAATGGCGCAGCAAATCGCAACTCTGGTTCCCAATTTACTTGCTCAGGTCATCCAATTGAATGGGAATGGTCACAACGGGAACGGGAATGGCAATGGCAATGGTAATGGACCCCAAGCTTGTACCCTTAAGCATTTCAACTCTTGTAACCCTCCAAAGTTCAGCGGTGAAGAAGGAGCTACTGGACTTCTCCAATGGTTTGAGGGTATTGAGAATACCTTCATCAACAGTGAGTGCCCCAACAATTTCAAGGTTCGTTACGCCATGAGTGTTCTCCATAAACGAGCACTCACTTGGTGGAATGAAGAAAAGCGTACTCGTGGGGCCGAGGTTGCTCTTGCTATGACATGGGACCAGGTCAAAGAGATCATGAAAGAGGAGTTCTGTCCTCGCAATGAAGTTAAAAAGCTTGAGGATGAGTTCCACACCTTAGCTCAAGATAGTGGGGAAAACCTTGCCTACAACACCCGCTTTCATGAGCTTAGCTTATTGTTGCCACACAAGGTTACTCCTCTGCCGGTAGCCATCGAGAAGTATATCGGTGGTCTGCCCATGCAAATCCAGGACACTGTTTGGGGTAGAAATCCTGCAACTCTGGAAGAGGCCAAACGTCTAGCGGCCACTCTTACTGATAATCATGTGAAGAACGGTACTCTCGTTCGCAAGGGCACTAAGAAGACTACTGCCAAAGACACTCCACAGCCTGCAATTGAAGTCAAGCCTGAGACCTCAAGCAACAAAAAGCGCAAGGCTAGAAATTATATGGTTGCTGCTACTCCACCTGCTGCCCAAAACCCAGCCAAGAAACCATACACCGGACCTCACCCTTTGTGCAACACTTGCAAGTACCACCATCCCACACAGGTGCCATGTCGATTTTGTACTAAGTGTCAAAGATATGGTCACCTGGTGAACGTCTGCCGATCTCCTGCTGCCCAAGACAACAACAACCCAGCTCCCAACCAACAAAACAACAGGCCTGCTCGTGGTCAATGCTACGAGTGTGGTAACCCTAACCACTACATCAACAACTGCCCTAATCGCAACCGTAACCAAAACCAAAATCAGAACCAAAACCAAAACCAAAACTAGAACCGCAACCAGAACCAAGGTGCTCGAGGTCGCGCCTACAATCTCAACGCTAACCAGGCTCGTGACAACAACGAAGTGGTGAATGGTACGTTTCTCATTAATAACCACTATGCATCCATATTATTTGATTCAGGAGCTGATAAGTCATTCGTGTCACTGAAGTTTGAACCTTTACTTAACTTACCCCACACTAATCTAGAAGACCCTTTTGTGGTAGAGGTAGCTAACGGGAAGTCTATTTCGATCGACTCTATTATTCGTAACTGCTTGTTGAATCTCGATGATCATACCTTCCCTATCGATCTCATTCCCATGCATCTTGGTAGTTTTGATGTTATAGTTGGCATGGACTGGTTGTCAACTCATCGTGCCGAAATTCTGTGCTTCGAGAAAGTCATACGCATTCCTCTCGAATCTGGTGAGATTTTGAAGATCTATGGTGAGAAACCCTGTGGTGAGCTTAAGCTTATGTCTTGTACTACTGCCCAAAAGTACTTACGAAAGGGATATACAGCCTTCTTAGCTAACGTGATAGAGAAGAAGGACAAAGGCAAAAGTATCCAAGACATTCCTATTATTCGAGACTATCCTGAAGTCTTTCCAGAGGATTTACCTGGTTTGCCTCCTGCTCGACAAGTGGAGTTTCGTATTGATCTTGTTCCTGGTGCTAATCCTATTGCTAAAGCTCCTTATCGTCTTGCACCCTCTGAGATGCAAGAACTTGCTAGTCAATTACAGGAACTTTCTGATAAAGGGTTCATTCGCCCTAGTTCTTCTCCATGGGGAGCCCCTGTCTTGTTCGTTAAAAAGAAGGATGGTTCTCTTCGGATGTGCATTGACTACCGTGAACTCAACAAACTCACCATCAAGAATCGTTATCCACTTCCTAGGATTGACGATCTCTTCGATCAACTTCAAGGAGCAACCCACTTCTCGAAGATTGATCTCCGTTCTGGTTATCATCAGCTTAGAGTCCACGATGAAGATATTCCCAAGACAGCTTTTCGTACTCGCTATGGTCACTATGAATTCATGGTTATGCCTTTCGGTTTGACCAATGCCCCCGCGGTATTTATGGATCTAATGAATCGGGTTTGTAGACCCTATCTCGACAAATTTGTGATCGTTTTCATCGATGATATTTTGATTTACTCTAAGTCAAAATCCGATCACGAGCAACATCTTCACTCTATCTTGAGTCTCCTAAAGAAAGAACAACTGTACGCCAAGTTCTCCAAATGTGAATTTTGGCTCAAGGAAGTTCAATTTTTGGGACATGTCATTGATATGAACGGAATTCATGTTGATCCTGCAAAGATCGAAGCTGTGAAGGATTGGAGTGTTCCTACCACTCCAACAGAAGTCCGTTCTTTTCTTGGGTTGGCTGGTTATTATCGTCGATTCATCGCCAATTTCTCCAAGATCGCTGTTCCTCTCACTACCTTAACTCACAAGGGTAAACCCTATGAGTGGGGACCTAAGCAAGAGGAAGCGTTTGAAACTCTTAAGCTGAAACTCTGTGAAGCTCCTGTCTTATCTCTACCTGATGGTAATGATGATTTCGTGGTCTACTGTGATGCATCGAACCAAGGACTTGGTTGTGTTCTCATGCAACGAGGAAAGGTTATTGCTTATGCGTCTCGACAACTCAAGATTCACGAGAAAAATTATACCACCCATGATCTGGAATTGGGCGCTGTTGTCTTTGCACTCAAGATTTGGAGACATTATCTCTATGGGACCAAATGTGTGGTGTTCACGGACCACAAAAGTCTCCAACATGTCTTCGATCAAAAGAATCTTAACATGAGGCAACGACGTTGGGTTGAATTACTTAACGACTATGATTGCGAAATTCGCTACCATCCTGGCAAGGCGAATGTTGTGGCTGACGCACTTAGTCGTAAAGAGCGTGTCAAACTCCAATGTGCTAGAGTTCGTACTGATCTTCAAGATCGCATTCTCCAGGCTCAACACACCTCAGTCACCCAAGGTAACATGTACGATGAAATGTCTTGTGGTGCTGAGACTCAACTTGAAACCAAACCCGATGGTCTCCTTTATTTTCTTAATCGACTGTGGATTCCCGACCGTGATGATCTTCGTACTTTTCTCATGAACGAGGCTCATAAGTCTCGTTATTCTATTCATCCTGGAGCTGACAAGATGTACCAAGATCTTCGTTATTCTTATTGGTGGCCTGGTATGAAGAAGGACATTGCTCTTTTCGTTGCAAAATGCCTCACTTGTTCCAAGGTTAAGGCTGAACATCAACGACCATCTGGTATGCTTGAACAACCAGAGATTCCTGTCTGGAAATGGGAGAGCATAGCTATGGATTTCATCACCAAACTCCCTCGCACACCCAAAGGTTTTGACAGTATTTGGGTAATCGTCGATCGTTTGACCAAGTCAGCTCACTTTCTACCTATTCGTGAGAAGTATTCTGTGGAAAGGTTGGCAAGGATGTACGTAAGTGAAATCGTATGTCGTCACGGTATACCTTTGGACATTATTTCGGATCGCGATGGTCGTTTCACCTCTCACTTTTGGGAATCTCTACAAAAAGCTTTGGGTACTAAGTTGAACCTGAGCACTGCTTATCACCCTCAAACAGATGGTCAGACTGAACGAACCATCCAGACACTTGAGGACATGCTCAGGGCGTGTGTCATCGATTTTGGTGGCGCATGGGATTCTCATCTTCCTTTGGTTGAGTTTTCATACAACAACAGTTATCACGCCAGCATTAACATGGCTCCTTTTGAGGCACTCTATGGTCGGAAATGTCGTTCTCCTGTCTGTTGGACCGAGGTTGGTGAAGCTCGTATTACTGGACCCGAACTAATCCAGGAAACCACAGACAAAATCCAGCTTATTCAGGATAATCTTCTCAAGGCTCGAAGTCGCCAAAAGAGTTATGCTGATAAACGTCGTAAACCCTTGGAATTTCGAGTTGGGGACCTTGTGCTACTTAAGGTATCCCCTTGGAAAGGAGTTATTCGTTTCGGTAGAAAGGGAAAACTAGCTCCTCGATACGTAGGCCCCTTCAAAATTCTTGACAGAGTTGGGAAAGTGGCTTACAGACTTGAGCTTCCACCGGAGCTAAGCAATGTTCACCCGACCTTCCATGTTTCGAATCTCAAGAAATGCTTAGCAGATGAGAACCTTCATGTTCCTCTTGAGGATGTGCAAATCGATGAAAGCATGCACATTATCGAGAAACCCGTCGAGATTGTTGACACTGGAGTCAAGAAACTCAAGCGCAGTCGTATTCCGATCGTTAAGGTTCGTTGGGAATCTAAACGAGGCCCAGAGTTCACTTGGGAGCGTAAAGACCAGATGAAGTCGAAGTATCCGCATCTTTTTCCACCAGACTCTCCAACTCCAACTTCGGGACGAAGTTCCTAAAAGTAGGGGAGACTGTAACATTACGCATTTAATACTTGTACGTTACGCACCGACATTAATAAAAACGTCAAGTTTCATTTTATACCTCGCAATTATTTATTTTGTCGCGTTTATGAACCCTAATATGATATATATATATTATAATATACTAAATGTGTGTTGGTTTGTGTTAAATCAAAAAAATATAAAAATCCTGCTCTGGCCGGGGTTCGAACCCGCGCCAGAGCCACACTGAACCACATACACAACCAACCGGGCTAGCCTTCTGTTTTGATAAAACCCGGGCACATTATTAATATATACACACATTGAAACTCCCACAGTTGACATGGAAAGTCAACTGTGGGTTGTCTTGGTGATCAATCCAACATTCTAACGCGTAATTGTTTTATTTTTGGCAAATTCGTGTATAAACCGGCCCATTATAACATAATTGCACAACTATAACACGGCAATCGTTGCCCTAATGATCAACTGGACGCGTTTACACATTATGGAAAGTCAACTATCTAATTAACCCTAACCCTAATCCTTTAGTATAAATTGAGGCTCTGCGTAGCTTAACAACTCGCTCATAACACTCTCTTCATCCTCAATTCTTTCAATTATACACTAATTATTGAGTTTCTGCTCGTGGTTGACTTTTTCCTTTGACCCGATCATCAACAACAATCGTACACTGTGAGTCCATTATTTTTGGTGGGGTTTGTTCATCGGCGTACAGGCAACAATAGCCCTAACATTAATCGGGCTATAGTTGCCTGAATCGTCCAATTGAATAATCTAGGGTTCGATGTTATTAATTGGGGATAAACTGGGGCATGCTTCGTGTATTTAATTAAATGGAAGTCAGAATCATCACAACCACCGGCCTAGGCCAGGTGGTTGAGACGCTGACCCTCCACAATGGTCACCCGGGTTCGAGTCCCGGCTCTGACCGGATTTTTGTGCTTTTCTTTCCTTTTCTTTTTAAACAAACAAATTTCAATTTTATATATATTAAATCCTTTAATCTTTTAAAATTCTTTTTAAAATACCTAAACTATTTTATAAATTCTAAAAAAATTATAATTGTTTAATCTGATATAAAAGTTTTATTTGTAATTTTTATTTTTCAGAAATTCATTTATTTAATAATTATAATAATTAAATCATTTTTATACTATTATATTTATAAAAATCCATTTATATATCAAAACAGTTTTATTAAATTCCCCAAAAATTATCCTAACTTTTTATAAAGTTAAACTTTACTGAAATAATTTTTAATTCAGTAAAATCATTTATTTTATATTTTTAAACAATTTTTGTTAGATTTAATCATAATTAATTCATAATAAATCCAATTTTCATCATTTTTGCACCAAAATTTTATACAAATTATTTTTAATCATTTAGAACAGAAATATGATTTTTAAAATAAGAATTCTTTAATTTTAGTATTTTTGAATATTAAAGTTAATAATTGGCTATTTATAAATAAATAGATTTAAAAATCTATTTTAAATGAAATAATTTTATAAAAATTATTTTATTGCTTCAAACACTTTAATGTGCACACTCAAAATCCAAATTTTATAAAAAGACTTTCTTTCATTAATTATCAAATTTTCTTTATTTAATTAACATTTTAAATTAAATTTAACAATTGATTATCCCCAAATCGAAACCCTAGGATACACATATTAGTTAATTAGACTTAGACTTATTATATATTACCTCATTATAGGGTAATATTTGGAATCACTTTGGGCAACACAATTATCATATCTTTTCAACAAGTTAACATTTGCTAAGGTGAGTTTACATAGCCCCTTTTATCACCACTTTTGGGGTGAAACATGTTATAACACTTTTCATTGCAATTCAATCATCAATGTGTTTATGTGTTTTCTATGTTGCATATTGTCTTGAGCATGATTAGAGTAAGCACCATTCTAGCATAATCATTAACATTGATCAGCCGACGGTATACATTGATAGATCTATTGGACTGACAATCCCACCCGGATACGTGCCTCCTACAAAGGTTACGTGGGTGTTTGTTATCGCATAACATATTCATTGGGACCATAAGTGTATGGTATGTATCATTTTATAACAGTCAGCAGGGTTGATTATGCACTCGATTTATTTCTAATATGTTCTCACATATGGGCTAGATTAACATGACACATGAATTGCATAACATTTTATTCATTTATCATCAAAAACCTATGTAATTCTCACCAACTTATGTTGACCCAAAATACTTTCAAAATTAACATGTTTCAGGTAACAATGAAGCTGAGGCTTGAGTTAGCATGAGGATTTATCTTGAAGTTTATTTGAAGTTTTTGAAGTTATTATTTGATGTTATGTACTTGAATTCTTAGATATTATTTCACATTTTGGATATTTATGCTTGAATAAATTATTTAAAATTTATGTTATACCATGTGCTACTGAAAACAATCATCAATACGTGGCACCCCGATGTTTCCGCCATCGGTTGGGGTGTTACATACGTGAGGCAAACTACAAAAAAAAAAATTGGAACGCTATTATAACTCCAATGTTAAAGCCTGCGCATTCGACATCGGGGATTACATCCTAAGAGACAACTACGCGTCTCATTCCGAGCGCCCCGGAAAGCTTGTGCCAAATTGGGAAGGACCATACAAGCTTCAACAAGTATTAGGAAAAGGGGCATACGCGCTCGAAAGACTTGACGGAACGCCCATACCTAGATCATGTAATGTTGCGCAATTGCGCCCATGTTACTTATGAAAATCCCAGTTTTTGAATAATGCACTCCGCCACCTTACATTTTGTCCACAATCGCACAACTTATTACTTTGACTTTAACTTATGAAGTTAATTTACTCTTCATAAGACTTGACGCCAAACGTTGCCATATTTTTAACTTATGAAGTTAATTTACTCTTCATAAGACTTGACGCCAAACGTTGCCATATTTATAACTTATGAAGTTAATTTACTCTTCATAACTTAGAAACAACAATCCTTTAGCCCTAAATTGTGTAGCTAATTTACTCTACACAATGGACGCTAAATTTACTTATAACCTATGAAGTTAATCTACTCTTCATACACACAGCAACCTATCACATGAAGAACCTATGAAGTTAATCTACTCTTCATACACACAGCAACCTATCACATGAAGAACCTATGAAGTTAATCTACTCTTCATACACACAGCAACCTATCACATGAAGGCATTCGGGACAAACATCAACAAATATCAAAGCGTCAAAATTCATTTCCATTAAAAAAGGAGTTACATATACAAAGGCAAAACATAATAGACGCCACAAACAAAAACAACCTACTAGGGAGGCTCATGCGCCGTCCCCGAACTACCCAACACGGCTGTCTTATCCGCCAACGCCTTCTGGGCCTTCTCTCGCCCAAGTCGATCCGACTCCTCAACCCACTGCCAGAAACGCCCGATGGGATCTGAATCCATCACGCACTTGCCAACCGTCTGAAGAACAGGAAACTTCATCGGTTCCAGCTTCTTCAAATGGTCTACCAGCTCGTCCTCAGGGTTGATATCCTGAAAGGTAGCCCTCCAACTACCCCACGCGCAAGCCAGCGACGCGCCCAGCCTGCGCGATCTCCACCACCTGCCCGCCCATCTTCGGCTCATTCCAGCAACGATTGAAGATCTACAACAGAAACAAACAAGTTAGCAGGCGCAGAAAATACTTAAAGAATAAATACAGGTCAAAGAAGAAGACATACCGTTGAAACGCCATCAGACATCATCCACAGGGCCTTCTCTTCGGAAGCCCTCTTCTCAGCTAATAAACTGGCCTCTTCAACAGCCCACGCCTCCTCCTTGATAAGGTCATTGATCTGACCTTCCAACTCAGACACTCGAGTGGTCATCCTCACCACATCGGCGTCCTTCGCCTTAAGGTCAGTCACAGCAGTGGCATACTTGGAGGATAGCTCCTCCATCTCCTTAACCTTAGCCGCCTCCACCTTCTTCTGGTCAGCCAACGCAGATTCAGCCTTCTGTACCAACAAGCGACGGCGCTCCAACTCCTTATTCACAATGGCCGTGGAGTTTTCCCACGCCTTCTACTTTTTCGCCGCCTCAACATCCTTCTGACGCAGGTCAGACTCTAGCTTCTGAACCTACTCCAAAAGCCGCTTCCACGCGGTCTCATACACCTCTTTCTCTCGCGACAGACGCTCGGCTTCACTTGTAACCGACGCCTGTTCATCCAAAAACACACCCTCTGCACGGTGAAGGGCGTACAAATTTCCCAAAGACTGTGTCAGATTCATACACAACTCCGAGAAAAGTGTACCCCGGTTCTGGGAACGATGGTGAGCGCGCTCCGCTGGAGGAAGCGCATAGTTAACGAATTCCTCAGCCACGAAGGGGTTGAGGAAACGACAACTTTCGGTTATACGCCACTCAGGCGTATAAACCAGAGCGTCCAACCTGAAGGCAGGAGCACTTGAAGACGCTCCACCGCCTTCAACCTTTTCAGCTCTGGATCATCGATCCCGACCCCCTGAGGCGACGTTTCTTGTACGACCCTCTCATCTAAATCAACAAAAACGGGCTCGATCCGCGAGCCATCACCGCCCTGAGCACCCATCCCTTGGGCCTGTTACTTCTTAATCTTCACCAAATCCTCATGCTTCTTCAACAAGGCCAGCCTGCGCTACTCCTCCTCCTTCTCCTTTTCAGCTAAGGTGGCCAAACGAGCATCTTCGGCCTGCTTACGCTCCACCTCCATTTGGAGAGCCCGGGCCTCATCCTCCTTCTTCTTCAAAGCGGCCTCAGCAGCGCGCTTATCCTCCTCCTGTTTCCGCGTCAACTCCGATTGACGCGCAGCCTCAGCCCGGGCCCGCTCCTCTTCCAGCTTCTTCTTTCGCTCCTCCTGAAATTGCTTCACAGACGGAGGAACAGAACCTACAGGCAAACAAGAAGGATGCATTAAGGACTTAACAAAATCAACCAGAAAGACATTACAAAAATCACTTACCGCTCATTTTTCTCAGAGCCTTTTTATAGAAGGGCTCACGCTCGGGCGGGGAATCAAGCTCCAAATCTTGTGGAGGATCGACATCACCGCCACCTGTAGCCGCCCGCTTAGGAGACGGACCTTCAAGTACGTCCTCCTCAACCACCTCCGGCTGCTTACGCTTGTGACCTACAAACAAAGAAGACAAAGCTCAGCCTACGCCGCACAAGAAAATGAAAAGAAAACAAAGGTCAGAACACTTACTTTCAGTGGTCTCCCCTTCAGGCTCACTGGTCTTTCCACCACCTTGCGCCGCGGCTGCAGACGCACTGGATCCACCGCCACCTGCAGAGCGACGCGAACGGTGAATTAAACCGGACGACGAGCCACTCGACTCATCGTCGGATAAAAATACATAATCAATCCCAGCCGCCGTACGCACGGATAACGACTCGGGATTGATCAGAAAACCGACTTCAAGGTTAGAAGGCGCACCTTCCATCGGCGCGGGGAACAGAAAATTCTCCACTTTTAGCTCCAACTCGGACACCCCCCCCCCTTGGGTACCGCCAAATAGGTAGTCTTGATAGCGCGAGCGGCAAAAACCTCAAACAGCAACTCGCCTGCAAAACAGATATAGGCGTCAAACACGAAGGAGATACAAATAAAAACATAAGCAATAACAAAACCAAAGTACTCACCTTCAATAGATAGTGGCCCAGCATCACCCACAGGAGCCACGTCATAACCTTCCCTGACGCCCAGACGGCTCAACCCTAGCAAACAAAGGATACCCTCATCCAACTTATCCAAATCATCCAGGTGACTAGGATGCGCAAAGAGCTCTTGAAACCACGCCTCCTCCTGGAAATCCTTCATAACTTCGAAGGAAGGAGCCTTCTGCCCGGCACGAAGCTCCAGCTTCGCCATATCCACAGGGATGACCTCCTTCTTCACGAAGAAGAAACACTTCTTCCACTCACGAAGAGTCTTGGGAGAACTCTTCGGCACGATCAAACTAACACTCTTTGACCTTTCAACGAAGGACACCCAGCCGGACTCCTTCACTTCAAGCTTATAGAACACATTGAAGTGCTCGAACTCCGGCTCCCTCCTTAGCGACCGGCAGGTGGCTTCAAAATGCATAACTCTCATCACCCCAAAAGGGCTCATCTGAGAGATATGCACCCCGTACTTCTGCAAGACGGAGATAAGAAACTTGGAGACCGGCAACCGGAACAACCCCTTCTGAAAATACGCCTCGTAAAGGCATATCTTCCCCTCCGGGCAGTCAACCGGTGTCTGCCCCTTCTCCGGCAACTCCGGCTCCCATTCACGTAGAATATTGTATTTCTTGACCAAGGACCTAAACTTTTCCTTGGACCAAGAAATCTGGGAATCCTTCATCGCCAGCTCGGCCTTCTTGTCCTCAGACGACATCTTCAACAAAGAAAAAAGAAGTAAGAAACTTCGAAAACTTCTTCGACAGATGATCGGAAAAACTGCTAATTCACTGGAGAAAAATTTGGAAAATTTCTTCGGAAGGGGAGAATGAAACGAAGAGAAGAATAAAGGGCACATATTTATACCCATCGCATTTAATGCAACGGCAGAAAGAGAAATCATCACGAACAGGCTTTTCGCGCAGGGGTCCAATGGCAGACAGCCCACGTGACCAAACGGCCCACTCGCCTGACGGTTGTCCTACCCTAGCTGGCAAACGATGCCGATGCTCGACACGTGTACGTCCACGTTTGAATCCATCATCAACAGTTGTCCCCATACATTAGATGCACGACACGTGGCGGCCTAGCAACTCAACAATCACAGTAACTGTCAGACACGATCTCCAAGGCAGGTGTACCAACCGTCAGCCACGCCTTTTCACCTTCAAACATTCCCGCCTTGAATTCACACAAATTTCAAAAAGACAAATTCAATGCGGAGTAAATGCAGACGCAGACAGCGACAAAAAACCATTTTCACAACTTCTGACCGCGTAAACAGACCCGACACCTCTCTAGGCTCCACGCCTGCGCGCCAGACCGAAAATTTTGAAAAATTTTTTCACAAACTTCTGACTGTGCAAACAGGCCCGACGCCTCTCTAGGCTCCACGCCTGCGCGCCAGACCGAAAATTGTGAAAATTTTTATTTTCACAAACTTCTGACCGCGCAAACAGGCCTAACGCCTCTCTAGGCTCCACGCCTGCGCGCCAGACCGAAAATTTTGAAAATTTTTATTTTCACAAACTTCTGACCGCGCAAACAGGTCCGACGCCTCTCTAGGCTCCACGCCTGTGCGCCAAACCGAAAATTTTGAAAATTTTTATTTTTCACACCCTCTGATCGCACACTCAGGCCCTACGCCTATCCAAGCCCCACAACACAGTGCAGAAAGGAAACAACACAGAATCTCCCTCTTGGAAACTCTCTGCTTCAAGCTTAACGGGTGAAGAAATAACTTTCTTCATCCTGCTTCAAGCCCTACACACAACGAATGAAGTCCCTTCATTCTCTTACAACTGCCCGGACCTAATCATAGGTCCCGCAAACGCTCATTCCGTCATACGCCCGCAGCTTGATCACTGTGCGCGCACCAGTTGACGAAGGTCATACAAAAAACACACGTCCACTTTGTTACATGAAAATCCAGTGATGACTGGATGTAACTCAAAGTACACTTGTGACATCAAGTCCAGCACTCCTCTACCAAAGGTGCATGAAAGCACTGAACTGTGGGGACTTGAAGGGATATGGTACCAAAGCATTACAAATACCATACCATCGCCCAACTAGAACCGGCATCGCCTGGCGTCCATCCGGCCGTTTTACGTCAGCGGATCGTCTAGCGTCCATCCGCCCGTTTTACGTCAGCGGAACGTCTGGCGTTCACCCGCCCGTTCTACGTCGGCAATACACCCTGGTGCCTAATCGACGCCAGACGCAACATCGTCCGCCCGTTCTACGTCAGCGGACCCAACATGCTTCGAAGCTTCCCCAGCAAGCCAAGGGAAGCTTCGCCATCACAACTGGAAGATACCTTTTGGGGCAGCTTTAGGACTCACCCCTGCCCTAGACAAAATATCTCTGACACAACAGGCTACCTGTCAGAGTTCCTCTCCAATCAGAGACTGCTCTCAGTCTGACATGCAGAAAGGACGACGACATGGCAGCCTCCCAACCAAGATATCTTCCTGACAGCAGACTTTCTCAACCTATCTCGAGGTCCAAGAAAAAGTATGATTATCCACCGCCCTCGGTCTACCAATAGGCGGGCGCCATGTGTCCGCCGACCGTCAGCGTCCACTCGATGGGCGCCATGTGCACAGTCGTCAGGACGGTAACATCCCCCTTAGTATCTTACTTTCTCCTTTTTATCAGAACCCACTTGCACCAAATGGGCTTAAGGACTTGGGCCGGATTCTTGGAGACACCTCTACTTGGGCCGGGCCCAAGGGTAGAGGATGGGCGGAGAAAGTGTGGTGTCTAGGTACTATAAAAGGAGAAGCTCCTTCTCCTTTTGTTGGCATCTAATATCACATATACTTTCACTCAAGAAGAATACGAACTCCTTCGTACCTTCATCAACCCCTTGTTTATATTACTAACTTTTAGAGGCTCGGCTCTTCTGATCGGTAGTCTTCTAAACTCCTTGGTCTTATCCTTAGACCCACACGTATTTTACAAACACACTCTCTTTATAAAATATCGTAGAATCACTCCTTGGATTAGCGCTTGTTCGGTAATCAAGGATCTGTGTTTCTTCACCATGCATATATACCTCCAGCGGCTTTTTAGAAGTCGTTTACCTTCCAAATTCCTAGATCATTTTATGCCTGAGTAATTACAGCTTATTGTAAACAATCGTGATCATGGTGGTGGCGCGTGTGCAGATGGACCCTCTATTCGCCCTACAGGTGACGATCGGTCCGAAGATGTTGGCTAGGGTTTGAGCAATCACATAAACACTGTCTGTCTCTCTTTGAAACAATAAGTGGTCGAGTTTGAGGAGATGAAGAAACTCGGTTTGGAAAAGAAGGTGAGGAGGTGCGCAGGATAAGAAGCAATAGGCATCTAAAGGTGAATTATTGATATGGTTAATGGAAAAGGATGATGACTTCATCCAAAAGAAGAGGAAAACAAATGGAAAAGGGAGGAGACAAATGGAAGCATGATAAGTTCATCCAAAAAGACCAAAACACCCTTGGGAAAACAACAATTTACAATCATGCCATGCTAATATTTTATCAGTTAATTCATTAGGAGTAATTTCAAAAGTGTTAAATAAAATCCTTATGTTCGATACCTGGTCTTGCCTACTTGCTACTTGTGATCGGTACACTTGCCGATAGTGTGTGGTTTTAGACTAGTTTAGGATTTTAACTTGATCAATTTATTTATATACTTATTCACACACATCAACATTTATTAGTAACAAGAAATTCGTGACTAGAGATTCATTTGTATCTTACCTTTTTTTCACTCCAAAAAAGAAAGTGTTGTTTTTTTCCCTTTAATGTTGTAAACCAATTTTTAATAGTAAATGGAACTAGCGCTGCATTCGCGCAAGTCGCGAGGGTTAAAGACCCTAGTTAAAAAAGACTATAGTTCTGACACCACCAATATATTAAAATAAATCCCAGCCTACAAAGTTTGAATAAAAAATAATTTCCTTTTCATAAAATAACTGTCATTTGTAAGTTTTTATCACTATAAATACTCCACCTATCTTCGTCCAAGAAGGCATCAGTCACCATTTCCTTCTAGTTACAATGGCACAAAAATGTGAGATGAAGCTTCTTGGGGCTACTGGAAGTCCATTTGTGACCCGAATGAAGTTCGTCCTCAAACTTAAGTCTATTGAGTATGAGTACATTGAGGAAGATCTTTGTAATAAAAGTGAGCTCCTACTTAAATCGAACCCCGCTTTTCAGCAAGTCCCTGTCCTGTTTCATGGAAACGAACAGCCCATGACCCAGTCTCTTGCCATAATGGAGTACCTTGATGAGATTCAACCAAATGTCCACCCTCTCCTCCCTTCGAACCCTTCAGAACGGGTTCAATGCCGGATCTTGGCCTACACCTTTGACACCCTGGTATTTTATGAGCCAAGTCATTTGGTTTTTCATACAATTAACATGTTTCTTTTTTTTTTCTTTTAAAACTAAAAGTTTATGGTACTCGCTAGTCTATACGTACGAGGATGAATTATTAATCCTCCAAATAATACATTTATATACCACCACTGAGCTTTTATATATATTTCACATATTTCTAAGGCATTCAAATTATATGTGAGCAATAACAATAATGTATTGTTCTTAATTTCTTACGTGACAGTTTTACACATGGATGAAAGAGTTTATGGTAACACAAGATATGGAAAGAAGAGAAGAACTAAAAACGATTATCATCAGAGGATCGGTGATGTTGGAAGAAGCATTCGTGAAGTTGAGCAAGGGGAAGCCATTTTTCGGTGGAGATGATATTGGTTATCTTGATATTGTTGTTGGAGCTTTTCTCGGGTGGCTCAAGCTTTATGAAAGAGTTTTCGGTTTCTATGTGATCGAAGAAGACAGAAATCCTGGACTTACACAATGGGGAAAGACTATGTGGTCACATGAAGTGACTAGGAGTATCATTCCAAGTCACGAAATTCACATGGAATTCCTTAACTTTCTTAAAAAGCTAGCTGCCACCTCTACCTGAACTTGTTTCCGTTTAAAGTAAACCTTTGTGTGCGTCTACATATATGCGACTATATAAATATCATGTATGGTCATTGTATATGTTTAGTTATGTTTGAAGTACGTGTTTGGTTTTGATGTTAATAACGATCACAACGTATAGTGATCCTTTGTTGTATTTACTCATGAGTAAATCCATTATAAGTTGATTGTTTTCTATACATAGAATTATAGTTGCTTCTTCGAACCTTTAAAAATGTTTAATTGCTATTGTGTGATTCATGTATGTGGGTAATCACGAAGAAATTCAACCACAAATTGATATATAATATGGACTGAAAATGAGAACTGATAAACACAAAGTATTGCACTTTGATTGATAATGTGACTATTTGATACATGCAAAATGTTCCAACCTTTTGACTCTAGTATTCATTCAACACCTATATATACATCATGAAACGGTCTTTTAAGGAAAATAACACTTCATAATACGATGTCATTTGAACGGGTTTCTAACCATAAAACATATTTACATATTCGCCCAGATGCTGATTAAACATTGACACTAAGACCCTTATGCTTAATAAACATAATATATAAATGTTGGTCTAAGAGTTTAACAACCTTAACACGGTCTCTTAAGATGATGATGATAACGGAGGGCAACTGGTTATATTATTATGGTATGATAATGAGTAGTTGCAGCCACAATTGACCTCCATTTATGAGCCTTAATGTATCCGCAAAATTTGGTTGATCTATTTTGTGTTTACCCTATAAAAATTTTATGTATTCATCACTTTTTTTAACGGCCAACGAAATTCACCAAGAATTCCCTTCGGAGTCCCTACTCAGTCAACTCAGGACTCCTTCCATCCGGCAAAGCCAGACATATAAGGGAGCTCCTTGTTTCACCAAGTCCACCAGTTCCGGGGAAAACCCGACTATCCACCCGCCCGAAAGCACGATAGTGGAATAATCGGTAAAACCCGACACTCTCAAAAATCAAACTCATGACCTTTTAGCCATGGGTCTTCTACCATCACTATTTATAGGTCCCTGTAATTGATCAATTAAAAGACTAAGTAACTATGTAAGTGTGTGAAGTCCTCTTAGATAATCGTTCACGCCAATTTTCAAAATGATCAAGTTGTTGTTATGATAAATTACATGCTGGGTCTCCTCGGGGGTAAAAAGAAAAAGTAAGTCAGACCTTGGAGCATAAAATGTTGATCAAAACACGTGACCTTGTTATACATTCGATGCTATTTGACTGTTTGGTCATATGCAATTTTTATTACGAAGTTGAGCACGTGATGTCCTGATCATGTGGCCTAGTGGTAAAATGGCCGGTTCTGTCTTTGGGGGAGCCGGGTTCGATTCCTATGGGAGACATGTGATGGATACCCCCAAGGTTTTCAGAACCGGACAGGACGTCGAACCGGACCCTCGGGCGGTTCACCGGTCCAACCGGTCCGACTGGTCCAACGAACCGGGCCAAAAAATGCTTCGAAACCCCAAATATCAAAAAAATAATAAAAAAAACCGGTCCGACCACCGGTTTTCCGGTCCGACCACCGGTTTTCCGGTCCGACCAGCCGGTTTTCCGGTCTGAAGCCGGTTCGCTGCAGAAACGGTCCAACCACCCGAACCGAACCGGTCCAGGTCCCGGAGCCCGGTCCAACCGGTCCGACCGGCCGGTCCGGTTCGGTTTTCAAAACACTGGATACCCCCACCCTTGTGGTGGGGTAGGTGGTTGGGAAGTGATGGAGAGACCCTTGACCCTTGTGGTCATGGGTTCGACTCCTGATCCCTCCAGGTTTTACCGGTTCACTACCGTCGTGCCTTCCGGCGGGTTTGTGGGCCGGGTTTTCCCTGGAACAGGAGACGGGTGGGCCGAAGGGCTCTGTCCGTACGGACTAGAGGCCGTCTGGGGCCCCTTTCGGCCATTGGGGGCCGCGTACAGAGTACCCGGCAATACTTTAGTTGACCGTTCAAAAAAAAAAAAAAGTTGAGCACGTGCTAGCCTTGGAATTATAAAACGGTAACTTGCGCTTTGAACATGTGTACTTGAGCGTTACAGGGCCCTTAAAACAAAATTAGCGTCTCATACACCGCTACATAGAGGCCTTAAAAGGCTTTAAAATAACCAGAGTCATTTTTTGATAAATGATCACTATGAGTCAGACTCAATAAAATTTGATCAATCCTTTTTTATGTCGTTAAGGTGGAGAACTGAACCAAGAATTCTCGTTTTTCATCATCAATCGAATCACTGTTTGCAACCCAAGATTATATTTTATCATCAATCCAGTCCCATTCACATTTTTTCTTTTTCTTATCAATGAATAGATCTCTTTACTTGTATGACTTAGATGTCTCGTATTCCTCAAAAAAGTGATTCGATTGATGGGATTTGGTATGATACTTATAAGATCGATGATATCGATGAGATTGATATTCAAATATTTTTTCTTAGAACCTATTGATTTGACCCCATAAGCGGGGCCACCACCCAATAGCATGTTGCCACCTAGATAATCTCCTAATTGTTTCAAAGCAACTAGAAGGAGATTCTTTAAATTCGGTTCCCAAATCAAGTCTTGAGCGTTAATTTTTTAACGCCATTTTTTTTTTTGGATTTCACGCCACCATATTTTAGCCAATTAAAGGAAAGAGAGGGGCGCTAACATCTGTAACCACTACGGATGGCCTTAGCATGTTTTAAGCTGCAGCAGATACGTACAAGTCATCCTATGAAAACAATTAGGGAAAATCACCATTATAGCCATTGACCAACTTTTTTTACCAAAATAGCCACCTCCCATCTCTTGGGAGAGTCGGCTCACAGGTCCCGAGACGTCTTTGTGAGACTTCGGTGATGAACCACTAGCTGAGCGACACCTCACCCATCTCCTCACCCGTCTTTGAAGAGACGGTTCCCGAATCCCAAGATGTCTTTGTGAGACCTCGCTTACACACTTCCCAACTCTTTCCCCTCTCTCTCTCTCTCTCTCTCTCCTCTCTCTCTCTCTCAACAACCTTCCGCAGAGTCTTCTAGAACTGGTCACCTTATTGCTTGCAGACTCCACATATTAATAAAAGAATATTATTAATAATAATCGGAGAGTGAAGAAGAAACACATTAATAATTTATTATTCATTCTTCTGGAAGCTCACCGTCACCTAGTTTAGTTTCTTGTTGACGAAAAACATAATGTTCTCAATTCGAATCCTTTATTATTATTGAAATTGTAATTGATTGATTAATTCGACGATGGCTCTTCCTCTCGGGAAGCTCACAATAATAATCGGCGCAGGTATTTATTCATCATTAAGAAGTAGATTTAGTCACCTGGTAGAAAAACGACGAGCAAGATAGCCATAACCAGTTTCCATTGTTGATTGCCCAAAACGAGACGATTCCGATGGGTTGAAGTTGTTACGTATAAATCGAACACTGGTGACCGGAAGGACCATCGGAGAAGCAAGTCGCCGGAGTTTTTCTGCGGAAGATTGTTGAGAGAGAGAGAGAGAGAGGAGAGAGAGAGGAAAGAGTTGGGAAGTGTGTAGGCGAGGTCTCACAAAGACGTCTTGGGATTCGGGTGTGGTATCGGGTGAGGTGTCGCTCAGCTAGTGGTCCATCATCGAGGTCTCTTGAAGACGTCTCGAAAGTCGTGAGCCGACTCTCCCAAAAAATGGGAGGTGACTATTTTGGTAAAAAGATGGGTCAATGGCTATATTGGTGATTTTCTCAAACAATTACATGTTGTGAAGTTGAATGCTATATATTATCCTTAAAACTTACGACACACACTATAAAATAACCATACACGTTATATATTGTTCACCCAATTTAATCAGGTTAAAGCTGACCAATATATTTTAAAGTCCAAAACACGTATTATTGTAAACTAAGAAGGTGTTTGGGATTGAGTTTGGAAATGACTTGTTGGTTTATTGTCTTTTTAAATAAGTCATTAAAAAAACAGGTTTTTATTAAATTTTTCTAATGGACAATTACTTTATTCATCACACAAAAGTTACAAAAGTGCACGCTAGCAAGGTGCTAGACCACTGGCCAATGATCTCAAATCCAGATGGTTTGAGGTAGGGTGAGTTTTCCCTTAGTGGTTCACATCCTTGGGGTAAGTCACAGGTTCGATCCATGCACACCACAAAAAAATTTCCCGTGACGGTTTGAGCTTAGGTAAGGAGGACACGGGTGTGTGGGTAAGGATTCAAACTTGGGACCGCTAGATTAGGGTTGTACAAGGATTTCAACTGAACTAAGCCTTTAAAAAATTGTGCTAGACCAGTGGCGGTTCTTGAACTTTTGACTAGGTTGGTCCGAAACTCACGGGGCCTAAATTTATTTTCCTACCACTAAGTTTGGGGTCAGTGATATTGCATGGGTCTTACCTTTGTCCAAGGGGCCTATTTATAGCTAAGAGTGGTGAGAAGATGGTAATGAACTGTCAACGCATGAAGGAATCCCATTGAGGGGCTCCTCAAACTGCGGTCAAGTCTCTGGTCTTCGAACTTATCGTCTTCTTGAATTGGAGGCTTCACTTCCAACCTGGAACATCGTACACCTCCCTTAGCTCTCGCGTTCCATACCGAATGGTCTCTCATTAGGGTCAATCTCGGCAACCTCGTATCCCCTAAGTAGATTAACGGTCATGAAGACCGAAGGATCTCCCTTACGGTTGACTCAGGTGACTCGTACCCCCATTGGCTAACGACATTGTACTAACAAGAACTAGAAAGAGAATCTTTAATTTATTTATCTTTTAAGTGACGCTTTATTATTTAGTGATCAATTAAATATAAAGTTGATAGAATAAATGACAACTTAATAACTCAACCCTTAACCTCCCGAACTGAATGAAATCCTTGGTAAATGTGGCACATAATCCTAAAAGCGTGCAATCCGATGATTACTGGTGCGCCCGTAGGGAAACCGTCTTTTACCAAGAACATCATTCAATCATATGGTAAGTACCAGAAATGTGTCACTCAGATCTGGTCCACTTCAGAAGTCATTGCTTAGAATCTGGTTTGGATATTAGAAGCCCGAAGGATCTGTCTCACTATCGGTTTCCTCGTCTTGGATCTAGCTCGGGGCCACCAGAAGCTGATTATACCTCTAGTTATTAATTAAGTTAAAGTATTTTAAGTTATTAAATTAATTTTCATTCAAACCTGTCACAAAGATAAACAAACGAATATTAGAAGAAGATAACACAACAAGTAACTAAAAATAAACTACTACTAATAATAATAAAAGTCTACAAATCGAAGCGGGTTCATGAATAATGAAAAGATACAACCATAGAAATGATCAACACGTGAATCATGGCTGCTCATAGACAAGCCCACAATCTTCAAGTGATATGTAACTCTCATAATCCTCACGACCCTCGATGTTTTATTGCATAACTACTCTACGATCCCATACTTGACCGAATTATTCAAGGTAGGACGAGGCCTAACCTTGGTGGGTTTGTTAAAAGGGCCATAAGGCTTCCCAAGGGACCCCAAGATCTCTGCAAGACTCCTGGAAGTCGACCCAAGAAGATCTCAAGTCAAAGTGAAAAAAGGATGATCAAATGGTGGGCGTTAGCTTGCTATTTATAGGCTTCCAGGGGAAGCACGGTCGTGCCAAGGGTTGTTAGGGGCGTGCACACTGTCACACGTACGTTCTGTTGCTGCAAATCAGAGCCTGTCTGTACGTTTTTTCTCTGGCACGGTCGTGCCCCACACTTGGGCACGGGTGTGCACCTTCTGCTGCTTCTGTTTTCTTGCTCTCCAAGTTTGCTGCGTTGTCCTCTTGCGTTCGGGGCCTTCGTGCAAGTGTGCGTGGGTGTTCTTGGTCACTCCCGGACTTATTTCAGCAGTGTTTAAGTCCCGGGATTGTCTTTAAACATACAGTGAACTGGCTGGATGTCTCCCATCTTCAGGAATCTCCGGTTTTTGCTCGTTTTCACCCAGAAATCCTCTGTTTCCGTCTTGGAGCTCCATTTTCCTGATAAACACAAATAGGAACGAATTAAGTATCAACCCTTAACTGTATCCTATTATGAGACTGTTTATGCCTGTTTTATATGTTAATTTTGTGAGTTATCAATACACCTAACATGATATATGTTTTACGATTAATAACGAACACAATCCGAACAAAGATGTAACGATCAACGAAACTTCAAGTTTGTTTTTTTATTTAAATTTGAAACAATCAAAATATGGGGACTAAAAGTGTAAATACAATAAAGTCTAGAAAACATGCAAATGTCACACATTGACTAACTGAAGGCAAGCATCGACCATAACCCATTTCTTCTTTTCCAAATTAAACAAAATTGGGTATGTTAAGTGCAAAGGTTCGTTTCGAAGCCAAGTATCTACCTAGAAATGAATCGAAGACCTTTCGCCAACGATACCTACAAAAAAAAAAAAAAAAAACTATTAACAGTTTTACCATTGCACAACTTTCTTTCCCATATTTTGACGATTTGTTTCCAACATCCACTAGCCGAAAAAGTATATGGAAGCATGGACCACGGCCGGCTTGAACCATGACACCCCATCACTACCCTTTTCCACAAACAATTACTCTTTTTTTTTAAACGACACGCCTATTTAAGAAGAAGAAAAACGTCGTTAATATCTTGTAGTTTATTCACACCTGATCCACCCTCATCCTTCGGTCTTGTTATAACATCCCAAGCTACCCAAGATATATTTTTTTTCTTCATTAGAACCCGCCCTAGAAAACATCTCATAATAGCTTCAATACTATCAATAACCGTAACCGGGGCTTTATAGAGAGAAAGATAATAAATCGGTAAGTTTTCAAGAACCGATTTTATAAGAATCAATCGCCCCTTATTAATAAAGTTTACGCCTTCCAAGACACAAGCCGAGCATTTACAACATCAATTACCGTGTTCCAATTATTTATTCGAGACATTTTAGCTCCCACTTTAATCCCTAAATAAACAAACGGAAAGGTAGCTCGTCTACACCCCAATACCTCCATCATATTATCGTCTTCATTGTCTTTGGTACCAACCCCATACAAGTTAGACTTGTGAGAGTTAATCCTAAGACCCGAGCATAAGTAAAAAACACGAAGAATCTGGGCGGTGCTCTGAAGATTCTCGCGAGACCACTCTCCTAAAATAAGAGTGTCGTCCGCGTAGAAAAGATGGGTAATATCGGCTTCATCATCCATAAAATTTATGCCTTTCAATTCGCCAATTGCCTTTGCTTTTTCAACATCCAAGATAAAGGTTCCATGAAAATCAAGAATAAAAAAGGTGAAAGTGGATCTCCATGACGGAGACCCTTTTCAACTTTAAATTCAAACGTCAGAGAGCCATTAACTAAAACCGCGACCCTCGAGGATATAAGAATACCTTTAATCCAATTGCACCAACTCGACGGAAAGCCCATTTGCTCCATAATAGATATTAAGAAATTCCAATTGACATTGTCATATGCTTTCTCGAAATCTATTTTTAAAAGGAAGGCCTTTCTATTCCGTTTCTTCAACCACTCCATTAATTCACTAACCACGAGAGGGCAATCAAGAATAAACCGATCTGACAAGAAAGCCGATTAAGGCTCAGATATCACATTCCTTAACACCTTCTTAAGACGATTAGCAAGGATTTTAGATATAACCTTACTAATCATCCCAATAGGAGTAATAGGTCGATAATCTTTGAGACCCAAAGGCGTTTTAACCTTCGGGATCAAAGTGATAAAGGATGAACCACAACCTTTGTTAATAATACATGTCTCATGGAACTCCACCATAATCTGTTGGGTCTGTTGAACCAAAGAAGAACAGATGATTTGAAAAGCCAAAACATACTAACATATTATCCTTAATAAAACAGTAGTTTACATGAAAGATCCTCCCAAAAGACTGTTGACTCTAACAACTGTTGTCCCCTAACATCTGCTGTACAAACTGCTGATCACAAAGGACTGTTGAAGAAACAACTGCTAAGCCAAAAGACTGAAGACATAAGGTCTGTTGGAGTCAACAACACTTAGGCTCCAACAGATGATTCAAGCTATCAGATTTTATCCATCAGCTGTTTAGTCATCAGAGCTTTCCAATGTAAGAGTGTTTGTATAGGGCAGATGTTTTATGTTGTTATATCTGTTAGATGTCACTGTCTTAGGTGATGTCAGCCTTAGGTTATCAGAGTTTTAGTTTGTCTATAAATATAACAGTGCATGTACTGTTCTATTCATCACTCCAAAACATTTTCTTAGACAAATAGAGCTGTGAGTGATTAGGCTGAGGGGGAGATTTGTGTACTGTACTGTACTATAATCTGTGATGATTAATGAAAAGTACTAGTTGAAAGCAATTATCCTGTTTGTTATGATTTAAAGTTTACAATTCCACTGCACTTTCCATTATTATTCATATTCATCTCTGTTTCATTTATTAAACATCATAACAAATCAAACTCGGATCCTCACAATTGGTATCAGAGCTTGGTCAATTAAATTCAATCTAACAAATCAATTTAATATAAACAGACCAGCTCACAATTATTGATATCGCTTTGTTTGTCGGATTGAAAACTGAGTAAAAGTTTATTTACGTTCAAAGTTTTTTAAACACACTTTGTTTTATAAACAATTAGATAATGGCTTCAATCAATCACGATCCACACAACATTGGCACAAGCACCAAGCCACCGATGCTTGTCAGATCTGAATACAATATCTGGCAACGTCGGATGAGCCATGTTCTAGCTGAAAAGAACACTGGGTGTTGGAAGTCGGTTATCTTCGGACCACATGTTCCGATGGTGCCGAGTACCGAAGATCCCAAGGTCCAAGAGCCAAAGAAAATAGAAAACTATTCCCAGCAAGATTTTCAGAAAATTGAGTTAGATGCTAAGGCCTTCAGTATTGTGGCCATGGCTCTACCAAATGATATCTATGCTGGGCTGTTACACTGTAACAGTGCAAAGGAGTTGTGGGATGCTTTGAAAGAACAATTCGGTGGGACTGAGGAGGTTATTGAAAACAACCGTGAAATATTAAATCAACAATATGAAACATTCAGTCATGTGAAGGGAGAGTCATTAACTCAACAATTTGAGAGGTTCAATTGTTTAATAAGTGAACTAAAATTGGTGGGTCTAACTTATCCTAACTCAACAATGAACCATAGGTTTTTGAGATCACTACCAGATAAATGGAACACTATTGCAATTGTTATGAGAAACTCAATTGGTTTTAAGGAGTTATCTCTGACACAGCTTCATGGTACGCTCTTGACCTATGAGAGAGAGCTTAACCAGAAAAAGAAGCTTCAGGACTCTAGAAAAGTGCCTGATGATTATGTGGTTGGTAATACAGCACTTTTGGGTCAGGATGAGATGCGTGGTAATAGTAAGGATTAGGGTTATGATCATTTTATTGACATAACTTCTGGTTTTAACTCTGATTCTTATTCATCCAACTATGCTTTTACAACAAGTGGTGATATCCAGGCATCTGATAATATCTCCTTTGAGTATAATGACCTTCAATATTTTGATCCCGTGGACTTGGAAGAAATATGACATTTTGCACCAACTAGCTCTGCTCTGTGTCAGAACTAACAATTTCGTCAGAACTAACAATTTCTATAAGAAAACTGGCAGAAGATACCCAGGTTTACATGGTGGGTCAAAGGTGGGGTTGGATAAATCTAAAATTAAGTGTTACAAATGTCATAGAATGGGTCATTTTGCTAGGGAATGTAGGAGTCAAAATGGAACACCTATGATTACCTATCCAAATCAAAGGCCTCAGACAAACACTTATCAGGTTTCCCAAAATACCCCTGGACCAAATGTGCAAAACACTGCTCACTTTGCATAGTCCTCATCCACTGTTCCTATCCACTATGTCCAAACCACTGTTCCACATATTCACTATGTTCAACCCCTTGTTGCTTAGGCTCAAATGCCATTAACTGCTACTCCACCATCTGCCCCTGCAAAGACCAGCCAACAGAGCTTTTTCACACAAGGCTTTGTTGATTGGAGCAGTTTACCAGATGAGCTAACAGATGAGAACTTTGCTCTTATTGCCGAAGCAGAAAATGAACAAGAAAATTTTTGTTTCATGGCTTTGGACACAATTGTTGAAAAGGTTGAATCTGAGGGTGTGGTTTCTGAGTCTGAAAATGTGACTGATGATGTTGTTGATACAATTGTTCCAGATGAAAAGTCTGAAGAAGATGTTGTGAATCTCTCAGATCCATGGGGTGAAAATGATTGTGAGTACAAGTGCGATTGTGCATTGATGGCTGCTGCTAAGGTATCTCCTCAAATCTTAAATGATTTATGTTCAGACAAATGTGTAATAGCTTTTGAAAACATTACAGAGGTGAATGAAAACCTTAGAAATAAAATTTTAGAGGATGAAATTCAGTTTGAAAAACTCTCAAAAGAGTTAAAATCAAAATTAACTGAAAAAGATTCTGAAATCAACAGTTTAAAACATGAAGCAAGTATAACCAAGGACCAGCTCCAAACTATGATAACAAAATATCAGAGTTGTAAACAGGAGCTTGAATCCACCCAAGTTCAGTGTGAAAAATGGGTGGAATCATCCAAAGGTTTTGAGATGCTCCTCAACAAACAAACCAAAAGTCATGTGAAATTTGGCATTGGTTGTAATGAAACCACTGCTCAAATTTTTCAAAACACTGACAAAAGGGAACCAAAGTTTGTTGAGGTCATTCCAACAAATCTGGAAGGTCAAGAAATTAAAATCACTAAACCTAATGGCAAGAAAATTGTTCTTGAAAAACTTGAGGGTTCCTCATCATTTACTGAAATTGAAAAATATCAGTTTAAACCAACTTGGTCAGATGAGTGTGATGTTCTTGATAACTTTAAACCAGTCAATTTTGAAACCCCTGCTGGTATAAAGGCACCACAGGAAAAAATCATTCCCTTAAAAGATCTTCCAGCAGATGTTCAAACATTTGTTGAAAAGAAGATGGAAAAAAGGAAGAAGAAAGAAAAGGGTTACACTTGTTTTGTGATTTTTGTGAAAAGAAGAACCATGTTACCAAAAACTGTTTTCTTCTAAAAGCATATGATATCAACAAAGGAACAAGTGTGTGTGATTCTAAGCCAAACTGTTCAATTTGTGGTAAAAAGAATCATAAAACCAAAGAGTGTCTGTATCTCAAAAATTTTGATGTCAAAATACAAGAGTATAAAGTTAAAACTCAAATGAGTCAAGTGGTAAGTACTTCAAAAGGAAGGCCCAAACAGACTTTTACACCAGTCCAAACATCCGTTACCAAAAATCTTGAAACCTCTGCTCCCAGAGATGTCCAAATAACAGATGCTCCACCCTCAAACAAGTTTCCACGAGGACATGGACAACCACCTTGTCATAGTCTGTCACATGTTTATGAAGAGCCAAAAAGGCCTTCAAAACCAAAAGTGAACAGGCATCCTTATGGTTACTATCATCTGACAGCAAATGGTCAACAACAGTTGTTGAACTTGGTTCAAAAACTTGTTCAAACCACTGATCATTCTCCTAAACTTTAGCTTGTAAAGTCTGGAAATCCATCCAAAGCCAACTTGGCTTTGGTCACTCACCAAAACTAATTCATTACTGATGTGTGGGGAGCTTCTGCTTGCTTAGATAGTCTATGGTATATAGATAGTGGAGGCTCTAGACACATGACAGGATGTAGAGCCCTACTTCTGGACTTCTTAGCTCATGGAAGGGGTGATATATCCTTTGGTAATGATTCTAAGGTAAGGTGTTGGGTTCAGGGACTGTTCAGGCTGGGAGACTCAAGTTTGAAAATGTCAATCTTATTGATAATATTAAATTTAATCTTCTTAATGTTTCATAAATGAGTGACAAAGGCTATGGGTCATTCTTCACTAAGAAAACTTGTAAGATTATTGGGCCAGAAGTGGTTAAAAAGATTGACACCATCATAGCTGAGAGCAAAGCACAACTTGTTGCTCAAAGGAGTGGCAATGAGTATGTGGTTGATATGTTGAAGGATAACTGTTGGATCAGTAAGCTGCTCTTTTACTTGAACTTGCTAGTTGACACTTAAGTGTTTAGCAAGTTCTTTGGTGAGTGATAGCACAGCGGAATGTTTATAAGTTTATAGCTACACTTATCAACAGGAGTTATTACTCCCCCTGGAATCAAGAACTAATAAATGAGAAGTGTTTATTGAGAATCTAAGTATTGAATGAGAATGAAACACTTTGACAGATTCTCAGTAAACACGAAATGGAAATAACAATAATAAGAGTTGAAGGATTTCTTGTATTAAAATCAATGTCTAAAACAGAAGGATGAATCCTTCTATTTATAGACTTTACAAATACATGAACCTTGCCAAAAAGCAAGTTCAGAAACAAGTTGCAACAAGTTGCAGTCTTGGAACTTGTACATAAAGCAAAAGAAATACTAAAGTATTAAACTACTGATATACAAAGGCGGTGGAAAAGATCTGCTTCAAGTACTGATGAATGACAAACTACTGATGAGTAGTTTGTCTTCAGTAGTTCTTCAGTAGAAGTGTCTGGTTTGAACTTCAGAACTTCTGATGACTTCTTCTTCAGCACTTCTGAATCTCTTCTTCAGCAGTTTGATTCTTTGTCTTCAGCAGTTCCATACTTAGAGTATTTTGACAGAAAGTGAATTAGACTAAGGTTTGCAAAAGTGGTTTCACCAATCCTTTTTGTCCTAACAATCTCCCCCTGGATTGATGAAGCCAAAACCTTACTAATTCCTTATTGTTCATTTCTGTCCTTCACAATTTTCCATATTCCTTTGAACATGGAATTTTTGAGCTGGTTTAGTTGATCATCAGTAAGAGACCCTTTTCTTGGTTCCAAGTGTTGGATTGTAAGAAGGTCTTTAGTTGATAGTTTCTTCAGTTCATTCATCGACCTATATTCCCTGCTTGTTTGATCTCTTCTTGTCACAATTACTGAGTTGTTATCAGTAAAGGACCATCTGATGACTGGTACTTTAGACTTGTCAAAGTCTGCAGTGTAGGGAACCATGGTGGTACCCTGGGTTTCTCCTGAGTGTTGAATGTTTTCAACTTCAGTGACTCTCAGGTGGGATTCACTTCCCTGCTGTTGTTCCATCACATTAGGTATCTGAAATGTTGGCAAGTGATGTTCAGTTACTAACTTGGTGTGCAGTTTGTCTGTGATGGTCTTCTGGATTTGATATGCAAAGGTGGAAGGATCCCTGAATTGTGTGAGCAGAGGCTTCTCTTCTATGTCAAAATCAGAATGTACTACTGTACTACCTTCTAGTAATACCATTCTGAAATCAGTCTTTACTTTTTCCTCTGACTTCTTTCTTTGGGTAGCTGGTCTTCTTTGAACACCAGAAGTTCTAACTACTGAAGTTGAAGCTTCAGCAGTTTGAAACTTCTCTGGATTAGCAGCCCTTGCAGCCTTGTATTTTCTGTATGTGTCCACCAATCTTTCTTCTTTCCACTTGGACATTGAGGCTTTTGAACCATAACCATTGGCTACCAGTTCTTCTATCATCTGAGCTCTTTTGGCCTTTGTGTCTTTACTTGTTGCAAGTTTATCTGCAATAAGTTGAGCTCTTCTTGTCAGCTCTTCCACAGAGAGTCTCTTCAATGTGTGGGCTTTCACTTTGCTGTTCTTCATAATGTAAGACATCAGTTGATGTCTTTTGTCTTGTTCAGCAATCTCATCTAGGCTAGCCTGCCTTTGTAGTTCAGCTTCATAAGCCTGAATTTTTTCTTCATGGCTTAGATCTAAGTCATCCCTTTCTTCCAGATTTTTCCAAATCAGATCTTCTCTGGCCTTCTTTTGGGCTACAACTAAACTCTTCTCAAGTAATTCAGCTGATTGAGAGATTGGAGAAGGGTTTAGCACAGTCATTGTTGTAACTGTTGTAGTAGGCCTGATAGGAGCAGAGGTTGGTTGAATAGGAGCAGTTGATCTGGAAGGGTCAGCAGTTTGAGTCTTGGAAGTGTTAACTTCTGATGGGTTGACAACTTCTGAAGGTTTGTCAACTACTGAAGGATTGTCTTCAGTACTTTCTGATTCTTCATCAGAACTTTGGCCATCAGAGGTTTCTTCATTGTGCCCTTGGGATTCATCAGCCTTTTCAGTATCTTCTATTTCTTGAATAGAGACACCAAACTGTTGTGCCAGTTTCTCTTTTCTGGCTTGATCTTGTTGATCTCTAGCTAGGATAGCCACTCTTGCCTTTCTTCTGGCTTCAAGTGTATCCATAGGTACCTTGATTTTCTCCCCCTTTTTGGCTTTATCACCTTTGGAAGTTAAAGCTTGGGAGAAATGACCTTGAAGATGAGCAATCTGTTTGCTGTTGTGATCAATCTTGTTGGACAGATCATTCATCTTCGTCTGTATCACTCCAAATTGGTTCTTCATGGACAGCTCCAAGTCAGCTGTGTATGTTTGGATGTGATTTTTGATGAGGGTGTTCATCATGTGATACAAGGGACCATCTGGGCTGCATAGTTGGTTCAGGTCTATGCTTGATTGCCCAGGGAATTGGGTAGGCATTTGTAGTGAGGGGTGTGTTTTTGGTTGATCTCCTTGTTGTACAGGAGATGCCACTCTAGGGGAATCATGGATTGAGTGGGCTTTAACCTGAGATGGTGTGACTAGCTTCTTGAGCTTAGAGACACCAGGTGCAGGACCTTCACTTATAGCCGTCAATTCAGTAGTTTTGTGTTTTGAAACATCATCCAAATCAATGGAATCATCTGAATCCCTGATTACATCCTCAATGAGGACTGTATCAGTTACATCATGAGCTGAGCCCAACTCAGTTGTCTCATGTACCTCTTGTTCTTGGTTCAGAGGATTTCCTACCTCAGGCATTAAGCCTTCATCAGTAGTTGCCACAGTTGAGGTCTTAGCTATTTTACTTCTGTCCTCAGGTCCACCACTGGGTGGTAAATGAGTAGTAGCAGCCTCAAAAGTACCAAAGGTTTCTAAGTTTGGGCTTAGAGACCCTGGTTCATCCTCATCTCTTTGGTTAGGGCTATGAGTGTCCACATCCATGTCACTGTCTGAGTCTATGTCCCCTGTTTGATGTGGTTGATGGGGACGGACATGTGTAGATGGGACTTTCTCTTTTAGCCTGGAGAGAATTTTGGCTATTTCGATGTCTGGTTCAGAAGTTTGGGGTGCTGGTTCAGTAGTTTGGGCAATGGGTTCAGCAGTTTCAAAAGAAGAGTCAATTGGAATATTTTTCTTAAGTCTTTTTCTTTTGAAAAGGATAGTTATTGGTGCTCTTGGTGGGGTTTGAGATGGATGAGACTGAGAGGATGTTTCAGTCACATCTTTAAGAAGTGCAGATTGCACAGTAGTTTGTTCAGGCATCTCAACCTCCTGAACAGCTTTTCTTTTGGGTTTGGTGGGTTTTTGTTTTGTTATCTTGGGTTTCTTGGCCATTGGTGGAGTAGGTTTGGAAGATGAGGGTTCCATGGGGACTGGTGCTTGTTCCCCTTGGTCATCTTCTGGCCAGGCAGCCTGTTTGTTGTGCCTTGAGTATGCTTGTGAGGTTAAGGGTTTCAAAATTTCAATTTTACCCACAAGCACCTCATTACCCAGTTCAGATATTATGCATTGCATAATGAACCTTGGATATAACAAAAACTTTTTCTTAGTGTTATTGTGATGTAACACCAACTCATTAAAGAAAAGTTTTGATGCCCTGAAATTTTTTTCATTCACAATAGAATGAAAGATTGGTTGAAAGGTTGAGGGCATCTGGTCATAAGACCCAGTTTTAGGACTCAAGCACATAATAATATAATGAAACAAAAGTTTATATTTTGGTTCAAAATACTTTTTAAAGATTGTAGCTTGTGAGAGAGTACCTTGATAACCACACTCAGTCATGGTTAGGTGGATAGCAGAGTTGTCAAACTTTTCAGGGGCATTCACATCATTCAACCCCAGTCTGTTTGAGAGTATGGCCGGTGTTATGGCCATTTGTCTCCCTTTAATTGTTGAGTTGAGGGAGATAACTTCATCATCCACCATCACTGTCTCAGCATTAGCCCAGAACTCATTTAGAGTTTCAGGATGAATTGGTGGGTCTATGGTGAGAGCGGTGAAATATTGGGATTTGACGACGAGATCAATGATCTCATCGTATTGGGACCAGCCTTCTTGTTTTTCTAAGTAGGCTCTGAGATTGTGTCCCTGTTTGAGAACTAAAGCAATGTGGTTTGTGTGTGTTGATGTATCGAACAGTGATTTTGTGTTGCAGGTTCAGGGGTTTGAGAGCTTTCTTGAGAGAGAAGGAGGGAATTTTTGTGTTTGAAAGGATAAGTGTTGAAAAAAGATATTTATAAGAAGTTTTTAACCGCTTGGATCTTCTTTATTAGAAGTTTTTAAACCGCCTAGGTTAAAAATCTCTTTATCAGAAGTTTTAAACTGACTAGGTCAAACTTCTGATAATGGGAAAAGTCAGATTTGCCCTTTTTGACTAAACTGCTGATGAAGGATTATCTTCATCAGTAGTTCCCATTTTCTCTTCAGTAGTTTAACAGCTGATGAGAAATACTTTATAAATACATTTATTCATAACTTCTGAAGGTTATTTTATCAGAAGTTAATCACTTTTCAGAAATTATCCCCATACTGATGTTTTGTTCATCAGTAGTTTCTCTCTTTTCAGAAGTTTTTCAAGTGTTTGAAAACAGATGTAAGTGAAAAACAAAAAATGTGCAGAAAAATAAATAGAAACACTTACAAATTTAGCATCCCTAGCATGGATACTAACTTCTGAAATGTTGATGTGTCAAGGGGTTTAGTGAAAATGTCAGCTATTTGATTAGCTGTTGCTACATGTTTCACTTCAATCTTGCCTTTTTCATAGCAATCTCTTATGAAATGATACCTGATTTCAATGTGTTTAGTTTTTGAAAACTGAACAGGATTTTGAATGATGCTAATGGCAGATTTGCTGTCTACAAGCAATGGTGTCTTGGTCTCTTTGATTCCATAATCAAGAAGTTGATATTGGAGCCATTGTATCTGTGATGTACAACTTGCAGCTGCAATGTATTCAGCTTCAGCAGTTGAAGTTGCAACAGATGTTTGCTTCTTTGATTGCCAGGACACTAGACAATTTCCCAAGAATTGACAACCACCAGATGTTGATTTTCTTGACATTTTACACCCTGCATAGTCACTATCTGAAAAAGCTGATAACTTGGTATTGCTTGAAGTAGGATACCAAATTCCAAGTGTGGGAGTTCCTTTCAGATATCTGAAAATTCTTTTGACTGCAATAAGGTGTGATTCCCTAGGAGCTGATTGATATCTAGTACAGACACATGTTGAAAACATAATATCTGGTCTAGAAGCAGTTAGATATAAAAGGGAACCTATCATACATCTATACATGGTTTGATCAACCTGTTTTCCTTGATCATCTGGTTCAACTTGTGTGGTTGGTGTCATGGGAGTGGAACATGATTTACAGTCTTGTAAAGAAAATTTGTTTAATAATTCTTTAACATATTTTGATTGATGTATAAAAGTTCCATTTGTTTGTTGTTTAATCTGCAGTCCTAAAAAGTACTGCAGTTCTCCCATTGTACTCATCTCAAATTTTGATTGCATGAGTTTCTTAAATTCATCACACAATTTTGTGTTTGTTGAACCAAAAATGATATCATCAACATATATTTGAACAAGTAAGACATGATTTCCAACATGTTTTATGAAAAGTGTTTTATCAATGGCACCTCTTGTGAAGTTATTTTTGAGTAAAAAGGTTGAAAGTGTATCATACCAGGCTCTTGGAGCCTGTTTGAGCCCATAAAGAGCTTTGTCTAGTTTGTACACCCACTCAGGATGAGAAGGATCCTCAAACCCAGTTGGCTGACAAACATACACTTCCTCTTTTATCTTTCCATACAAAAATGCACTCTTGACATCCATTTGATAAACTTTTATTTTGTTGGAAATGGCATAGGCCAGAAATAACCTGATGGCTTCATGCCTTGCAACTGGAGCAAAGGTTTCATCATAGTCAATGCCTTCTTCTTGAGAGTAACCTTGTACTACCAGTCTTGCCTTGTTCTTTATTATAATACCAGCTTCATCTTGTTTGTTCCTGAAAACCCATCTTGTGCCAATTGGTTGCTTGTTTGGTGGTAAGGGACAGATTTCCCAAACCTGTTGCTTGTTGAATTGAAGCAATTCATCTTGCATTGCCTGCACCCAATTGTTGTCTTTGAGAGCTTCCTGGTACTTCTTTGGTTCCAACTGTGAAATAAATGCTGAGAATAGACAAAAGTTGGAAAGCTGGTTTCTTGTAAGAACACCTGATGCAATATCACCCATGATTTGATCAAGTGGATGATCTTTGTGTTCGATCAGTTGTTGTAAACCACTGACAGGTGTTGGTGGCTCATGTTCTTCAAACAAACTACTGAGGTCTATTATATCTGGTTCAGCAGTTTCAGTGTCTTCAGTAGTTGCAGGTGCTGAAGCAGATGTTTGAGTTTGGCCATCAGTATTTGTTGAATCAGAAGTTTGTGAAACTTCTGATGGTTTTGAAGTTGACTTAATGACTGTTTGAGGAGTCCATGGTGCCGGATCCTCATCATCAAACCTTTGATCACCATAATAAGTAGGTTTGGATGAAGTGACAGTCTTTTCAGGTTCAAAATGAAAGTTGTCAAGGTCAAAGAGTTCAGCAGGATGTGCTGGAATGAGAGTGTGTTTTGACTCATTGAACTTGACATTCAGTGTTTCTTCTACTATCCTGGTTTTTGAGTTAAAAACCTTGTAGGCTTTTCTAGTTGATGAATAACCAAGAAAGTAACCTGAGTCAACTTTGGCAGCAAACTTTGAAATAGATTCCTTGATGTTCAAGATGAAACATTGACATCCAAAAGCCCTGAAAAAGGAGATAAGGGGCTTCATGCCATGAAGAACTTCATAGGCAGTCTTTGAATGTCTCTTGACAACAAGAACTCTATTTTGAACATAACATGATGTGTTAACTGCTTCTGCCCAGAAGTATAAAGGTAGGCCAGAATCAGCTAACATTGTTCTTGCTCCTTTTATTAAAGTTCTGTTCTTCCTTTCTACCACACCATTTTGTTCAGGAGTTCTGGCAACACTGAATTGTCTAATAATCCCTTTAGACAAACAGAAGTCATTCAGAGTTTTGTTCCTGAACTCTGTCCCATTATCACTTCTAATGGTTTTGACAGGTAGAGAGTATTGCTTCTCTACTTGTAGAATGAAGAACTTGATGATTTCAGCAGCCTCATCCTTGGAAAATAAGAAGAATACCCATGTAAATCTTGAGTAGTCATCAATGATGACTAAGCAGTACTTCTTTTTACCAAGGCTCATGATCTTTACAGGCCCAAATAAGTCCATATGGAGTAGTTGAAGACATGCAGTTGTTTTTGATTCTTCAATAGACTTATAGGAGGACTTATGTTGTTTACCCTTTAAACAGGATACACAGTGTTCTTGACACTGGTATACTTTTAAGGGTAGACCTCTGACCAAGCCCATTTTTGTGACTTTATTTATGGTTTTAAAGTTCACATGGCCAAGTCTCCTGTGCCAGAGATCAGTTTCTGAAGTTGATGCCCTTGAGAAGAAACAGGCAGTGTTGTTCAGTACTTTGTCTTTTTCAATGTCCACTGCATAGACATTGCCACATCTTTTGGCAATTAACAAAGTATGATCTTCAATGATCTTCTCTATCAACTTCTGGCCTTCTGGTGATATGATCTTGCATGCTGTCTTTGTGAAAAAGGAAGAATATCCTTTATCACACATTTGTGACACACTAAGCAAGTTGTACTCAAGGTTTTCAACCAGATTGACCTTGTCAAACTGTATTTTTCCAGAGGAGACATTGCCATGTCCTAGCACATATCCCTTAGCATTGTTCCCAAAGGACACAGATCCATCTCTTTGACTGATAAAATTGTTTATCAGGTATCTGCATCCTGTCATGTGCATTGAGCCTCCACTGTCTACATACCAAATGCTATTCAAGCCTCTGGAAACTCTCTGCACAATATAGCAAATTAGTTAGATTTAGGAACCCAAGCCAGTTTGGCTTTGGGTTTGCTCTTGAGAACATTTACAGTTTGTTCTTGACCAAGTTTAGAAATCCATGTCTTTTTGGCAATGGATTTTGCATTAAGTACAATGGTGGTATCCTTTTGAGGACTACCATCAACTTTGGTCATCAGTAGTTGTACCATGTTCATAAGATCTTTAATCTCAGCAGTTTGTGAAACTGCTGATGATTTAGGTCTAACTACTGAAAGAGAATTTTGAGAAAAAGACTTTTGTTGAGATTTTGTCTTTTTCTGAGAAGGGGTTTTTGCTTGTTGTTGTTTCTTGGGAGAAAAGGTTTTTACATAATCATTTTTTATTTGTTCCCCCACAACCAGTTGTTGATTTTTCTTATTAAACTGAATACCCTTTCTATATCTGTAAAATTCTGTTTTGTGGTTGAACAGACCACATATTTCACATTCTTTTGTCTTTTCTTTCAAAGACAAATCTCTGACAGTTTTGATTGGTTTTAGGTCATCAGTAGTTTTCAGGTTCTCAACTCCTGATGTAGTTGAAACTGCTGATGACTTAAAGTCAGATTTAATCAATACTTCTGAAGAACTTTCTTTGTGTGATTTTAGAAAGTTTTCATGGAAAGATGTGCATTCTTCCTCTTCAGAAGTTTCACCTGAAACAATTTTTCTCCCATCTTCAGTAGTTTTGGGAGAGAAATCTGTTGGTGTTTCAGTGTGATTGTACCCTATGCCAAACCTAACATTTGAAGCACTTTGTTTGTTTAGCAATAGTTGGTACCCCTTACAAGATTCCACCCATTTTTCACATGTGACCTTGGTGTCAGCAAGCTCTTGTCTGACATTTCCTAGGTCATTAATCATTATTTTTATTTGTGCTTGGGTTTCAATAGCAGAGTTAGTCAATTTAGAAACTTCTTTTGTTTTTGCAGAAAGTTTTCTTTCTAAATCACATTTTATCTGAGTGAGTTTTCTCTCAGAATCATTAGCTTTTCCTTGTAAGTGCACATTTGTCTCTCTTATGAGAGCAAAAGATTCTTTGCATGAATTTGAACATAATTTTGTCAAAGATTCTTTTGATACCTGTGACAAGGCAGATTTTGAGGAGCATCCCTCAAATGCCATTAAGGCAAAGTTCTTTCTGCCATTGTCAGGCTCTCCCCAGTTGATGTCAAACATTTTGTTGTCTGCATCAGGATTGCACTCTGTGGTGTCAAAAGGAAGACTGCTCCAGTCAACATACCCTGAGGTAAATAGACTTTGTTGAGAGGGTTGTTGTTGCTGTGGAGGTTGTTGAGCAGCTGGAAAGGGAGGGATTGATTGTTGGCTCTGCATCTGTTGAGCAGGCATCTGTACATATTGTACTTGTGGCACATATTGGTGTTGTGGAGCTTGTGCCTGTACAAAATGTGCACTCCCTTGTGTTCCATTATTCCTGTTATAATTAGGGTTAAAATTGTTTCCAGACTGAGATTGGTTAAAGCCAGAGCTTCTACACACTCTAGCAAAGTGTCCCAACTTTTGACACTTATGACATCTAAGTTTAGATTTGTCAAAACCAATTTTTGTAGAACTGTTAAGTCCTGGAAACTTCCTTCCTGACCTTTTGTAAAATTTATTTGTTTTTAAACTTAACATGGCCAGTTGGTGCAAAATATCCATTTCTTCAAGGTCATCACTGCTGAAACTATTTAAGTCATCCATGATAAAACACATGTTATCAGCAGTTTGACCAAAGTCATTATTGTCATAACCTGGGAATGATCTTTCAGATGAGATCCCAGCAGTTATGTCAATGTGGTCAAAAGATCCAAAACTATTTGAACAAGTTGGTGAGTCTTGTCCCAATAGTGCTGTACTACCAAGTAGATAGTCATCAACAGTTTTACCAGAATTTTGTAACTTTTTCTTTTGATCAATTTCTCTCTCAAAAGTAAGTAATCTCCCATGAAGTTTTGTAAGAGTGAGGGAGCTAAAATCTGGTGAAGATCTTAAGACTATTGAGTATGTTTCCCATTTATCAGGTAAAGACCTTAAAAATCTATGAAGCATAGATACAGTTGTATAGGTCTGACCATTTAGTTTTAGCTCAGATATTAATGAGGAAAATCTTTCAAATTGCTGAGTTAAAGTTTCCCCATTAATGTGAGCAAAAGTTTCATACTGTTGAGCCAAGATTTCTCTGGTGTTGGCAATCACCTCTTCAGTTCCTCCAAACTGTTCTTTTAGGCAGTCCCAAAGCTCTGTGGCACATCACTTTACTGATTTACTCCACTGAAACACTTTTTTTTAGGCAGCACTCCACTGATTATTTCATTATATTTTATTTAAATTTGAGAAAACTAACCATTGTATAGGCAGACGGTAATTAATTTTGTTACCGTTACATTTAAACCGTTGCAACCATTTGGAATCTGTACCGTTACGGTTTGGTCTATAAAAACACCTTAAACTTCAATACAAAAAATCACACAATAAACCGGTTATACTTTAATCGTTTCGTAAAAATGGTATCGTGGAATGCAAATGAGGATATCGCGTTAACGAGGGCATACATGATAGTGAGAAACACATGGGTTCATGAAGTCGATACCCCAATTTCGTTTTGGCACCGGGTGTCGGGGATATTCAATAATTTAACCGGCACAAATGATCGCTCCAAGGATTCGCTCGTTCGTAGGTGGATTCTTCTCTGGTCCAGGTGTCTCCGTTGGAACGTCCTCTATGAAGCCACGATGGAGATGCACCCTAATGTTCAAGAAGACATTGCAATCCAACTCACTCGCGGCAACTACTACCGTGCACAAATGACTAACTTCACCCATTTTGCGTCATGGCGAATGTTGCGAGATTTATTTAATAATTAATGTTTACGATTGTTTAATGTTTATTGTGTAATGGTGTTTATATTTTTAATGAAAGTTAACCGTGGCAAGTATTTTATGTGAATGTATGATTTGTATAGGGGTAAAATAAAACACGGTCAAAAAATCACGGTCAAAGGTGAAAGAAAACGTGGCATATTATCATTGGTCAAGAAAAGGACCGTTTCTTTGTACCAGCACGGTAACAAGAACCAGAAAACGGTTCATGAGAACCCTACCAGCACATGTGGCGGCGGTATTACCATGCTGGTAATGGGGTACCCGTGTCCAATTCTGGTGGCGCCCCGTCCCCCCTAATTATTTGTATGATAATAATATGAGAGAAATAAAATGAAGTTTTATTGAATAATTGGAAGGTAAATATTGAATAAGTGTTGATACGTTTTAGATTAAACAATTAAATAAGTAGATAGGAACTTAAGAATACGATGATTGAAAAATTAAAATTACATAATTTTCTTTTATTGCATAAAAGTGTCAAGATGCAAGGGCTTGGATTGAAAACACATTGATACATGAGGGGCTAGTGTTGTACAATTGATAAAAGTGAAGGTGACAAATGTCACACGCGTGGTGTTTTAGATTTAATTAATATAATACATTTGATTGTGTTTTAAATTATTACTTTTATTGTTTTTCTATATAACACGATACCAAAAGAATATAAAATATTTCTCCTAAAATTTAAAGCACCATATCTAAATAGATTTCTTACACTTTTTAGGAAAAATTGACTTTTTAACCAACTCCTTACCATAGTTATATGTATTACATATATCTATCAATTTTAAAAATTTCCGGGTCCAATGAGACTGGGCCTGCGTGGCATGCTAATGTGGCAAAATTTTATTTTTGATGGCAGTGCATGCCACGTCATTAAAAATCTAGCCAGTTTACATTCAATTAGTTTGGAATCTTTAGAGAAAATGCATTTAAAGTTAGGAGTGACTTTAAACATTTCATTAGTTGGAATTAATCTCGACCACTAGATAAAAATTGAGATTGTTAAAATCCAAAAACCCTTAATGTTTATTTGAAAATACAAGTTGTTATATCTTATGACTTAATAACGATTTAAACTACCAAATGACTCCAACTCAAATGATAGGGTTGTTTTCACTCGATGAGTTGCTCACCCATGCAAAATGCCTATTTGTAGAGGAGGCTTTCGCCCCTTAAATAAAGGTATTGTTCTTCTTCTCAACCGTTGTGCATGGACTTACAATTCCACACCCTGAGAAGCCCAGCGTCCTCGCTAGCACACCGACCCTACTTCTTTCCTTGATACCTTTTGGTAACATGCCAAGTAACTCGTGTTAGAATATTGTCCATGTTGCCCCCGATGAGTTCCTCATCCAGGAACCCACACTTTTGTTTTGGCCCGACGAACTGTTCACCTTGACAAAACACATCTTGGTAAAGAAGGTTCTCACCCGCTTGTAAGGAGGGTTTCGTTCCATCATTGTAACAATCCTGGAAAAGATTAATACGAGCCATAATAAGACCCTAGTTGAATTCAAATTGGATGTGGTCAGGAGAGGCTCTTGGTTCACCAACACGTTTTTTGACGCATTGGTTGTGGAGCATTTGAAAACTACACAGTTAAACGTGATCATGTGAGTATGGTACTAGAATGGGCAACCTCTTGGGAACTCTTAACTGGAAACAAAAAAATCCGTGAATTCTTGAATGATTGGCAACCCATTAGGGGCAAGGCTGGCAATATTGATGATACACGAGAACAGGTGATACGAGAAGCGTACAATGTGTTCTTGAAAAGTTGCTAGACGCGAGCATGTTAAAAATTGAAAATCTAAGCAGCAAAGTTTAAATATTAACACTTGTTATATAATTAATCTCAACCACCGACTAAATATAACTTTAAAAGGGTTAACGAGTGATCAATCTATTATGTCATGTGTAGTGTTCGGGTTTACCCTTAATTAAATGGGTCATATCTTGGTCAATTCGTTTATTAAACGAGGTATGTTTGGCTTTAGCACTAGCTATAAGAAACAGATAAGACTAGAAACCCAAAACCCAACTACCCTGTAGTTTAATGAGTCTTATATACACGTGTTTGGTTTCTTTGTAATAATGGGGCAGTATACCAAGAACTTTTTTTTTAACCATCAACAAAATTATATTCCACCACACTAGCGGGATACTAGTAATACACCTTACATCACCAATACAAAAGCCAAACAAACGTACATCACCAACCTATTCTATACAAGTACGTTGAACGAACGCCATGTATTTCAATCCAGACTCGACTGTTTTGCCCTAGCCTTAACCCAAAACAGACGTAAGGCCTTAATTTCTGAAATCGCCCTTTGAATAGATACTTGAACCTGATTAAAAACCGCTTCGTTCCTGAATTTCCATATGCACTAGATCGTGATTAGACAAATTGCATAAACGGCCTTCTTCCTCTTGAACGAAACACCCACAAAGCGATGAAGATCCAACAAATCTCTGAAACGGAATGCGAAAAACGACCCCATATTACACCAATGAGCCACCAGCTGCCAGAGCGTTTGTGCAAAGCCGCAAGCGACAGACATGCTCTACAGTCTCTGCACACTCACCACAGAATGGGCACACATCCGCAGCCACATTAACATTTCGCCTCAAAAGTGCCGTCCTAGTTGGTAACCTGCCCAGTTCAGCCCGCCACGCTAATATTTCCGCTTTCCTAGGCACCCAAGAGTTCCTTTTTACCACAAAATCTGGCTGTACACTACCCACCTGGTTGCAGAAAGACGCTGCTTCAAATCACCAACCGAAAAACAATTGCCTTTGTCCGATAACCAAATGCAGGAATCTCTCGCACCGGATAAGAAAGGAACAGCTACTGATACACTAAACTTCAGCAGCTCCGATATTTCAGCATCCAATAACCAGTCGCGTTTCCAGTCCCAAACCCATCCGCCGCCTCCCTGCAGGACCCGATCTGAAACTGCAGCGAGTTTATGCTTTTCCAGCTCAAACAAAGCAGGAAACACAGCAGCCAGAGGGGCATCAAGCCTTCGAAACATTCTGTTTAGACCAATATTGCTGCTGCTTTGCCTCTGCTTCTTTGATGCGATTAGATGCAAGTGTTGGACTTAGGATCGAAATTTGCAGCGGATATGTTTGTTTACTGAAAAGATTGTAATCGAACAAAGAAACAAGAAACAATAATACGAAACAAGATACTGATTTGGGACAATAATGTTGGATTGTTTATTGTGTTTTGGATAAAACAATCTTGGTGATTACAAATGAAGTACACAAGTCCTATATATACAATATCAAACGGTGGGATCCTTTGATAGTTAATCGTTGAATTGTTGTGTTGTTGTAACGGTTATAATCTCACACCTTTTGGCGCCATCAACCGTTTTTCAACCGTCAAGGGTACAATTGTCATTTCTTCAATACATCCCGCCCTTTTCTTTTGTTTGCAGCCATCCTTTTCCTTGTTTTGCTTGACCCATTTGATCTTCTTATTGAGTTGCAGCCATGTTGATCTTGCTGGGACATATTCTGATGTGATCTTGTTCTTGTCCGTTTGATACATATGATTATTATACTATCTAAACTAATATCCTTACACTAATGTTTACAATAATAACAATATCAATACTACTATGCACATATATACACTACTTAACATATGTTCAGAATATATACTAATAAACACAAACATAAAGTTTTATTTACATATCTAATAGTAAGTATGCAGCCTTGATCTTGTCCATTGCAGCCGGTTTGTTGACCCATATGCAAACTTTGTGATCTTGTCGAGTAACCTCTTGTGTTTTGACCCATATGTTTAGTCTCTATACTACTAACTAATCTAATGATCTTTATAATTGTTTTACATAATACACATACTACACACATTACATACATATACCTAAGTTTAATATATACAACATATAAACATAATAAAGTTATATTTACAAATCAACATATTCATGTGATATATGTTATACAATAATAATATTCATTTGGCAATAAGAAGAAATGCAGGTCTATATATTGAAAGACTTCACTATCAGTCTATCAGCTGAGATTCGTTGTAGGCATATTTAGATGCATTTAAAGATACTTGTTTGAATTAAAAGCCTTGTTTAATTAGAGTTTCATTGTAATACCTTTCACCTCAAAATTACAAACCCAATAACTATCTATGGTAATGGTGAAACTAAATTAGTATACATAAAAAAAAAAACCCTTGAAACGTTAACAAGTGAGATACATTGCACTTGATGTTCACCATAAGGGTGGACAAGGCAATTCGTGATACATGGCCGTGATGGACAAAAACTATCACGGATGTTATGTCCATCACGACCGTGAGAAAATGTGTGAAGTGTGGGTGTTTTTTTTAGAATGAGGTGTAATATTGTGATTGTTGGGAATGATTTAGTGATGGTGTGATACACCGCCCTATGTGTTTAGTGATGGATGTAATAAAATATGATAAATTGAGATGGCGGAAAAGTGATTGGGTGTGATATATAGAATTAATAGGGTAGTTCCCTGTCCACCCTAGGAAAGACATCTACATCAAAATAAGTAGGGTCGAGAGTGAGAAGATAACGTGGTCACTCGTCAGCCACCCGAAGCATATATTAGAAATATACCATGCCTACGACATGTACATCAAATTAATTAAGTAGGGTCGAGAGTGAGAAGATAATGTGGTCACTCATCAGCCACAGAAGCATATATTAGAAATATACCGTGCTTACGATATTCCATTGTGTATGAATGGTTGGGGTGGTGACACGGACCAGGGATGTAGAACCTTCTTAATTCTGGCCTCGTTTAATTTGAATAATAATAATTAAGATGTGCCTTACTTCGGGTGAGGATTGTCATTTAGTAAGTTTTGATCTCTATAAATACTCTAGCTATCTTCCTCCAAGAATGCATCAGTCAACATATCATTCAAATTACAATGACGCAAAAAAGTGAAATGAAGCTTCTTGGGCATGCTGGAAGTGCATTTGTGACCCGGGTCAAGTTCGTCCTCAAACTCAAGTCTATTGAGTATGAGTACATTGAGGAAGATCTTTGTAACAAAAGTGAGCTCCTGCTTAAATCAAGTCCCATTTTTAAGCGAGTCCCTGTCCTCTTTCCTCCAAATGATGGACACCCCCTGACCGAGTCGCTTGCCATAATGGAGTACCTTGATGAGATCCAACCCAATGTCCACCCTCTCCTCCCTTCCAACCCTTTGGACCGGGCTCAATGCAGGATCTTTGCTTACAACTTTGACAACCTGGTATTTTGTGATTCTAATCATTTGATTTTCGATACCATATTAAAGTGTGTCTCTATTCTTTTTTTCTTTCTAAATTTGGTTATTGCAAATAAAAATAACATACAATTAGGAAGTATTCTTTTTTTCCTTTTTTGGTTCTATACTTTTTTAAGGATGGGTCTCTTTTTCCAAACTTACATTAATTATGACTAAATTCTAGTTTAAAACAAATATTTCGGTTATGAGACTTGAACCCAAAACCTCCAAACCTGTGTTTCAAGAGGCCGGTTTTCCCTCTGTCACTAGGCCACAAACCTTAGTGCGTGATTGTATATCTATTATTATTTCTATACATTTGTGAGTTTTGAGCTTTTATATATTTTCTCTACGAGTTTTAAAGGCTGAAACACTATTGTTTGAGCAACTATATATAGATGAAACATTACCTAATGGTTCTTACACGACAGTATTACCCATGGATGAAAGAGTTTATGCTAACACGAGAGAAGCAGAGAAGAGAAGAATTGAAAACTCTGATCACCAAAGGATTTGTGATCATGGAAGAAGTATTCGTGAAGTTGAGCAAAGGGAAGGCTTTTTTCGGTGGAGATGATATCGGTTATCTTGATATCGTTGTAGGAAGTTTTCTCGGGTGGTTCAAGTTATTTGGAATAGTTTTCAACTTCAATGTGATCGAAGAAGCCAGAAACCCTAGACTTACCGAATGGGCAAAAATTATGTGGTCACATGAAGTGGCTAGGAGTGTGATTCCAAGTCACCAAATTCACTTGGATTTCCTTCACATGCTGTTGATCTACCTGTTTCCGTTTAAAATAAATCTTGGTGACTAGATATATGCAGCCATGCAGTTACATAAATATCATGTATTGTCACTATATATGTTTAATTATGTTTGCCGTACGTGTTTGGTTTTGTGTTAATAAAGATCGCAGAAGTGATCCTTTGTTGTGTAACTCCTACGTAATCATCAATTCAAATATTAGTGCATGGTTTTAGTTCCTTCTCAAGGACAATGATTCTTGACAATTACTTTGCATTGTGCCTTGTGTAAATAATATGTCAATATGAAAAATGTGATGATTTATGTGGTGACCGGTGAACTTTGCCCTTCACTCATTTAATGCGATACTATTTTATTACTTTTTTTAATCAAATTCAAAAATTAAGCCTAGTGTTAATATCTAGGATAATGAAATTTTAAATATAATTTATTGTTTAGTGTAATTGAATTAATTTGTTGACTAAAGTGCGTCATGATATACATCAAACATGAACACGATCCGATTTATGGAGACGAATTTGGTCATGGGTCGGTATAAGAATACAGAACCCTTATTTGATGAAGACACGAATAAATCTAATGAAAAATAATGCTTACGAAGAAAAAAGTTTTTAGCGAGATTATTGTTCAAGAGAAAGGACCGTTTAAGAGGAAAAATGATCATTATTGATGAATATGGTGACTCAAGGTGGAGTCATCGACCGAAAATGATCGAATTTACCAACTCCAACCAAACAGTCAATCATCAAAGACGAGGGTTTATTTTTTTATCTTTTTACCATAAACTTGCAATCTTTGGCAACTTTGAATATTCAAAATAAGACGATAATGATAGGTTCAAAATTTGTGAATAACAATAAATTTTTAACTATATTTTCTTACACTTAAATATCACCTAATCTTCCACTTGTAAGGATTAGAACTCACATTGATCACTTTTGTATGATACATACACACAGATCAGGAAGTTGTACGTACAAGGCGTTTGCCTTAGGAAGTCCAAATCGGTGATAGGCCATTGCCAAGGTTTACACCTTGGAAATGGTGTTGTTAACCCTGAAAATTTTAATAGACCAAAATCCTGGTTCTCCAGTGTCGACCAGAATTGGTCTCATGATGTATAAGCTCGAACTGTCGCAGGAGCTTAATGAGACTCTTGATGAATCCCGCAAGTCAAGTCCGAGGAAGTGTTGTCAATGTAATGTCGATTCCTTAACTGACGGAACCCTGGTTGACGCTAAGCTCTACTATTTCGGGAGATCGATAGATGTGATGGATTGGGAAGTCCGAGAGCTTAGTCATAGCTGGATCAGGATATTGTACGTGTTTTTAAAACGCTGAGCGTGAACCTGAGTTCACGTTAGAAAGAGGAGGTTAAGTGAACAAGTAACATCCCACCCTGTTGAGAATACTCTCGTGGGGAGGACTCAAGCAAAATTTTGCGGACGAAATTCCTTAAACGGGGGAGAGTGTGACATCCGAAAAAAATCATGTGTTTCCGTACATAAATAGTATATGTAATTAACAATATTAATTGTAAATTTAAATTAATTGGATTAATGTAGTCATTGGACAATAGCAAATTCACCATAGGATGCATAGGGTTGCATTTGTTTAATTAAATACAAGGTGCAATCACGTACGAATAAACTTGTTCGTGACATTGGTGATTACCCGATAACAATTAAATAACTTAAAACAATCCCATGCCCAGGATATAAAATGAATGCATATTAAAAAATATAAAGTGTTTTGGAACACCAAAACACCAAATGGTTACACAAAACCTAAATCTCCCGGTAATGAATAAAGTTCGCGTATCACACCTGATACGCGTACAACTTAAAAAATCACCCAATGAAAGCCTAACCAACCAATTAACACATAAACTAGGCAATGTTTAAGGGTAGTTGAGGAATAATTAAGTATCCGTAGTATCCCGCAAAAAATAACGATCGAATCTGAACCGAACACGATTTAATTATTATATATAAAAAAATAAATGGACCCACAAATCCCAGCACCGAGTCAGCCCCTTGCCCTTTTTTTTTTTTTTTGACATATTCTCATTTGCTTCATGAAGTGTCCAAAACTTAGTTACTAAATTACTAGGGAATGGCATGGATATATTTTATATTTGGAATGGTATTTGTGTCTTTATAAAATACAACTTCCTTTCATTTGAGTCGAGTAAAAAAAAATATCTTGTTTTCTTTTTTCTTAGACTACGACTTCTCGAGTGGTGGGGAGAAAGAGGGGGATGAAGCGTCATGTGGCACTTGTGGGACCCTTGTGGGGGGGGGGGGGATTGTGGGGAGTGGAAGGGGGAAGAGGGGGGAAGGAAATAATATTATATTGTGTTAAAAAAAAAAATGACCAATCAAGAGATGCCACCTCACCCCACCCCCAAGCCCCACGCCGGTGAAAATGCCCCCGCCCTCACCTCCAAGCCCACCTCCACGCCTATGTGGCGGCGGTGTTCCCGCCCCAAAACCCTCTCCACGCCGGTGTTCCCGCCCCCACTCCGAACACTCTTAGAGCCATAGACTTGGAATGGCATGGATATATTTTTATATTTGGAATGGTACCTTGTGTCTTTATAAAATACAACTTCCTTTCATTTGAGTCTAAGTAAAAAAAATATCTTGTTTTCTTTTTCTTGGAGCCGTAGACTTGCACCCCTCCACGATCATTTACCTTTCAAGTTCACTAGTGATAAGCCCGCACGTTGCTACGGGGCAAAAATTTGCAATTTGATCACTGTTATAAAACTTGCTAGTTAAAAATAGGTTGAAACGTCAAACGAGTGAGCATCACGGAAGAGATTACCTGTGGCGTGATACCGTCATTGCAAAATAAGCATGATAAAGTGGAGGTGAGTGCTCCAAATATAGCACAAAAAGAATTAATGCTATGATGAAACTTCCACATAGTTATACATGCCACACAAAATAATCATCAAGATGTATTGTATATACACATTTTGATAAAGTGATAAGGTTATGAATATACCTTTGATGGTTTATTGGCCATTAATATGTTAGACATAACCATCAATTTCTTATTTAGTTCCTTTGATGGTTTATTGGCCATTAATATGTTAGACATAACCATCAATTTCTTATTTAGTTCATTAAGCATAAGTTAATGACTTGCATTAGTCATTTGTACAATTTGTAATCAAATGTTGCACATAGGGGCATAAAGGGAAGGATTTGACAAAAAGATAGTTGTTTACCTTGTGACCTTTTGTATGCCATCTTAAAATTGACATGAAGTGACTATTTTAGTCATCTCTCCTCCTTTATAATGTAGTATAAATAACGCAAAAATTATCTTACTTCTCAAGTTCTTAACGCAAAAACTATCTTACTTTCATTCATAATTTCCACCCTTTAAGTGTGTTATTAAAGCTTGGAGCTAAACCCTTGGAAGAACACACTAAACTTCATCCAAAATCTTGTGTTTTTGTGCATTTTCCTTAGCTTTGTGCTAGTTGTAAGTATTTTATACTTTTCTTGTTAAAACTTAGAGTAAATTATTGTTTGAGTCCCTGTGTTTTTGTGGTTTTAACTAGTTAAATCCAAAATCAAAATGTTTAACTACCTGAATACCTGATTTTTCTATCTATAACTATATGAGTCCATTTAACTAACTCCATCCACCAAGTTTGTTAAGTATAAGGGTATTTTAGTCATCTAAACATAAGGTACAAGTTGGTAATGCACAAAGTATAATTTAATTTAAACAATTTTACTATTATATATATATATATATAAAAAGAGTGAACACAGACAAAACACACACTCCTCCCTCCCCCTTTCTCTCTCTCACCACCACCTCACCATCACCATTGCACCACCCTGCCGCCACCACCATCCTCAACCCCTACCCACACCGCACTACCACCACATCCAACCTCCATCCCTACCGTTCTGCAACACGGTCACACCACTGCAAACACCTTCACACCACTGCAAACATATTCAGCCATCACCCACAACCAGCTAACCCCTAATCACACCACTGCAAACACCTTCAGCCATTACCGCCACTGTCTCAAACCCATTACCACCATGTTTCAAACCAGCTTTTACCACACCCCTACTACAACTCAAAAATCGAGCCTGAAGAGGCCTACCAACCCCCTCTCTCTGTTAATTATGAAAAGGACGATGAGCTCCGATTTGGGTCTTAAGATTGATTTGGGTGTTGATGTTTATTTGGTTTTAGGGTTGATTTGGGCGGTAAGCTCCGATTTGGGGGTTAGGGAAGTTGATGCAGACGAGGAAGGTTATAGTTTCATTTGCGTTTGCTGAGCAAGGTGGTGGTAGGTATTGGTGGTGGCAGGTGGCGGTTGGTGGCAGGTGGTGGTTGGTGTTGGTAGCGACTTGTGGTGGGTGTTGGTGGTGTTGGGTCTTCATCCCTAATTTCTAAAATAGTAGTGGTTTTATAGTGGTGGTTTGGTGTAGTTCAGATCTTGTTCTAATCTTGTAATGATAATAGTATTTTGGTTCAATTCAGAAGTGGTTCTGGTCTTGATTCACAGTGGTGCAACAATGGTTTGGTTTAGATCTGGTTCTAATTAATCAACGAGACGGTGGTGTTGTTGGTGCAGTGCGAAGGGGTTGAAGATGGTGTCGTTGTGGTGGGGCTAGTGCAACGGTGGTGGAGTAGTAGGGGTTGAAGATGGTGGTATTGCGATAAAAGTGGGATGGTGCAATGGTGGTGAGGTGGTGGAGGGGGTTGAAGATGGTGGAGGTGGGCGGGTTAATTAGTTCAGTAGAGAGAGAGAGTTCAGTAGAATGTAGAGAGAGAGGGGGGATGAGGAAGATGAAGAGGATAAAGGGTAGGTTGGGTTTATATATTTTTTATTTTATTTTTAATCAATAGGGGTATTTTTGTCTTTTAGCATAAAGTTAACATAATTATTGGATGGTGTTAGTTAAATGGACTCATATTGTTGTAATTTGGAAAATCAGGTGCTCAGATAGTTAAACATTTTCGTTTTGGATTCAAGTAGTTAAAACCACTAAAATACAGGGACTCAAATAGTAATTTACTCTAAAACTTATATACCTTTGTGTTTAGATGCAAGTTATACCCAAACGTTTTAACAAAGGTTTTGTAAATAAGATTTTGTGTGTTTTTACAAACTAAAATGGATGCTAAAAAAATGTTGTTGTAGGCCGTGGGTTAGTGATGGATGATGTTATTGTTTTTCTAAGTTAAAAGTTCACATACACTTGTTAAAATAAGGATCTAAAACTTGGTTGATAAAAGTGACTTGGATACACTTATAAATGGCCTTGATCATCATAAAATGATAATCTAAAACTAAATATCATGTTGGATAAGTTAGAAAATGAAAAATATAAAAGTTGCATATTCAAATATTATGGATAAAAAGACACAAAGTTTAGACATATGGACTTAATCTATACTATATAATAAAGCTATAAAGCATGAGGGAATGATTCCAACAATAATTAAGTAATTACAACATTTTATACCTATGGTACAACAATTTGAGAAGTTAGTAAAGGGCCAAAATGGTCTTTCTACATGAATATTAAATTAGATAAAATGGAGAGAATAATCATTTTACATAAGATTAATTGTTCTTATGTAATTACAAATGATAATGCACATTGTACAAACTTTTTAAGTTATATGTATAATTAAATTTCAAATAAATATGTAATCACAACCATTAAAACCTTCTTTCTTACTACTGGGCTCTTACATTAACTAATAGAAATATCAGCTAGTCCGTCATTTTTATTTTTCACAGAAAAGTAAGATGGCTCCATGTGCTCTGAGTCATTATGTTTATTCAGATTCAGGAACACTACCAAAGTTTTTCAAGGGGGTTATCTTGACGTAGGTTTGCCTCTGGCCTAGATTAACCTAAGTGAAATGAAGTCTCTATCGCTCTACTTAAAATCAAATATGAAACATCATACACCTTAAAGTTCATAGGACGAAAAGAGATTTTATGCCTATGGTACAACAATTTGAGAAGTTATTAAAGGGCCAAAATGGTCTTTCTACATGAATATTAAATTAGATGAAATGGAGAGAATAATCATTTTACATAAGATTAATTGTTCTTATGTAATTACAAATGATAATGCACATTGTACAAACTTTTTAAGTTATATGTATAATTACATTTCAAATAAATATGTAATCACAACCATTAAAACCTTATTTCTTACTAATGCTAACCCCCGACTCTTCATGTCCTATGGAAAATAGTAAATAAATACTAACATCACATTTCTCTCCCTCATTCTGCAATAATCAAGGGAAGGAACACTCCAAATGATCTTTAATCTGGTAAGTAAATACGAATATGTTCATATATCTTATTCACTATTGTTCATCTTTTGTTGATAATCTCAGGATTTTTCTCTAGAAATCTTAAAACACTTTCTCATGCTCTTTGGCATCAAACCGCATTGGAAGCAATACCCAAAGCGTTGTGACGTCTTTGAAACACAAATCTTGTAAGTATCTTCATCCATGCACGTTAAAACCTCTTAATGACTTTAATATTTATCAATATCTAATAACTTTTTTTTTCTGATCGTTATAATAAAATTTGGTACATGAACACTTTTAAATTGGATAACATCAAAATGTTTTTTTTCTAGACGGCAACCATAATAATAATATTAAGGGTTCATCAAAAGTACTGTGTTAGAATAATTTAGTTACAGGTTGGAAGGCTGTTTTATTCATATAACTCAAGTTTTTTATTTCTTTTCTTTTTTTACTAAACTAGTAGGTCTATAATATTAAGAGAACTAAATATAGTTTGTCAAGTTAACCATGCTTTGTATAGTTTAGTTTTTTGTATTGTTTTAGTGCCCTAAGTTATTGTGGTAGATGTAATAGTGACATAATATAAAATGAAAATAAAACTCTAGGTGAAAGAGTAAGATGGAGTAGTGATATAGGAAGATGAAACTCTCGGTCGCTCTTTTTATGAGAGTTTCAATGATGAAGACCGGTGGTCCAACAATGTAGTTGGTGTATGTGATAAAATTTGATTTCATTATGCTGCAGTTGGTTGTCATACGAAATTTATTCTAAAGTTGCTATCTTCTTAACTTATATTTTCCTATTCTTGTGTTCGCATTTTATTTTTAAATTACGTACTATATTTATAGTTGATATTTTGTTAGTCATGCGTTTTTTATTATTAAATTGTGATATGTAACGCTCATGACATCTAGAGACCACAACGATCCTATGAAAAAAGAAACTAACAAAAGTACTATAAAATATATTACGAGAGGATTGATAAACTAACATAAAACAAGTGTCGCATTGCAAATTATAATCAACGATGCATCGCGCGACACTAACATTTCATTATTTGCTTCAATATAAGTCGTCCCGCCGCATCGCGCGGGCATCCCACTAGTTATATTATAAAGCATCGGTGAAGGATAACCGTAAAATTTAATTAAATACAACATTTATTGCTTATAGTACAATGCTTGTTGAAGTCATTTAGGGGGCAAAATTGTCTTTATACCTAAGTATTAAATTGTTGAAGAAATTAATTTAAACATAATTATAAAATTGATGAGGAAATTAACAATAATGTGGTGACTCTTTACATTCATAACCTCCATGTCTTATGGGCAGCAGCTCTTCGGGCACTATTTCTGCGCCGATTAATTGGAAATGTTGGGTCCCTTTGAAGTGCAAAATCATGGTATGGAGGGCGTCGCTTAATCGGCTTCCCACAACTTCGGAGCTCTTAAAACGTGGTGTGTCTCTACAACAAACATCCTGCATCCTATGTCATTCGGGTTTAGAAATAGCTCAACATCTTTTCACGGGATGTGCTTTTTCCCATGATGTTGGGAGTCGCATTGCAGTTTGGTGCCGATTTAGTCCTCTCTTTTTATTTGATGTTCCAGACCTGGTTAAGATTGCGGAGACTCAAGCAGATGCGAAGGACAAGAGACTTGTGATTAGAGGCATCGTATATACTACCATGTGGGCTTTGTGGAACGAGATGAATGGTCGTATATTTAATAAACAGAAGCGCCGTCCTATTGAAGTGATGGAATTTGTTAAGTATACATCTTACTTTTGGTTTCGAAATAAGACTAGATGGAAAGATGTCGATTGGAATAATTGGTGTAAATATCCCCTCGACTTGATGTAATTCCTTGTTTTTTTGCCCGGGGGTCCTTATTTTGAGGACCGCTTTGGGTGTTTTTAATGAAATTCTCCCTCAAAAAAAAAAACCTCTATGTCTTATAGTCTTATAAATAGTGGTCATGTATTTGGTATCTAATTAATATGGTGACTCTTCACATGCGTAACTTACATATCTTTCAATGTTTATAGTCTTATAAATAGTGCTCTTTTATTTGGTATATGAAACATATCAATGAATAAAGTTCTCTCTTCCTTCATTCTTTCTTTCCATACATAATGTCTAGAGTCTTCTTCTCATGTTTATATAACTTGTATGTTGGTTGCTACTAGATTGTTATTTTCCAACACGTTATTAGCACCAGGTTTTCTTATTTCTCTTCGTTTTTTTATTTCACTTTGAATCCATAGTCAAACCTCGCCTTGTGCCGCTACATTTACAGGACAATGGAAAAATATAATCGTCACATGTCTGTTGTTGAAGTCACTGGAATAAAAAGTGGCTACAAACACAATCAATCTAATCCATCTCCATTCACAATTCAAGTAATAAATACATATCTTTTTCTTTGTGATGTATATACATAAAATACGAAAGAACAATTTCAAGCACGTTTACATGATTTGTGTAAATTTTTTCTTCAATTTAGATTACCTTTTTTTTTATTCAAACCCGCCTTAGTTCCCTTGCAAAAATGGCTTATGTTATATTTTTTTAATGATTGTTGTATGGTAGGATTTAGATAAAAAAAAAGGTTGTTTTATTATAGCTATCTAATAATCAATCAATAACTTTAGGAGCATAATATGTTCGCATGATTGGTTGTTAATCATAATTTGAGCATAGAAGGTGATAGGGTGGGGTTGCTTGGTTACGTAAGTATTGCAAACGGAGGCCCATGATTTTAATGCTCTATCGTTTCTGTTTTATTGTTAATCTCAAATACTATTATCATTCTTTAAAATCCTATTGTTATTTTACCCAAACTGAATGAATTAGTAATTGAGATTTTATTACAAAAATTTTAAATTCCGGTCTGGTTCATCCGGAGCTTGAAATGTTTTGATTTTTTTAATTAAGAAGGTAGAGATGAATTAAGATATCAAAATATTTATTAATATTGTTGGCAAAAATCGAGCGGAAAGTAGTTAATGAGGTCATATTCAATGTGAGATGGCTTAAGTTACCCGCTGGAAATCTATAAAAAATTTTTAGATTTTTAATTTGGTATCATGTATAATATTTAAGCCCTAACGTGTATATGATTTTCAATTCGGTAATGTTTTCAATTTTTGCTGTTTTTCTTAATATGAAGACGCATTATACAATTATATTGAGACGTAATGCACCATGCATTAATACATGTTGATTATAAATGCAAAGAATATGCGGTGGTTAAATCTTGGGTAACAACCCATTTTTCACAAGCGGGTTAAATAGATATTTATTTAACAACTAAAAACCACTTAACTTTTTTGCTTCATTAAAAGTTACTCATAGAGTTTTATAAAACATATAAAAACAACATTACCAGTAATGTGTAACACCCCGGACCTAGGGCCCAAAATTTTTCGAGTATTAATATTATTATTGTGTAATAAAGTGAACCAAAACCAATACTGAGCGAGCCGGTTATGTGCGAAACTGAAAACTGAACCGAATAATAAAAACAATATTATTATAATACGCTTATAGGACCAAGTTAAAACGCGTTAACGAACCCGAACCGTGCCTTGTGATTACTCATCATCAAGACACATGGCACCATTTGAAGGTGCCATGTGCCTCATGTGTTTGTTAAACACCTACACATTTTCTTTTATAAAAACAAAATATACACACACAACACACATTACCTTCACACACTACTTTACTGAAGTTAGAGAGAGAGAGTGAGCTAGAGAGAGAGGGAGACCGGAGGTCTCCTCCTCCGCCTCCGGCGGTCCTCCGGCCGAACCCCGTAGCCACCAACCACACCCTTCCTCCTCTCACCTTTACACACATACACGCGAACAGAGAAAGAGATACAGAGATCGGGAGAGAGAACGACGCAGAGAGAGAGAGAGAGTGTCAGAAGAGAAGAGAGAGGGAGAAAGGAAGAAGACGACGATGACCGTGGTGGTAATTCGGGTGTGCTTCTGATCGGGTAGATTTGTTCTCAAGGTAAAAACCCCTAAACCACATCTATTGTCTTTTAATTGATGCTCTATGGTAATGTTGAGGGTTTGGTTGTTATAACGGCTCACAGGGGTGGTTGTCTGGTGGATGATGATGATGAAGGTGGGGTCCAGATGGTGGCCCGAGATGGTGGTCACGGCGGTCAGAGGTGGTTGCGGTGGTTCCTGTGATGCTGTTGGGGTGGTCTTGGAGGTGGAACTGTGGTGGTTGTGGCGACCGTAGATGGTAGATGGCCACAGTGGGTTGTGGTAGTAAGTTTTGGTTGATTGAAACAAGGGTCGAGTCAAAGGAGACGGGTCAAACCAGGGTCAACGAAAGTCAACGTTAGTCAACTGGTCAACCATAGTCAACCGAGTCAGCACCGGTCAGCACGAACAGTAACCCGAACAGAGGTATAATCGAAACCCGATAACTTGACGAGTATTGATATTTAGTTATAAATCCTTATATATTGTAATCCTTTGCGTATGGGACTTGACGAGCGCGGATAAAAGATCAACTCATATGGTTAGAATAATATTACCTTTGACCACTTGGTTATTGATACACAAGATTCGGACATAAGTTTAGAATGGACATTAAGTTGCTACCTTGAACTTGATATTGAGATTGGATGTGTTAAGACATAAAATCCGGACATGAATATAACCAAAACGGATCATGATGTTGGGATTAAGACTTAATACATAAACATAGAACGTTAAAGACTATAGATTTGATGCAAGAGACAATAAGACTTAGGATTAGGATTAGTCGAATGAAGCGGAACTTGGGACAATATTTATAAAACATTGAGAACCTAGACTATAAGAATTAAGGCGCAACTTGATAAATGGGATATATGATTCGGATATAACCACGATTAATAATATATATATTAGAAGGGACATTAGTTGGAACATTGTGAGACTAGATGTGTGATCATAAATGTTATGGACTAGTTATACAACTTGGATACTTGAAGGTCATGACAAGTAACTTGGAACTAAACAGGAATAATCATATATGACGTCAAGACATAAGACTTTTACTTGTATCTTGGACAATAGAACTAGGATGCGGACTTGTTTTGAACTAGACGTTGACACGCCGAGTTAGATAACAATATAACCATCGCCTAGTAAATACAAACGGATAGACTTTAGAAACCATTTAAAAATATAAACATACAAAAGAATAAGGAACTGCATGCTCAAGCTCGTCCCCACGCATAACCTTTACAAATAGAACCAAACACTAACAATGTGTGTCGACATAGGGCCCGACCAGGAGGATACCAGCACGCGATACCACGCACCTCGTTTTACACTTATGCTATGTTATCAGGTGAGTCTCGTGAACCATTCCCCTTTTTGTGTTTTATAAACGTTTTGGGGTGAATACATGCTTGTGTGCGTTTTAACTATTTGATGTGACAAGATACTTGCTGCCAGATAACCATACTGACACTCATTAACCCAAGGGGTTGGGCCACTTAATATGTGGGTAGTACTACTTGGGGAAACCCCCACACACAGTGGATCCGGAAGCCCGGAAAACCCTCCACTGAGGTCCACGGGGCCGTTGTGACATATCTTTTGCCAGGTGAATCTATAATGGCAGTAGTTAGATTCGGTGTATTAGGATTGAGGTGTCGCTTGTACATCACGTGTGTTAAACTGTGTTGAACTATGTAAACTGGTTTTTGAACTGTTAAACTGTTTTGGATCCATTTAACTACTTATACGGACTCACCAGCGTAATTGCTGACCCAAAACTCTTTTAAGCATGTGTTCAGGTACTGCAGACGGATGGATGGCAATGCGAGGTATATGCTTGTTAGATGCGGACTAGAGGTTATCATGATAGAAGATTCGGACTATAAGTGTTGCGGACTAGAGTTTCTAGAGTTATGGACATGTAGAGATCGGATTGACTAGTGGATAACAACCCGCCAAGTTGCTTCGACGACCGTCGCGTCTCGTCCCTGCATATTTATTAGTTTACTTTATTTAAGTTATGTATTCATATTTTGAATTAGAAATTGTATAACATTTAAATATTAGTCATCGTTGTTTCCGTTGTGCAAGTCTGTTACCAAACTGTCGTAACGTCCAGCCCCCACCTGGTCGGGTTGTTACAGTTGGTATCAGAGCAACGGTCGTAACGAAATAGGATATCTTCAGATATCATATACCGCACCAGGACAACTTAGAGAACTTAGCGTTTAAGACTCTAAGATTACCTAGCTAGGGAACGCCTTGAAATTTCATACGACTGACTAGAGTAAGAAACGAAATAAGTCGAGACCCGAGTACCTGAACACACTAGAATGCTTATCGGGACTTAGAACCAATGCGATTAGTATACGCGCTTTGAGCCATACGTAAATGATGACTACGACGGAGATTACTAGAATAATTTCGTGAGGTAAATTGACGGTTACATTTGACGTCATGTAATTGTGAATTTACAGGCACGTAAAAGTTCTAAGAAATCCGAAGAGTCGCCGAAATCATGGGAGTTAACTATGATAATCATGAAATTGGACAAAGAAACGGACTATGTTAGGGTCGTAAACAAATATGCGATAGGATTGCGCGACCATACTGAAGATTTTGAAGTTGATATAGTTGATATAACTTGGCGTATTCTGATAGGTATGTATATAGATATATGTACCCATCCATGACCACTATAATACTGATAGTCCAAATTGTTTTATGCGTATATAAATTTACACGAATGTTACTATTTGTAAATAACTTTCCTAACCAAATTATGAGCTAACCATAAGAGCTAGGTACCTCGCCAAGACTTGGCGCAACAATTTGAAAAAGAATCTGAAAGTACCAAGGTGAGGCTTGATCATCATAGCGAATGGACACTCCGTAACCCGATAAGATTACTTTACAAATAGTTATTGTCGGTTATGTGGTTCGTGCGTATATATAGCTTGAGTTTTGCGTTACCAGTCAGACCAAATTATAGGAGATTAAAACCATTGAATTATAGGTGATTACATTCGGACTTGATTAAGATCGATTTTTGCAAAATTTAGTCAAGTGTAGTGTGTTTGAAAATCATAGTAGTACTTGTGCTATTAACAATATATACGTGTAGTATGATTATTAGAAAATAATATTATGTTCGACTAACTTTTCATTACAAAGTTGCAAGTTAATGAAGAGAACCAGGTACCCCGCCAAAACTCGGCACTGTAACTTGAAAGAATCCAAGACACCAAGGTGCAAAATTTAATCAGCCTAGCAATTGGATGATCTGATAAGTTTCTATCTTTAAACCAAGTAGTTAGTGTGGATTGTATGGTCCATTATTAGGTGGTTCGTGTGTATGTAGAGGTTGACATTTTTCGTTATTAGTTAGACCAAAGATAAGAGACTAAACCATTGATTCCTAGATTATTTTATTCGGACTTGATTGATACCGATTTCTGCAGATTTTATTATGTGTTGGATTTGTAACCGCATAACAGATTTTAAGATGATTCAAGAATATTGATTGGAAAGGCGGCCAACTAGGTACAAGACTCTTTCAACCACTATGACTATACAAGTTTCGCTAACCGAAGAAACTAGGACTGAATGTTACCCGAGGCATTCTTAGGGTTTGATACATGTTCCGCTATCTTAATACCCCAAGTTTCCCTTAAGAGTATTACCAAAACCTTTGGATTAATTGTGTAACCTTCTAATAAAGCGATGAGCCACCCGTATAAAACTTGTTAAAATAGATAGATAGGCCCTAACGGGGGGAGTGGATGCGTTAGTCAAAATTGTTATAAGGAATGATTGATATAAATAAGAAAGCAATGACGAGGTTAGTAGAATATTTTTCATAGATAACTATTCGACCACATGAGAAGGTAAGATTTAGGACAACAAAAGAAAGGTTATGCGCCCTTAACATGGTTAAGAACAACGTAGTGAGTTTGGACGTCTAAACCTTTTTATGCTTCGTAGCAATTTATTGTCATATTCTACACCACGTACCATAGAAATTATGTAGGTTTAAGAACTCCAAAATTTTGTTGACAGGTTTAGATAGAATTTAACCATAGTATTAAGTATAGAAACTTTTGAGAATAAGGTATTGTGCTAAAAACCTAGTATTATATAAGATCTCCACTTTGGTAGTTAACCTAACCTAAGTATAGTCGTTAAGAACTAATAATTTTCAGAAAACACATAGGATTTATCGACAAAATACGTCTTCGGATACGTTTTCTATCAAGGTTTAGGTGAGATTTTCAGTACATTTACGAGGTATCATTGGTGTGGTGGGTTAGTTGCGGTACACCCTATATATAAACACCAATGATACGTCAAAAATGAAACTGAGAATCAAACCAAGAACCAACACTAATCTTTCAATAGTTTGAATCAGTTGTTTTAAACCTAAAATGTAGCGTGAGGCTTAGTATGGAACCACGTAAATTATGAAAGGGATCAAGAAAAGAATTATGTATGCACGGGTGTATAGACCTGAACATTGAATCCAAGTATAAAATACACTGGATATGTCCGATGGATAGCACAAAAGAAATTCCAAGGACGGAATTCCATTAACGGGGGGAGAATGTAACACCCCGGACCTAGGGCCCAAAATTTTTCGAGTATTAATATTATTATTGTGTAATAAAAGTGAACCAAAACCAATACTGAGCGAGCCGGTTATGTGCGAAACTGAAAACTGAACCGAATAATAAAAACAATATTATTATAATACGCTTATAGGACCAAGTTAAAACGCGTTAACGAACCCGAACCGTGCCTTGTGATTACTCATCATCAAGACACATGGCACCATTTGAAGGTGCCAAGTGCCTCATGTGTTTGTTAAACACCTACACATTTTCTTTTATAAAAACAAAATATACACGCACAACACACATTACCTTCACACACTACTTTACTGAAGTTAGAGAGAGAGAGTGAGCTAGAGAGAGGAGAGAGAACGACGCAGAGAGAGAGAGAGAGAGAGTGTCAGAAGAGAAGAGAGAGGGAGAAAGGAAGAAGACGACGATGACCGTGGTGGTGGTTCGGGTGTGCTTCTGATCGGGTAGATTTGTTCTCAAGGTAAAAACCCCCAAACCACATCTATTGTCTTTTAATTGATGCTCTATGGTAATGTTGAGGGTTTGGTTGTTATAACGGCTCACAGGGGTGGTTGTCTGGTGGATGATGATGATGAAGGTGGGGTCCAGATGGTGGCCCGAGATGGTGGTCACGGCGGTCAGAGGTGGTTGCGGTGGTTCCTGTGATGCTGTTGGGGTGGTCTTGGAGGTGGAACTATGGTGGTTGTGGCGACCGTAGATGGTAGATGGCCACAGTGGGTTGTGGTAGTAAGTTTTGGTTGATTGAAACAAGGGTCGAGTCAAAGGAGACGGGTCAAACCAGGGTCAACGAAAGTCAACGTTAGTCAACTGGTCAACCATAGTCAACCGAGTCAGCACCGGTCAGCACGAACAGTAACCCGAACAGAGGTATAATCGAAACCCGATAACTTGACGAGTATTGATATTTAGTTATAAATCCTTATATATTGTAATCCTTTGCGTATGGGACTTGACGAGCGCGGATAAAAGATCAACTCATATGGTTAGAATAATATTACCTTTGACCACTTGGTTATTGATACACAAGATTCGGACATAAGTTTAGAATGGACATTAAGTTGCTACCTTGAACTTGATATTGAGATTGGATGTGTTAAGACATAAAATCCGGACATGAATATAACCAAAACGGATCATGATGTTGGGATTAAGACTTAATACATAAACATAGAACGTTAAAGACTATAGATTTGATGCAAGAGACAATAAGACTTAGGATTAGGATTAGTCGAATGAAGCGGAACTTGGGACAATATTTATAAAACATTGAGAACCTAGACTATAAGAATTAAGGCGCAACTTGATAAATGGGATATATGATTCGGATATAACCACGATTAATAATATATATATTAGAAGGGACATTAGTTGGAACATTGTGAGACTAGATGTGTGATCATAAATGTTATGGACTAGTTATACAACTTGGATACTTGAAGGTCATGACAAGTAACTTGGAACTAAACAGGAATAATCATATATGACGTCAAGACATAAGACTTTTACTTGTATCTTGGACAATAGAACTAGGATGCGGACTTGTTTTGAACTAGACGTTGACACGCCGAGTTAGATAACAATATAACCATCGCCTAGTAAATACAAACGGATAGACTTTAGAAACCATTTAAAAATATAAACATACAAAAGAATAAGGAACTGCATGCTCAAGCTCGTCCCCACGCATAACCTTTACAAATAGAACCAAACACTAACAATGTGTGTCGACATAGGGCCCGACCAGGAGGATACCAGCACGCGATACCACGCACCTCGTTTTACACTTATGCTATGTTATCAGGTGAGTCTCGTGAACCATTCCCCTTTTTGTGTTTTATAAACGTTTTGGGGTGAATACATGCTTGTGTGCGTTTTAACTATTTGATGTGACAAGATACTTGCTGCCAGATAACCATACTGACACTCATTAACCCAAGGGGTTGGGCCACTTAATATGTGGGTAGTACTACTTGGGGAAACCCCCACACACAGTGGATCCGGAAGCCCGGAAAACCCTCCACTGAGGTCCACGGGGCCGTTGTGACATATCTTTTGCCAGGTGAATCTATAATGGCAGTAGTTAGATTCGGTGTATTAGGATTGAGGTGTCGCTTGTACATCACGTGTGTTAAACTATGTTGAACTATGTAAACTGGTTTTTGAACTGTTAAACTGTTTGGATCCATTTAACTACTTATACGGACTCACCAGCGTAATTGCTGACCCAAAACTCTTTTAAGCATGTGTTCAGGTACTGCAGACGGATGGATGGCAATGCGAGGTATATGCTTGTTAGATGCGGACTAGAGGTTATCATGATAGAAGATTCGGACTATAAGTGTTGCGGACTAGAGTTTCTAGAGTTATGGACATGTAGAGATCGGATTGACTAGTGGATAACAACCCGCCAAGTTGCTTCGACGACCGTCGCGTCTCGTCCCTGCATATTTATTAGTTTACTTTATTTAAGTTATGTATTCATATTTTGAATTAGAAATTGTATAACATTTAAATATTAGTCATCGTTGTTTCCGTTGTGCAAGTCTGTTACCAAACTGTCGTAACGTCCAGCCCCCACCTGGTCGGGTTGTTACATAATGACAATATGATATTTACCGGTAATGACAACATGACATAATTTTTTATCGTCTTCTCAACCAAGTTTAATAGTTTGTTACCTAAATTAATTTTTGTTTAAGTTTATTTTCTACAAGTCCAAAAATCATCTTAAAAATAAAATCTATTAACAATATATTTACTAGATATAGCACACATTTAAAATCAAATACTACACAATATATCATGAGATGATCGATAAACTAACAGTAATGAGTATTGCATTACAAATTGTCTCCCCGCAGCAACGCACGGGTTCCCACTATCACTCTAATACACCTATTATTATCCCTAAAGAGACATTTAAGGACAATGAATGATGATGGATAATAATAATAATAATAATAATAATAATAATAATAATAATAATAATATAAAATGACAAAGTTGATAAATTAAAGTAACTAGTTTGATAGATAACTTGTTATTTTTGAAAGTCTTATAATAAAAATGTAACTTTCAAAAGTTAAAGTTGTGATTTGGAAAATTTAAAAGTTAAAGGGTGTAAAATTTCATTTTTGAAACTTAAGTGTAATAATGTGAACTTGTAAAGTTTAGTGTTAAAAAAATGGAAATTTGCATTTTCCAAAATGTTGTTATGCCAATGTCCATAAGACTTAAAAAATTATGTTTTTGTATAAAGTATTATTTTTTTAAATTAAGATTTTATAAAAATATAAATTACTAAAAATGTGGAGAAAAATAAAAACTAAGGTTTTTGTTATATAAATTAGTATTATAAAGACTTGGTGAAATTTTATAAAAATGAACATTTTTGAATTTACGGAATGTAAAAATATTGGGGCATTTTGATCTTGGAAATAACCATGTCTTAGTATTTTTTAAGTTTTGAAGGTGCAAAAGTTATTATATAAATTTCCAAATGAAATATGTAGAAATTAAAACAAATTAATTTAATGTAAACATAAGTCAGTTTCGCTAGGGCGATCCACTTTCATTTTAGCATTTCAATACTTGTCTCGCCTTGAGTCTAGTCGACTATCCTTCACAGGAGGTTTATTAGGTGAGAACAGGGTCTCCAATCGGATTACATAAGTCAGTTTTATAGCCAGAGTCTAAGGATTCTACCCAGGTTACTGATCTTCTCCTCATTAGAGTTCCAACCTAGTTCGTCAGCTTTCGTTTATTTTCAGTTTCTTAGTAAAATTAGTAATTTAGTTTTAATAAGTTTTAAGTAATTAATTTTAATTTCAGTTTAAACCCCCCAATTAGGGATGAGATCGGTACCGTACCCGTACCTGTACCGAAAATACCCGTACCGAGTATATAGGTACGGTATGGGTAGCGGTACCAGTATTTCGGTACGGTACCCGTTTGATACCATTTTGTTATTTTTTTCTTTTTTGAGCACTCGTACGGGTACTAAGTAGGTAAACAATTACGAGTATCAATACTATACGGGTACCAAGTTTAAAATTTTGGTACGGGTACCAATATGGTACATGTACCAAATAGGTAAAATTGATATAAATACCATAAATACCATAATATGAAGTAAAACATATAATCAAATTCAATAGTGTATAGAATTCGGTACTCGTACCATATTTACCCGTACCGATACCGAAATCAGTAGAAGTAGGTACCGATGCCTATACCGGGTACTCAAAATCGGCACGGGTACGGATAGCGGTACAGGTACGGTATGGGTACGGGCATAAGTACTCGGGAAAAAATGCTCATCTCTACCCCCAATCGATAAAATCAATTTCTTAATAATAATAATATTTTATCAGTTAATTCATTAGGAGTAATTTCAAAAGTGTTAAATAAAGTCCTTATGTTCGATACCTGGTCTTGCCTACTTGCTACTTGCGATCGGTACACTTGCCGATAGTGTGTGGTTTTAGACTAGTCTAGGATTTTAACTTGATCAATTTATTTATATACTTGTTCACACACATCAACCTTTATTAGCAACAGGAAATTCGTGACTAGAGATTCATTTGTATCTTACCTTTTTTCAGTCCAATGAAGAAAGTGTTGTTTTTTTCCCTTTAATGTTGTAAACCAATTTTTAATAGTAAATGAAACTAGCGTTGCATTCGCGCAAGTCATGAAGGTTAAAGACCCTAGTTAAAATAAATCCCTGCGTACAAAGTTTGAATAAAAAGAATTTTCTTTTCAAAGAATTACTTTTTCATTTTGTAAGGAATCATTTGCATAATTAGTGGAGATATGATTTTACAAATTATATTTGGGGGGCATTGGGAAAAAAAAACTAAAAATGGGGATGACTCACATTGTATTGGCGGTATCAAGCTAGGATTCTGCAGTGCTACAGTGATGCCGCCAAACCAAATGGTGTAGTTGATGCCGCCAAACTGATTAGAGGCATCAAGCCTTGATGCCGCCAATCCAAATGGTGTAGTCTTTTCCATCATATTTGAATTAGCTTATTACGGTATAAACGTAGTTAAATCATGGAAAATTTGATTCTACTCTGCCTTTTAAATTGGAAAAATACTAAACAAAAAACAACCCGAAAAAGTACTTCAATACTTTTTAAAGATCGATTAATTTTTGTGGTAGTTTTTTTCATAGAAATCATATGTTTTTTGATAAGTTGTATTTATACGATAGTGTTTATTCATTAAAGTTATGTATTAGTATAGTTATAAAATAAAATACGAAAAAATCACTCTAATTTATTTAAATTTCATGACCCATCAGAAAGGAAAAAAAGGAATCCACTTTTTATATTTCAGTTTGCTATCATGAAAATTTATAATCTTTTATGAAATATAGAAAGCAATTACTTTCTTTGGGCCAATGATTTTCATATATCAGCGGTTCGTTTTCAGTTGGGCCAGAGCCTACCAATTGATCTAACCCGTTTTGAAGTCACTTGATACTTGTTCACATTCTTCACTTTCACTCACCACCGAATGTAAAGGTTTTGGAACTTCAACTCAACTCAGGTATCTCCTTCTCTATGCTATCGATTTTATCCTTAATTATTATTTTATTTTGATTGATGAGTGTCTTCATTCATTTCATTTGATGCCTTCTTTTTGGTTTATTTTTACGCATTTGGGGATTCTAGGGCTTACAACCTTCTTCAAAATCAAATTTCATATCCTTTCCTTTAAATGCTTCTGATATGTGTTTCTTTTGTTTTATCTTATTATTATAATCATTTTAAGAAGTACTATAATAGATTAAGTAAGCTTAACTCATTATTTTTGTTGCTGATTACATTATTACTGTAAGTAAATAAATTAATACTTAACAGTTCCTATGTGCATAAGAAATTGAGTCTTGGACCGGGTCTTTTAGGGGATGACACTAACCCATTTGGCGGTATCAATGAAGTGTGGTATTGGATTGGCGGCATCAAGGAAGTGTGACATTGGATTGGCGGTATCAAGGGTGATACCTCTAATCAGTTTGGCGGCATCACTGTAGCACTGCAGAATCCTAACTTGATACCGCCAATCCAATGTGAGTCATCCCCATTTTTAGTTTTTTTTCCTAATGCCCCCCAAATGTAATTTGTAAAATCATATCTCTACTAGTTATGCAAATGATTCTTTTGTAAGTTTTCATCACTATAAAACTGATAAGTTGGATAGATGTAGACTATAGTACTGACACCACCAATATATTAAAATAAATCCCAGCCTACAAAGTTTGAATAAAAAGAATTTTCTTTTTATAGAATAACTTTCATTTTGTAAGTTTTTATCATTATAAATACTCCACCTATCTTCGTCTAATAAGGCATCAGTCACCACTCACCATTTCCTTCAAGTTACAATGACACAAAAGTGTGAGATGAAGCTTCTTGGGGCTACTGGAAGTCCATTTGTTACCCGGATGAAGTTCGTCCTCAAACTTAAGTCTATTGAGTATGAGTACATTGAGGAAGATCTTTGTAACAAAAGTGAGCTGCTACTTAAATCGAACCCCGCTTTTCAGCAAGTCCCTGTCCTGTTTCATGCAAATGAACAGCCCATGACACAGTCTCTTGCCATAATGGAGTACCTTGATGAGATTCAACCAAATGTCCACCCTCTCCTCCCTTCGAACCCTTCGGACCGGATTCAATGCCGGATCTTGGCTTACACCTTTGACACCCTGGTATTTTCTGAGCCAAGACATTTGGTTTTTTGATACAATTAACATGTTTCTTTTTTTTCTTTTAAAACCGATTCTTGACAAATAAATATAATAAGATGAATCATTTAATTTTATCAAGTATTCTTTTTTCTATTTGTGATGATTGGTTGTAAGTTCTTTACAAGTGTTGGTGACATGTATTGTTGCAACCAAGTTTTCCTTTTTAATTCTAGTTTCAACGTTAATGCATCACTCAATAATTTTTTTTACTATATATAAAACAAAGTTTGTGGTACTCGCTAGTCTATACGTACGAGATGGATTGTTATTCCTCCAAAAAATACATTTATATACCACCACTAAGCTTTTATATATATTTTGTAAAATTCTAAGGCCTTCAAATTATATGTGAGCAATAATAATAATATATTGTTCTTAATTTCTTACGTGACAGTTTTACACATGGATGAAAGAGTTTATGGTAACACAAGATAAGGAAAGAAGAGAAGAATTAAAAAAGGTGATCATCAGAGGATCGATGATGTTGGAAGAAGCATTCGTGAAGTTGAGCAAGGGGAAGGCATTTTTCGGTGGAGATGATATTGGTTATCTTGATATTGTTGTTGGAGCTTTTCTCGGGTGGCTCAAGCTTTATGAAAGAGTTTTCGGTTTCTATGTGATCGAAGAAGACAGAAATCCTGGACTTACACAATGGGGAAGGAGTATGTGGTCACATGAAGTGACTAGGAGTATCATTCCAAGTCACGAAATTCACATGGAATTCCTTAACTTTCTTCAAAAGCTAGATGCCACCTCTACCTGAACCTGTTTCCGTTTAAAGTAAACCTTTGTGCCCGTCTACATATATGCGACTATATAAATATCATGTATGGTCATTATATATGTTTAGTTAAGTTTGAAGTACGTGTTTGGTTTTGATGTTAATAAAGATCACAAGGTATAGTGATCCTTTGTTGTATTTGCTCTTGAATAAATTCGTTATAAATTGAATGTTTTCTATATATAGAATTATAGTTAGTTCTTCGAACCTTAAAAAATGTTTAATTGTTATTGTGTTTGATTCATGTATGTGGGTAATCAAGAAGGAATTGAACCACAGATCGATATATAATATGGACTGAAAATGAGAACTAATAAACACAAAGTATTGTACTTTGATTGATAATGTGACTATTTGATACATGTAAAATGTTCCAACCTTTTGACTCTAGTATTCATTCAACACCTATATATACATCATGAAACAGTCTTTTAAGGAAAATAACACTTCATAATACGATGTCATTTGAACGGGTTTCTAACAATAAAACATATTTACATATTCGCCCAGATGCTGATTAAACATTGACACTAAGACCCTTATGCTTAATAAACATAATATATAAATGTTGGTCTAAGAGTTTAACAACCTTAACACGGTCTCTTAAGATGATGATGATAACGGAGGGCAACTGGTTATATTATTATAGCATGATAATGTGTAGTTGCAGCCACACTTGACCTCCATTTATGAGCCTTAATGTATCCGCAAAATTTGGTTGATCTATTTTGTGTTTACCCTATAAAAATTCTATGTATTCATCACTTTTTTTTAACGGCCAACAAAATTCATCAAAAACTCCCTTCGGAATCCCTACTCAGTCAAATCAGGACTCCTTCCACCCGGCATAGCCAGACATGTAAGGGAGCTCCTTATTTCACCAAGTCCACCAGTTTCGGGGAAAACCGGACTATCCACCCGCCCGAAAGCACGACAGTGGAATAATCGGTAAAACCCGACGCTCTCAAGAATCGAACCCATGAGCTTTCAGCCATGGTCTTCTACCATCACTATTTATAGGTCCCTGTAATTGATCAATTAAAAGACTAATTAACTATGTAAGTGTGTGAAGTCCTTTTAGATAATCGTTCTAGCCGGTAAGATTTAAGAATATCTATTAAATATTGGTTTCACGCCAATTTTCAAAATGATCAAGTTGTTGTTATGATAAATTATATGCTGGGTATAAAGAAAAAGTAAGTCAGACCTTGGAGTATAAAATATTGATCAAAACACGTGACCTTGTTATACATTCGATGCTATTTGTAGGGATGACAACGGGTTGGGTATAGGTCGGGTTTGACTAATATCATACCCATACTTAGTTATAAAATCTCATACCATACCCGTTTCATTACCCGTCGGGTTTTTGTCTGGTGTTACCCGTCGGGTATAGAGCATACCCGCGGATATCTGGTATACCCATTGGTATTTGCATGTATATATATATATATATATATATATATATATATATTCTGAAAACCCTCTCCAGTTAAAAAAACCCTGAAAACCTCATCTCAACCATTCTTTCCATCTAATCTACGGTTGATAATTTTTTTAGAAAACAAATTTTACTTTTTGAATAAAATATGTAACAAGAAGTACAACAAGGATATTTATGGAACATTATAATATGTAATTCTCTTTTATCTGTCACATAGTACCACTTTTTTTATTTTTCTCTCACCTTTAACATTTCAATTCTCTCTCCTCATTATCTCTCATATTTATTACCAACTACTTTTTATTTATATTTTTAAGTACATAAAAGCACTTTTACATGCAGACAACCTAACTCTTCTCTCATCTTTGGCTCAAAATTTAAATAGTATGTAACAACAAACAAAACTAATGTTTTTAGGATTTTTAAACTATGTAATTATAATGTTAGGCATAACGATGAAAATCACATACGTTTTAACAACAAAACATCACATATACGAGTTGTTGTTACAATTTATACGTCTAGTATGTTACAACTTTTGTTACTGTGTTACAACTTATACTTCTAGTGTGTTACAAACTTTGTTACTGTGTTACAACCTATACTTTGTGTAACCTAGTCTGGATTCAAAGAAATAAAAAAATACATTTGATTGGATTTAAATAAATAATAAAACATAATAACAATCTATTAATGATTAAAACGTACAATTGTAACAAAATAAAGAATAATAGTAACATGCCCCAAATAAAAAAAATGTTCATTGTAATAAATCATCTCATGTTCTTCTCACCCTTCATCAAAAACCCACCTGCACATCAACAAATAATAATACTAATAAATAAAAGAAATCATCATAGTATGTTAAAACTTTTGTTACTATGTCACAACTTATTCTTTGTGTAACATAGTCTAGATTCAGATAACTAAAAATACATGTGAATCTAGCAAAAATCATCATAGTATGTTACAACTTTTCTTGTTGTGTTACAACTTATACTTTGTGAATATGTAAGAATTTTGTTTTTCCTGTAACAAACGACTTAACATGTATACAGATATGTAACAATGAACTTTATTCTTTTTAACAAACAAGTTTATATATAAAAAAAATAAGATGTGGAATACAACTTTGTTACTGTGTTCCAAATTATACTTTTATTATGTTACAGCGTTTGTTACTGTGCTACAGCTTATATTACATCTTTTTTACTATGTTACAATTTATACTCCCGATGTTAGATTTATGTAACATGATCAAATAAATAATAGAATATAATAAAAATCTGTTAATCTTAAACTATACATTTTGTTACAAGAAATAATGTTAACAAATCATAAAAAAAAACAATCTTATTAATGCATTTGTAAAAAAAACATATAAGAAATAATGTTAAAAATCATAAACCAAAAGTTGGTTCATAATCCTTGCTGTGTGTAGAAATGGAATAAAAAGAAAGCTAAATTAGACAAAAAAAAAAGAGAAATTACAAAGAAGAGAAACATGTACACTATGTGTAGAAATGAAAATATATATATATATATATATATATATATATATATATATATATAAAATACTTCATAATCACCACCTACCAACTTCACTCACCAACTTTAGGCTAAAACCCTTCATGATGTGTTAACTTCACTCATCATCCTCTATGCTTGACAAATCTTGTTCTTCTAGCCTACCATACCACGCTTTCATAATGTCGGATGGCTACGACTGAAACCATCGCCGCCGTACACCCACCACCCCCTAACAACAAGAAAAAACCCATGACCCACAACAACTCCATCAACGGTCAAGAACTTGCGTCTATGTTACAGATCAGAAGTGTGTTCATCAGTGTTACAGATCAGGAGTGTGTTCATCTGTGTTACAGATCAGGGGTGTGTTCATCTATGTTACAGATACAGAGTGCATATGTGTTACAGATCTGCAGTGCATCACCAGATTTAAAATAGCCCTTCGCCCATAGATACCTTCCTTCAATAAAGCTTCAAGTGTATAATCGACTGGTTATATGGGTTCTAACGAGAAAGAACACATATGAACAAGGTCAGATCTGAACGACCCCTGAACATTGGCTGAACGAAAATCTGAACGACCCCTTAAAATATTTGTAACTCGTCTTTCATGTTCATCAGATCTGAACGACACCCCTGAACATAGTAGGGAGGAAAAGTCTTAGAAAGAAGATGAATGAGAGAGAGTGTGTTATGGAGAAGATGAATGGATGGGGAGTATTATGTAGTATATATTTTAAGGAGATGAAAAGAAGAGAGAGAGAGAGAGTGGGGATGTTGGGAATCAAAGAAAACATGGGAAGCTGACACTGCCACAGAAGAAGCAAAATTGCAAAATTTTAGTGACCAAAATGCCCTTGCAAGGGTTGTAAAAATAAATGACGTGGCTGAATCATAGCCTTGTATTGGGTTTGCAAGGTTTCTTTAACTAGAAAACCCATCCCAGTTAAAGAAACCTTGGAAACCCAATACAAGGTTATGGTTTCTCCACGTCACTCAATTTTGCAAGCCTTTGAAGGGCATTTTCGTCACTTCCATCCCCATTTTTCATGCTTTCTTCTGTAAATGTGCAGGCTTTTTCAGACTTTTATTATAAAACAAGTAAAGGGAGAGTAAAAGTCCAACATCTCCACACTCTCTCTCTTGAAACAAGAACATAATCTTCAGACTTTTATTACTCTCTATCTCTCTCTCTCTCTCTCTCAAGACTAAGACTTTTATTACTCTCTCTCTCTCTCTCTCTCTCTCTCTCTCTCAAGACTAAGACTTTTATTACTCTCTCTCTCTCTCTCTCTCTCTCTCTCTCAAGACTAAGAATCCACCTTCATCATCTAACAAATCTGACCTAAAGTCTCTAAAGGTTCGAATCAGAGTGGGGTTTGAGGGTGGTGGTGTACGGCGGCGATGGGTTTGGGGGAGTGGTGTACGACTCAGATCGTGAATAGATGGTAGATGAAGATCTCAAGATAATAATAATAATAGTATGCTTTATTTTTGTTACTATTTATTCTCTCTCTTTTCTATGTAGCTTGATAAATCTGAGAAGAGGTTGGAGGAGACTCGAAATAAGTTGGCCCGCATTCAAAGTTGAACATATTACTCCATTTCCTCAGAAGAAAATTAGGAAAACTGGTAACACTTGCATTTCATTTCATTGTATATTATTATTTGGAGGCTTAATAATTAATATAGTATAATTTTGTGTTTAATTAATGTTACAGAGAGGGTTGATTTGAGTTTGATTGAGATGGTCTGTAGCTCTTCCTCTCCTTTGTAACATAATTTGTGAAACCACCCACCACAATGCTCAATAGTCAACATAAGAGGAAGATCAGATGTCTTGTTCTGTGTCCCACAAGGAAACGTGAATAGGTCATAGATGAAGATCTCAAAATCCGGAACCCGACTCGTAGATCTCAAAAAGATATCAATCGAACCAAGAACCCATCTCAAAACCCGATGCAACTAACCGGATAAGTTGATCTTTTTTTATTACAATTCTATGATCTTTTTGTTATTTTTTTCTTACTTCTCCAAATATTATTTGCTTTTGTCTAGGTAGGGAGTTTATTTTTTTTTTTAAAGATTGTTTAATTAACATTTAAATTCTTTCAAATGAAGGTAGATGGTTTGTTGATGAAGATGAGAACAAGGGGTTGGTTTTGAATTTTTTTTTTCTTGTAACATTCTTAAGTTGTAAATATATGTTGTTTTTTCTTTGTAACAATGTTAAATTCATCCGGTTTACATGTACATAAGTTGATCTTTTTGTTACAATTTTATGATCTTTTTGTTATTTTTTTTTCTTACTTCTCCAAATATTATTTGCTTTTGTCTAGGGAGAGACTTTATTTTTTTTAAAAGATTGTTTAATTAATATTTAATTTCTTTTAAATGAAGGTAGATGGGTTGTTGATGAAGATGAGAACAAGGGCTTGGTTTTGGATTATTTTTTTGTAACATTCTTAAGTTGTAAATATATGTTTTTTTTTCTTTGTAACAATGTTAAATTCATCCAGTTTACATGTACATATGTTTGTAAATCATATGTTTTTAAATGTTACAATGTTAAAATCATCCAGTTACATGTATATATTATGTAACAAGTTATTACAAAATTATTGTTACAATTTTTCATCGTACTGCTGATTGCACAATTTTTGTTACATTTTTATCGTTAAGTTTGTAAGATTATTGTTACAAATATAAGAATCATATTAGACGTGTAAATTGTTGTTACCTACAATTAGAGAGGAGAGAGGAGAGAGAACTGAGAGAAAAAAAGAAGAAAGAGGAGGCAGACAAAATTACAGAGGAGAGAGAAGGAAAAAAAGAAATAGGAGAGAGAGTGTTGTAACAAATTGTCATTTTTGCCCTTTTGGTACTTTTTATGACTAAAATAATAGTTGGATAAAGCTTAAAAAGGTAGATTTAATCTAAGCCATTGATGATGGATGATCAATGGTTAAGATGGAGTTTATTCTTCAAATAATGAATCTATTAGAATGAAACATATCTAAGAAATAGATAAGATATATTTATAACTTAAAAGTATTCGAGTATATATTTCGGGTAGATGGGTATTTAGTTTCGGGTAATCGAGTGGGGTATCACCTAATACCATACCCGTCCCATACCCGCAAAATATTTTTTTTCCAATACCAAACTCGTCCCATACCCGTCGGGTATCGAGTATATGAAATTGTAATAAGTAACATATATATTATCAGCACCATAATAATCTTTGAAACATTTAATATGTAAATATATATTATAGTATGAATTTTAAAAACTATTTATATATTTCATATCATATAAATATAAATAATAATGTTATTAGAATATATATTTTAGACGAAAAGTTTATTCTTCAAATAATGAATCTATTGGAATGAAACATTACTAAGAAATAGTTAAGATATATATATAAAACTTAAAAGTATTCGGGGATATTGTAACACCCCAACCGATGGCGGAAACATCGAGGTGTCACGTAGTGACGATTGTTCAATAGCTCATGGACTAGAAATGTAAATTTGAATACATTGAATTTAATAATTTATTACATTGAAAGAAATACAACAATTACGACTAGCAATCTAAACTAAGATACAGTAATCTCAATCTAAGTCTAAGTTCCAAACGCTTGGAAGTAATCTCATGAGAACCTGAAACATGTACGAAAATGATTTGGTCAATACAAAATGTATTGGTGAGCATACCCTGTTTGAATAAATATAGTAGAAAAAGTGTTTAGCAATTCATGTGCGGTACCATTTGCAATTATGTAATAAGTAATATCCGTTCAAAACCAAACCTAAGAATAATGACTAACACAGGACTAACCAACTGAATAATGAATTAACAAGACAATGACCAAGATTCTCTCAACAGAGTCTCAAGGGGGTATACCATAGTACTATTCATTGAAATGCTAGGCCGCCCAGCGGTTAATGATTTTGACTAAGCATACACACAAATTCACATAAGGCAAACACACATAAGAATTGCATTAAGTATAAGAAATAGAAACTTGATTAATAGGTACATGAGTCACCCCAAAGTAGTAAAAAAGGGGAAAGATATACTCATAGTTTGCGAAAGCGATCAAAATCCACTTAAGCGGTCGTGAGCTAAGTAATGGGAATTCCGAGGAATTCAACCTATAATGTGTAAGAATACTAATAAGGAAAGAGTCTAAAAGTCTAAGGTAACTAGGGTTTAAGGCATTAGGGTTTGCTAAGTCGATTTGGGAAATTAGAGTTTTTATGATTAGTCGAATTAATGTGAAAGTTGTATGTTAAAAATAACATACCAAAGTTTGTAAATATGATTTAGGTAATATAATTATTACCAATTAAATATTTAGATCAAAATATATTTGAATAATTATGACAAAATAATTTAGTTAATTACTTTAACTAATTATTATAAATAAATGCAATAATTATAAATGTATAAATAAATTATTACGAGTTACACAATGTTTCAACAACTAATAACTAATAACTAAGACTTTCCAACGTAAGAACATTTCTATTTTATAAAAAAAATAATAATTATAAAATAGGTGTTAAATAGATAAATAAATAAATGATTAATTATGTCTAATTAACATAATTAAGTCTAAAAATACAAGACATGATCCAAAAATCCGATTTTTATAGAAAATGGATACTTTCTGATATAAATTAATGAAATTAATTTTCCCATAATTTTTATAAACTTATTTATATTTAAAACTAATTTAATGAGATTAAATCATGTTTAAATGATTAAACATAGGAAAATTAATAAAAATATGTGATTTCTAAACCAATAATTTTTATTTCAGTTCATAATGGTTAGAAATAATTGCCCAAAAATTTTGAGATCAAAATCATTAAAAATGAATTTTTAATCAACTAAATATTATTAAACTAATTAAATCAATAAAAATATAAAAATAAGACATTTTCCAGAAAATAAAAGTGTGGTAATTTTCTTTATGGTGTCAAGATGCTACTCCTAAATTTTTATAATTTTTGGAGTAAAAATGAATTTATTATGAATATTCTAAGTTTTCCATGTATATATATATATATATATATATATAATGAATAATTTTAATAACAATATGAGGTTTAAAAAGAAAAGAAAACACAAAAAAACTGCATGTTTAGGGACTCGAACCCGAGTTCCTTGGGTGTTATGATACACTGAAAACCACTCCACCACAAGTCTGATTTGTTAATGATACCTAAAGAAAAACTTGTTATCTTATTCTAAAATTGTATCATCTTCTTCCCCAAATAACTCTAGCCAAAACCCTAACCCTAACCAAAACAATAGAACCCGATTTAACACAGAAAGCGACTAAAACCATAGGGCTTTCGATCGGAATTGAGTGAAGATAAAAACGACATAAAAGATAATGACTTACAACATTTGTATCGATCAAAACAGAGACTTGAATGGTCGAACAAAAAGCACGATTTTTAGAAACTTTCAGACGTGTTTGGTTGGATTTTATGGTGGGTTTATGTGTGGAAAGATCTGGGGAACATGGTAACACGATCAATTTATAGGATTGCTCGAAAAAAACACGTTTTGTGTTGAATAAAAAAAAATCCGGTCGCTACCTTATTAAACTCGAAATAAAGTTCCTTAAAACTACAGTTATAGCCCGATTAATCATGGAAAAATGTTAGTATGTAACGGAGAAACGTTTTAAGATCATTAAACAGTTGAAACGGACATTAAGGGATCGTATTTAAGTTCGCCGGAGATGAATTCCGGTGGCCGGAATAGTGCCCGCCGGAAAACCGAGTATAGGAGGCAAAATCTGATTTTTTTTGTTTTTGAATCTTTTGATTATTGGCAAAATAGGTCCCTGTAGATTTAACTAGGTTAGTTTATTTAATTTAGTTAGTTTTTTTCTATATAAAACTTAACCAAATTAAGTTTATTTAACCAAAACTTTCTAAAACTTTATAAACTTGAAAATTTTATAGAATCTATTCCGAAATATGTTTCAACCTACTCATTTGATTAAAACTTATACCCGAACCCTAATAAATATAAATGATAAAATTTTAGTTCACTAAAAAAAATAAATTTTGAAAACGACGAAACTTACGGGGACTATAATGGAAATATTTGAAAGGCTATTATTGTCAATTTGATGAAAGATGAGGGTGACGGATGTCACAGTCTCCCCAATTTAGAAAATTTCGTCTCGAAATTTCTTTCAAGTGGAGGTTACTATGAAACAAAAGGCGTTGTAAAAGCCAACTAGGTTAACAATACATATATATATCAGTTATGAATTGACCGAAATTTAAAATAGTTAACTATTAACTAATATCCCAAGTAAAAGTTTCAAAATATTTGATAGTTGTCCCAAAGTTAGAAAATTGAGAGTTTAAATGAGAAAGACTTTGGGAATGTGTAACTGGTGAGGGAAATGACACTGATGTAGGTAGTCTCCCCTACTTTAGAAAGGTTTCTTCCCGAACTTTATTAAAGACAGGCAACAGGATTTCGACTAACAGAGAGTGTAAGAGTATACAAAGTTTAAGGGTTTCTGAAGAGGTGGTCAACAAGAAAGGCTCCAACAAAACTAATTGAAACTTATGTAAAATGTTCTTATCGAAAATGCTAGCTATTGGTCAACGATCTAATGAAGAGGTAATTATAAAGTAATGGGTCGGTTCTTGGTCAAACTCCTAGTCCGTTCCCGCAGTATCGTTTATGCTTATATATAGGGTGTACCGCAGCTAACCCACCACACTCCCGATACTTTGGACTCGTACTGATTGTCTACCAATAGCCTAAATAGACTTACACACCACCCTCATGTACCTGTAAGCCCATGATTGCGTTCCGGACCGTAATCATCAATTTACCTTACACTTAGGTGTTATGCTTTTCCATAACCCTATCCTAAGTAATACCAGAAACAAATGCGTGCAATCAATATGTAATATCCACTGTAATGAAATAATGTTCAACCGTGACATGGTTAGAGGTCCTTCCCTTTCGGGTTTACCCTTTAACCGTAATAAGGGTAATGTGTAAGTAATAGACATGGTAAGAGGTTCTTCCCTTTCGGGTTCACCCTTAACCGGTAACTTTTGTTCACATCGTTGGCTCTAAACACTCATATTGATAGACCCTGAGGTTTACACCATTCCCCTCGGATTGAAGAAATACTCTAATCCGAGTCGTACGTGGGCATTGGCTTAGATCTCATACGAGTTATCAACTAGTATGTTCGTTGGCCATGATGATGAACAAAATAATGTAAAGTATAATAGGGTTTTGCTCAAAGTAGGAAAAGAAAAAAAATATAAATACATACCAAATATGCGTTCATATAAGTATATAAGTATAGCATCAAATTTCGATTGAAAGAATAGTATAACGTAAATCGAGTAAATCGCAAAATATGCACAAAATGAAAGTAAACGAGTTGAACTCTTGCAAATAAGCAGTGTGAAAATAATCACAAATAACGTGTTAGAAATAACTATGAATAAAATGATGCGAGAATGAATTTTACGGCAAGTGAGAGTACGCAGAACAGACGTATATTCTACTGACATAAGGGTTTTAATTTAGTTAGTTTTACATATATGCATTATATGATAATCACAACATACGGATATGTCCGATATTTTGTAAGACCAAAAGTTTTGCGACTGAAAAAGTGCGAGTGTAATAAGATAAATTTTCATTTATCAAAAACGTAGTTTGCACAAACTTTGTAATATAGTTGAAAAGATAGTAGTACAATATGAGAATAAACTTTTTAGAAATCGAAGAATGTTTTAGATTCAAAATTGATGCACCTGAAAAGATTTTGTAGGTACACATTTTCATGTGTTTACTAGAAGTTGAGTTTGAGAAGTGTTATAAGGCATGTTATTAGTTGAAAATATTTTTTTTCCTGAAATATATATTGGACCCGTTTTATGAAAACAAGAAGATTTACATTTGACTTGTAAATATGTGAAACAAGTTTATAAGATGCAAGAGGAAATCATATAAATCATGTGTGTTTCAAAAGATCAAGATTTAAAAATTTGCGTGAATGATGAAAACCAACGTGTATGACACCAAGAGCTTATAATTACATAACATTTCTGAAAACAAATTTCAAACTTTGAAAAGAAGATCGAGTCATAGTAAAGGAATCGATAAGGGTTGAGTTGACTCTTCTTGATAATGATTGAAAAGTATGGGTAAGATAGGTAGAAAATTGCATATGGTCTCGAATGCCTTGATGAATTTTGAGAAGTAAAACTTTACTGTATTAAAACATTCCTTCTGTTTACAAGTTAAAATCCCATTAAAATTGAAAAATCTTCCATATTTATTAAATGTTTGAGAAAATCCGAGTGATACCCATTTTGATTAAACTTGAAACCTTGAATTATCAAAATGTTACGAAAGTTATACGTTGAAAAATCGTTTGTTTGTAAAAGTTGTTAAGGCATCTCTTTGAGCTCATAGCACGCTAAATGTTTCAAGGCATAAGGTGAATAAGTTTCTCTAAAGCTGGGTACTTGGGTTTTGTGCTTTTATGAGATGGCAACATAGGGTAAATTGCTAAGGTAATCGCTTTAGAGAGTACATTACTAGAAAAATACCCCTTTCTTGACGCGCATTGCGCGTCATAAAAGGGTGTTTATGACACACAGAAAAGTGTCAAGGAAGAACATGTCAAGAAAGGTTTATGACATGCAGGCGCGTGTCATCTTTTAATGACACGCGTTTATGACACTCCTTTACGACACGCTTTTTTGACACGCATTTATGACACACTCTTTAATGACACTCTTTCATGACATGCATTTACGACACACCTTTATGACACTAATTTTGCGTGTCATGTTTTTTTTTTACCTAAAAAAAAATTCTGCAAAATAACTAATAAATCTGGATTTATATTTATATTTATAATAACAAAATCAATAAATTTCAAAATTAAATTGCATATATTATATATACCACAAGAAAATTACAATTAGCATTTGTCGAATCCTACCACTAGTTACAAAAATATTGTGTCAATACATTACATTAGTCTAGACTAAACGTACGGATAACTTGAAAAATGAAGGTTGCAGCATAACTAGACCACTCTTCACGAATGCATTAATATCCGCATCCGTGTTAGCATCTACTCCTCCCCCTACCTGAGACAACAATTAAATTAATAAGATGAAGGTTAATGTTCGTGATGGTTTTAATTTCAAGACGAGAATTATTACTAACATAAACATCAAAATCACTTAATTTGTATAAACATACATATAGTTGTGTTCTAAACCTGTTTCTGACGGTACGGCAAATGCGCAGTCATCATCGCATACAACATGAATCAACAACAATATCAGCAGGCTACAAAGCTTAAACTTGTTGAGCAAACAACCTAATCAACAATTAAAATACCACACCCCAAATAGTGTTGACTTCCTTTATATTGAAGATATGTCATGCATTTTGAGACATTGATATGGCAAACAGAAGGCACCAATTCATACACAAAATCAAACGCCACATTGGAAATCCTAGAAAGAAACTAAATCCATAGATCCCATCATCTTAGCCAATGGAAACGCCTCCACCAACTGTGATCTCTTTTATGATTTATAATATATTTACAAACACTTATACTCTAAATGGTTGTTAAGAGATGAAAACTTACAGAAGCTTTTTCAGCAACATACTCTATGTTTCTGTGTAGAGGCAAAACAACCCATTTCATTCTATATCAGTGATGCACACAGAGCTGAGACGTGCAACGATAACCAAAACCGATAAACACCGCCACCATCCACCATCGAGATGACGACGGCAGCGACGGCGCCATGGCTGTAGACAAAGGGAGCCGCTGGAAACGGCACGCAGATTAGAGAGAATTAGCAGAGAATCAGCCACAATCAACATATATAAGGCATACACATGTATACATCATTTTAGATATGAGAGTATGAGGGTTTGACATCACACACGCGTGTGGGCGCGCACACACATTATATATATAAACATTCTATGTACATACAGTATGACGTCTCGTGGTTCTAACATTGACAAACGGTTCATAGTTAGAACCGACTCAAGAAGCATTTATATGTAAATCTTAGAACCAAACACCGAAGCTTAATTATCGAATGTTCATCCTGCATATTTGCATTTTACAACAAAAATTGGTCAAATCATGTTAATTACAACAAAAATTGGTCAAATCATGTTCATCCTGCATATTTGCTAATATGTAGCTCTCTGAATCATTCATTTGAATAAGTAGTGGTTTAAGCATGCTTGCTAAACTTTTCATGTTATATCTTATTTTTATCCAACCCGTTTTTACCCTTAATCGATATGGACTGATTTTTTTTTTTTGCACTATAAGCAACATAAAGACAAGTATATAACTAAAAATGTAACTTACAAGATTCGCAACCACGAGGGATCCTAGTCGTCCATGAGGAGGTCGACCCCACCGTCGCCACCGTGTAATCTCGCACATGTTGCCATTCCTTCAAAAAACAATAACAAATATAAGTTTAGCATTCTCTATAAACTTTTCAATACCTACTAGACTGAACCTGGTTCATTAACTATTGCAATGAATTTAGACTGAACCTGGTTCATGCTCTTTGCCCTCCAGTAGTCCAGCTCCTATAACAAATTGTATTTCTATTCAATCTTCAGTTCATTAAACATAGCTCAACTTGGTTGTCCTCAAAAGATACCTAGTGAACTCGTGATCCATGCGCTACTATTCGACCCTGAAACTTAGCTCGAAATAATTAATGTTGCTGTCAAAGTTATGATCTGTTCTGGCAGCCAATACAACCACTCACTGTGATTTGTTAGGCCACTAATTGCTGCTCCAAAACACCTCCTATGCTGCTGCCAACCTCCACGAAACGCTAAAAAACCACAAAGAACATGGCATATGCTTATTCCAGGGTTAATCTTTTCCCAATTAAACCTTCAAATTGTATATTGTAAATTATTTAACAAGTGAAATACATAAGCTTGGGAAATACTGAAATGGAGAAGTGTTGAACCATGGCTGCATATATAATATATAATTTAACAGACAAGAATAAGATAGATATTATACCGTAACTAGGCGACCAGGAAGAAAACGGCCTGATGTTCTCCGAAGATGAGGGACGGCTTCGTTCACAATATGCAGAGATAGCGCTCGACTATCAACATGGCGGATCTAAAGCCACGGTGGCGCATGAGAGAAGCCATCTGAGAGAAGAGAAAGAGTTTTGATTATCAACTTCCAGTTACGAGTCCGGTGCTGAGTCAAACAACCTTCAGTCTCCTACGTCTGTGTTACGGTTCGAGACCGAGTCCAACTCAAAAGTAATTGATGTGTATAAATATGGATCATGTGTATAAATATGGATCATGTGCATAAGATTATAAAAATCTAGAATAACCAAATCAACCTATTGACATATCTAACAAAGGTAGTGGCATTCCCAAGATATGCTACTATTTGCGTAGTTCTTATCCCTATTTTAGTGAGCCTTCTAGGTAAATACGAAGGCATATGTTTCTATGTGTGCATAGAATGCTACAATATATGTATTTCTTAAGTAGCCTCCCCTCTGAATGCACCTGTTGGGGGAAGAAAGTTTTGATACATAAACTACAGCAGATGAAATGGATAACTCGAAAACAACAAGTCATGGCTAGATTCCTATTATGTCATGGTACTGTTTGCTATGCTCCTACATCCCTAATTTCACTTGAAGTGTTCTAACTCATTTAAGTAAAGTTTCATTTCACCTTTGTTCACTTGGTTTGTTTTTAAAATATATATCCAGGTAATAGATATCAGAATAGCTGATTTAAGACTTAATGTGTACATTTCGAAATACGACTTACAAAGAAAATGGCGTAAGCTCCTTAGGATAGTGAAAACCAACATCGAGAAAAAAAAATTCGACATTTTTTTACTTCAGATTGTGTTTCTAGCTAGAGTCACTTGGATGAATATTAAATGTTCAATTTCGTTACATGTACCCTATGTTACTCAAGTTCTCACACCACTCTTTTGATATCAATCTTGTTATCTTACATGTTCGCATTTTTATTCAGAAGCGAACGTCCAATATGCGGTTACAACTTCTTAAGTTACATTCTAACATTCAACATCTATCTCAAAAGACACATATCAAGCTAACACTTAATAAAATAACAATCTAACACAACAATAATCTCATACAACACAAATTAAACCAATAAAATAAAACAGTTAACGATACCTGCAACGTTCCCAAGCATCTCCTCCATATGAATATACTTATACCAAAGCTGATCCACTCTCGGTAATTGATGGTTAAGGAAGCGGATAAATGCCAATCAGACAACGGGTCAGGTCAGGAGAAGGTGGACTGTCAAACGGGTCATGATATTAGTATCGTTGAAGATGTGGATTCAGGTGATTTGTTGTACGACCAGTTGGAATTAGATGTGCCGTTTTTGGATAATATGTTTGATTATCCAACACCTGAAGCTTCACAGATTGAAGTCGAATCACAGTTGTTAAACTACTCCCTAATAGACGAATTCGAGTTACCCGACCCGATCTATATTGAAAGTGGGGCTCCATCATCAGAATACATGACGGAGGATAACTTTGCTGCAACAGTAGCACCGTTCGATGATGTACAAATATGGTGTTAGGTGCATCAATCGGATTCCTTCCGAGTTCAGACTAACACTTGAATTGCACTTATTCATGGACCGGGAGATGACGTTTGGGGTTTGTTGTGTGATTATCAATGTTAGGGTTTTGTTGGATTTGGGGGTTGTTGTGATGAGAATGAGAGGGATATGAGAGCAGATTGAGGGTTTTGAGAATTTTTAGGGGAAGAGGGAATGAGATTATATGGAGGGAGATTAGAATTTTTTGAAAAATATATTTATGACATGAAAAGATGACACACAATATATTATAGTGTCATCTTTTCTATTTGTTGACACTAAATTCTTGACACACAAAAAAACCGGTGTCATTAATTAATAAGATTTTATAAACCATGACACTTTTTTTATGACACACGCTTTGAGTGTCATAAATGAGTGCGTGTCATAAAATGTGTGTCAAGATAGGTATTTTTTTTCTAGTAGTGGTAGTGTACTGATATGTGTTGGATAGATAGGCATTTATGATGTTGTGTATATTGTAGGGACACAAGGGAATAGTTTAGAGATATACTGTGACATCGATCGAGTAAATTTGTAAACTTGATGATAATAACAAGACGATTGATAAGTTTGAAACCACATTCGTGTTTAACTGTGCAACGTTCAAGAATCAAAAATGTGATCAAAGTTAAACAATAAGCTTAAAAATTTGAGTCATAGGAAATTTTTTTTTTTTTTTTTTTTTTGAACAAGAGACATGATGCTTTATGAAAATCACGAAACATAAATGGAATAGTGTAAGTTTTAATGCGATAAAATAGCGCATAGAAGTTTTAGTAATGATGATGAAAAGCGAACGATCAAAGAGTATATAAAACAACAGATGATGAAACTTAAAATCCAAATGTTAAACAAAATATAAGAATTAATAACAGAAAACGGAAAAAAAATGCAATAATAGCGATAGCTATTAATAGAGAAAAACTCAAAGAGATAATAACTTCATTATAGAAGATTATGATAAGAGTTCAAACAGCAAATGAAAAGTATACCAATAATGAAATGTGATACTGAAAATATTTCTAGCGAAACTGGTGACTAGCCAAAGAGATTGAAATATTATTAGTGACTTATGGGGAGTGTACTTAAACCTATGAGTAAATGGTCATCCTTCTCGATTGCACGTACCCCGTCACTGGTAAATTCCAAAACTTTTAGCGAGACTTTAAAACAAGATGTAGAAATAATTCCTTGAGGTGTGGATTTCACTCCTAGCTCAAAGTGTTATGTCAAAAGCAAAAATAGGAAAGAGTGGAACTAGTCACTAAGATAAGGATATCACTCCCAGCTCAGTGGTTAAGTTTCTTTTGAAGAAATAATCCTTTGAGGTGTGGGTTCCACTCCTATCTCAAAGATATTTATCCCAAAGGTGTAGAATATATAGAAGAGTGAAACTAATCACCAAGGTATGGATGTCACTCCTAACTTGGTGATATCGTTTCGTTTGTGAAATACGAGTGTCTTCTTTTCCAAGCAAAAATATCGAAAGAATAACGAGAAAGAATCATAGCGAAAATATCTTGAAAGAAAATATAAGAAATAAGAGAAATATACATGAGAGGACTCGTGAAAGTAAGCTTAGTTATAGACTAGGCTAAAGGCATACTAATAACCTAATTCCCTATAACCATGGCTCTGATACCAATCTGTAACACCCCAACCGATGGCGGAAACATCGAGGTGTCACGTAGTGACGATTGTTCAATAGCTCATGGACTAGAAATGTAAATTTGAATACATTGAATTTAATAATTTATTACATTGAAAGAAATACAACAATTACGACTAGCAATCTAAACTAAGATACAGTAATCTCAATCTAAGTCTAAGTTCCAAATGCTTGGAAGTAATCTCATAAGAACCTGAAACATGTACGAAAATGATTTGGTCAATACAAAATGTATTGGTGAGTATACCCTGTTTGAATAAATATATTAGAAAAAGTGTTTAGCAATTCATGTGCGGTACCATTTGCAATTATGTAATAAGTAATATCCGTTCAAAACCAAACCTAAGAATAATGACTAACACATGACTAACCAACTGAATAATGAATTAACAAGACAATGACCAAGATTCTCTCAACAGAGTCTCAAGGGGGTATACCATAGTACTATTCATTGAAATGCTAGGCCGCCCAGCGGTTAATGATTTTGACTAAGCATCCACACAAATTCACATAAGGCAAACACACATGAGAATTGCATTAAGTATAAGAAATAGAAACTTGATTAATAGGTACATGAGTCACCCCAAAGTAGTAAAACAGTAAAAAGGGGAAAGATATACTCACAGTTTGCGAAAGCGATCAAAATCCACTTAAGCGGTCGTGAGCTAAGTAATGGGAATTCCGAGGAATTCAACCTATAATGTGTAAGAATACTAATAAGGAAAGAGTCTAAAAGTCTAAGGTAACTAGGGTTTAAGGCATTAGGGTTTGCTAAGTCGATTTGGGAAATTAGAGTTTTTATGATTAGTCGAATTAATGTGAAAGTTGTATGTTAAAAATAATATACCAAAGTTTGTAAATATGATTTAGGTAATATAATTATTACCAATTAAATATTTAGATCAAAATATATTTGAATAATTATGACAAAATAATTTAGTTAATTACTTTAACTAATTATTATAAATAAATGCAATAATTATAAATGTATAAATAAATTATTACGAGTTACACAATGTTTCAACAACTAATAACTAATAACTAAGACTTTCCAACGTAAGAACATTTCTATTTTATAAAAAAAATAATAATTATAAAATAGGTGTTAAATAGATAAATAACTAAATGATTAATTATGTCTAATTAACATAATTAAGTCTAAAAATACAAGACATGATCCAAAAATGCGATTTTTATAGAAAATGGATACTTTCTGATATAAATTAATGAAATTAATTTTCCCATAATTTTTATAAACTTATTTATATTTAAAACTAATTTAATGAGATTAAATCATGTTTAAATGATTAAACATAGGAAAATTAATAAAAATAAGTGTTTTCTAAACCAATAATTTTTACTTCAGTTCATAATGGTTAGAAATAATTGCCCAAAAAGTTTGAGATCAAAATCATTAAAAATGAATTTTTAATCAACTAAATATGATTAAAAAAAATTAAATCAATAAAAATATAAAAATAAGACATTTTCCAGAAAATAAAAGTGTGGTAATTTTCTTTATGGTGTCAAGATGCTACTCCTAAATTTTTATAATTTTTGGAGTAAAAATGAATTTATTATGAATATTCTAAGTTTTCCATGTATATATATATATATATATATATACATATAATGAATAATTTTAATAACAATATGAGGTTTAAAAGGAAAAGAAAACACAAAAAAACTGCATGTTTAGGGACTCGAACCCGAGTTCCTTGGGTGTTATGATACACTGAAAACCACTCCACCACAAGTCTGATTTGTTAATGATACCTAAAGAAAAACTTGTTATCTTATTCTAAAATTGTATCATCTTCTTCCCCAAATAACTCTAGCCAAAACCCTAACCCTAACCAAAACAATAGAACCCGATTTAACACAGAAAGCGACTAAAACCATAGGGCTTTCGATCGGAATTGAGTGAAGATAAAAACGGCATAAAAGATAATGACTTACAACATTTGTATCGATCGAAACAGAGACTTGAATGGTCGAACAAAAAGCACGATTTTTAGAAACTTTCAGACGTGTTTGGTTGGATTTTATGGTGGGTTTATGTGTGGAAAGATCTGGGGAACATGGTAACACGATCAATTTATAGGATTGCTCGAAAAAAACACGTTTTGTGTTGAATAAAAAAAAATCCGGTCGCTACCTTATTAAACTCGAAATAAAGTTCCTTAAAACTGCCGTTATAGCCCGATTAATCATGGAAAAATGTTAGTATGTAACGGAGAAACGTTTTAAGATCATTAAACAGTTGAAACGGACATTAAGGGATCGTATTTAAGTTCGCCGGAGATGAATTCCGGTGGCCGGAATAGTGCCCGCCGGAAAACCGAGTATAGGAGGCAAAATCTGATTTTTTTTGTTTTTGAATCTTTTGATTATTGTCAAAATAGGTCCCTATAGATTTAACTAGGTTAGTTTATTTAATTTAGTTAGTTTTTTTTCTATATAAAACTTAACCAAATTAAGTTTATTTAACCAAAACTTTCTAAAACTTTATAAACTTGAAAATTTTATAGAATCTATTCCGAAATATGTTTCAACCTACTCATTTGATTAAAACTTTTACCCGAACCGTAATGATAAAATTTTAGTTCGCTAAAAAAAATAAATTTTGAAAACGACGAAAGTTACAGGGACTATAATGGAAATATTTGAAAGGCTATTATTGTCAATTTGATGAAAGATGAGGGTGACGGATGTCACAGATATATTTCGGGTCGATGGGTATTTAGTTTTGGGTAATCGGGTCAGGTATCACCTAATACCATACCCGTCCCATACCCGCAAAATATTTTTTTTCCAATACCAAACCCGTCCCATACCCGTCAAGTATCGGGTATACCCGTCCCAAATGCTTTGGGTTTCTGGTATACCCGCCAGACTTGGGTTTTTTTTGCCATCCCTAGCTATTTGCCAGTTTGGTCATATGCAATTTTTATTTTGAAGTTGAGCACGTGCTAGCCTTGGAATTATAAAATGGTAACTTGCACTTTGAGCATGTGTACTTGAGCGTTACAGGACCCTTAAAACAAAATTAGCGCCTCATACACCGCTACATAGGGACCTTAAAAGGCCTTAAAATAACCAGAATTATTCTTTGATAAATGATCACTATGAGTCAGAGTCAATAAAATTTGACCAATCCTTTTTTATGTCTTCAAGGTGTAGAACTGAACCAAGAATTCTCTTTTTTCATCATCAATCGAATCACTGTTTGCAACCCAAGATTCTATTTTATCATCAATCTAGTCCTGTTCACATTTTTTCTTTTTCTTATCAATGAATATATCTCTTTACTTGTATGACTTAGATGTCTCGTATTTCTTAAAAAAATGATTCGATTGATGGGATTTGGTATGATACTTATGAGATCGATGATATCGATGAGATTGATATTCAAATATTTCTTCTTAGAGCGTATTGATTTGACCCCATAAGCGGGACCACCACCCAATAGCATGTTGCCACTAGAGAATCTCCTAATTGTTTCAGAGCAACTAGAAAGAGATTCTTTGAATTCGGTTTCCAAATCAAGTCTTGAGCGTTAATTTTTTAACGCCATTTTTTTCTTGGATTTCACGCCACCATATTTTAGCCAATTAAAGGAAAGGGAGGGGCGCTAACATCGGCCTTAGCATCTTTTAAGCTGCAGCAGATACGTACAAGTCATCCTATGAAAACAATTACATGTTGTGAAGTTGAATGCTATATATTATCCTTAAAACTTACAAGACACTATAAAATAACCATACACGTTATATATTGTTCACCCAATTTAATTAGTACTTAGGTTAAAGCTGACCAACATATTTTAGAGTCCAAAACACGTATTATTGGAAACTAAGAAGGTTTTTGGGATTGAGTTTGGAAATGACTTGTTGGCTTATTGTCTTTTTAAATAAGCCAATAAGTCAATAAAAACAGGTTTTTATTAAATTTTTCTAACGGACAATTACTTTATTCATCACCCAAAAGTTTTCAGATTAAAGTGCACGCTAGCAAGGTGCTAGACCACTGGCCAATGATCTCCAGTCCAGATGGTTTGAGGTAGGGTGGGTTTTCCCTTAATGGTTCACATCCTTGGGGTAAGTCACAGGTTCGATCCATGCACACCACAAATGTAAGTCCAGAATCCTCTCCGGGGTATCAAACACACCCAATCGAGTGCGGAAAACAAGATTGAATGTAAGAACCAAAGAAGAAAAAAGAAAATATGTTATTAATAACATTGTGCCGCTGCTTCGATCGCACACGGTTTCAAAGAACCGTCTGGTACGATCACTAAGAAGATTGCACACGTTCTCTAAGAACGTCTAGTACAATCTCTAGGAACCTTGCACACGAGAGAACTCGCCTGGTACAAGGTTCTCCAAAGGGGCTACATTGTTACAAAATATGAGAGGTCTAACCTAACAATGAACTAAACAATACAATATATAGAAGCCTCTAGCCCATTGGCCCACATGGCCTAGCCCAAACCCAAGTTCTAATCTAAGCCCAATAAATATAAATGTGTACAATAAAGATAAGCGTAAAACTATACAATTTATGGGCCTTACAATATCCCCCTAGTTTTATTCTTTCTTTATTACGGCTTAGTAAAGATCTTTATTGATGATCTTCAATCTTGAGTCTTCTTTTTCAGAGGTCCAGCATTGAACGAACCCACACTAACCCACACCCTATAAACTTTCCAGTCCAAAACCTAACGAAAAGGCCCAAACACAAAAAACTTGTAATCTAGTACGTGGCCCAATTAAAAATAGTCTGACCCAATCTCATTCTCCCTTGTCTTCGGCCCACATATAAACCCACTCTACTAACAGTAGGCCAACATCTTCAAGCCCAAATTTAAGATGTATTAAAAAATGGTGTGAATGGCCCAAGTCCTTTTACACGTGGCTTGGTCTTTAACGACCCAAATATTAAAACCTTGATCCAATATTTTATTCAGCCTCCATAGAAAACACTTTAACCAATCACAAAAAAAAAAAAAAAAAAAAAAAAAAAAAAAAAAAAAAATCCCACCAAATCCACATGATATTTAAATCCAATAAAGGGCCAGCCGTGTTCCACTAAAATATTGATAACTTTATGGATAGTTAATCAACATTTATTGGAAAAACTCCATCAACAATATTCTTCCATAATATCCGCAAATTCAAATTTTGCATTATTGACTTTCCATAGTTGTTGGCTCAAAAATAGGAAACAAATCAAGTTTGTTACAAACTCATATGGATTATCCGACCCACAACACAATCTGAAATCATCCAACTCAACCAAATGGATCAAACAATTTCCCCATCATGAAGAATCTTAAGAACTCACATAATATTATGAACAAAGAAAAACATCAAGCAAGTTCAATAAGCCCGTAACCTTGAATCATTAAACTCGGCTGACAACAAGATTAATAAAAAAAAAAACATTCACCAAGAGATAAAGAAGACCAAAATATTAATGATCCTCATGAATAGTCAAACACACTTGATGAATATTAATTTAATCCTTCAACTCAAACCCAACAAGCCATTCACGACTTGAACCAAAAGACCAAACGAACCACGACATGGCAAATAATCAACAATCAAAAGATCATACCATTTGTTAATTCATCCAAACCAAAACAAATCACGATTCCAAATAATGTAAACAACCACAACATGGAACCGGAGTACCTCTCTTTCGACTAACATACATCCCCCGACAATATGCAAATCCTTCTTTTTGATCTTCGCGTTGATACCGAACCGAGCCTTCGAAAGACTACATAGGCTCTGATACCAATTGTAAGTCCAGAATCCTCTCCGGGGTATCAAACACACCCAATCGAGTGCGGAAAACAAGATTGAATGTAAGAACAAAAGAATAAAAAAGAAAATATATTATTAATAGCATTGTGCCGCTGCTTCGATCGCACACGGTTTCAAAGAACCGTCTGGTACGATCACTAAGAAGATTGCACACGTTCTCTAGGAACGTCTAGTACAATCTCTAGGAACCTTGCACACGAGAGAACTCGTCTGGTACAAGGTTCTCCAAAGGGGCTACATTATTACAAAATATGAGAGGTCTAACCTAACAATGAACTAAACAATACAATATATAGAAGCCTCTAGCCCGTTGGCCCACATGGCCTAGCCCAAACCCAAGTTCTAATCTAAGCCCAATAAATATAAACGTGTACAATAAAGATAAGCGTAAAACTATACAATTTATGGGCCTTACACAACCATAACATCAAGGTGTATCAGATGGACATCAAATGTGCATTCCTTTATGGCAAAATTCAGGAGGAGGTCTATGTGTGCCAACCACCTGGTTTTGAAGACACATTCCATCCAGATCATGTCTACAAACTCAACAAAGCTTTTTATGGCTTGAAACAAGCACCAATGGCCTGGTATGAAACTCTTTCCACTTTTCTCTTATCCATAGGTTTCACAAGAGGTAAAATTGATAAAACCTTATTTTAAAAATGGAAAGGGAAAGATTTAATGATTGTTCAGATATATGTGGATGACATCATTTTTGGATCCACATGTAACAAAATGTGTGAAGAGTTTAGGGAACTCATGACAACAAAGTTTGAAATGAGTGTTATGGGTGAACTTCAGTGCTTTCTTGGTCTCCAAGTTAAGCAGCTGCAAAATGGAACATTTATTCACCAAAATAAGTATGTCAAAAACTTACTTACAAAATTTGAGATGAATGACTGCAAACCATGAGTACACCCATGAGCACTACCAATCTACTCACTATTGATGACAAAGATGAACCGGTTGATCAGACACACTATAGATGCATGATTGGGTCTTTATTGTACCTCACTGCATCCAGGCCAGACATTATGTTTGCCACTTGTGTCTGTGCAAGATCCCAGGCGTCACCTAGAAAGTCAAACCTTATAGCTGTGAAAAGGATATTCAGATACCTAAAAGGTGCTCCCACAATTGGTATCTGGTATCCTGCTAATGGAAATATTGAGCTTTTAGGTTATTCAGATAATGATTTTGCTGGTTGTCACACCACAAGGAAGTCCACATCAGTTGGGTGCCAATTTCTAGGGAATGCCTTAGTCTCTTGGCAAAGCAAAAAAGCAAGCAGTTGTTTCAACATCAACAGCAGAGGCTGAATACATTGCTGCTGCAAGCTGTACAACCCAACTCACGTGGCTTCAAAACCAGTTACTGGATTTTGGTATAACTACCCTAAGGACTCCACTCATGTTGGACAGCCAAACAGTTGAAAATATCATCAAAAATCCAGTTTCCCATTCAACCACAAAGCACATTGACATCAGACACCACTTTGTGAGAGATAGCTATGTAAAATGTTTGATTTCTCTGCACCATGTTCCAATAGAGGATCAACTGCCAAATGTGTTGACAAAAGCTTAAGACACATCCACCTTTAAAAATCTTATCTCTCGGATTTGTATGCTAAACATGGATTAACAACAAAAATGTTTTCATAAATAAAACATTAAAATGTTTTCAGAAAATCAAAATCCATCCTTAAAAATAGCTTTTGGTTGGAAAATCTGTAAGGATAAAACAACCACTGTCTCATACATTTTATCATTTGTTAGTTGAAAAATCTGTTTCAAACATCTGTTCAGATAAAACAACCACTGATTGGTTGAAAAATCTGTTTCAAATCTCTGATCAGATAAAACAACTGTTTTCCACTATATACATACATATATACTAGTGGGGGTGCCCGCACATTGCAGCGGGGACCACAACACTTGTAATAGTAAACATGCAGGATTGATTTGTTAGGGTTTAGGGCCTTTTTTTCAACTCGTAGAAGACACATAAATCCCGAAGACCGACTCTGTGTATGAGTAAAACGTAATAATTTCATAATTCAAACCGTTACCTAATTATTAAAAACACAACTTTCATTATTGATTTCTCGATTTCTATAAAGTATTATCAAGTTTATAAAAATTTAAGTTTCTAAATTTCCTAATTTTATATAAAAGATTATAATAAAACATAGTATTATGAATTGTTTTTATAGGTTTTCTATTTAATGTGTTTAATGTCATTATAAAATTGATTGTCATGATCTCTCATAAACTCTCTTGACTCTTGATTTCCTTTTGATTAAATATGGTGTTATAAAGACAACTTTGCCCCCAAAAAGTAGTTATTTTATGCATTGTGTGTTGTATCATAAGCAATTAAACTTGTACCTCTTAAGTTTTAAGAAGTCCTTGTCAAATGCTTTATAATATAGTATAGATATAGATATAGATATAGATATAGATAAAAAAAACCCATCAGTGCTTTGGCAAACTTCAACAGTTGTTTGCCACGTCTGCTCCATCAGATGTTTGCCACATCTGCTCTCAAAAGCAGTGTTTTGGCCACATCAGCGGTTTCACCTGAGACTATAAAAACCCTGTTTTTCCCCAATAGTTGTTACACTGTCTCATTGTATTCAAAATACTGAAAACCACCTTCATCAACCTCAAACTTTCAACCTAATTCCATTGATCATCCTACTCAAAATCCAAAACATGGATCTTCAAGCAAAAGCCCCTCATAATTACTTGCCATAACTGTCTAAAACAGATGAAAATCTTTCATTCCACTCCATCATCGACGTCATCCTAATATCCAAATACTTGCCTGTCCTCACCGCTGATTCTCCCATCTACATTGAAACTCTCCAAGAATTCTGGTTAAATGCTGAGACTTTGCTTTAAGATAAAAAGCCTTCAACCATTATTTCCAAAATTGGAGAAACACATGTCACCATAACCCCCCAAACCGTATCCACAACCTTCTCACTCAACGACTTGGCAGGTATGGATTCTTTCACTAAGACTAAACTTCACATGGAGTTTTTAGAGAGGGGTTATGAAGCACAAATGACTGGGGCAACAATTTTCAAAAAATATTTTCCCCCAGCCATGAAATTTTTCTTTCATACCCTTCTCATCTGTCTCTCTGCTAAAAACTACTGCTTTCAATGAAATTCCATTGAAAGTTCAGTACTTGGGATATGCAATGTTGTCATATACTGACTACAATCTATCCCAGGCACTGTTTTTAGATTCAGTAGCAAATGTGAAGGGAGTCAAGTCTGGGTCAAACAATGCTATTCTTTTATACCCAAGACTTTTAAGTTTTTTCCAACAAAAGGTTTTACCTGAAAAGGATTTTAAAAAGGGAAAATCTCATCAAATGAAGAGCCTTTCCCAAGAAACTTTTACAAGAATGCTGGGTCCAAACACCCAAGAAAAAGTGTCAAAAGCAAAAGTTTCCAAAACACAAGCAAAGGGTGCTAAGACAACAACTGTTGTCCAAACCTCTGTTGCTGAACCCACTGCTCCTGGTGATCATGGCACTATATCCAGTGCTGTGAAACCCACACCAGCCACCACTAAAAAGAAACTTCCATCCACTAAGCCCCCCAAAAAGAAACCAAAAAGGGTAACTCTGAAAGATGAGATACCAGAGGAAAACCCTGTTGTACTGTTGTAACATAAATGCAACAAACAACCACTGTTGATACTTCCTCTCAACAGATGGATATATCTCAACCCATCCAAACTTCTCATGAATCCTCACAAAAGGATCATGTTGTAAGCCAAGGGGAAGCACATCAAGAAGCATATGAGTCACTTGACCATATGTTCAAAAGTCCTTCTCCTGGTGCTGCTTCTCTTTTCACTCCACAACCATCACCATCACATGACATTCCACCCACTATGCAACCATTGTTCGAAGCCATTGACAAAACTCGGGATAATCCCAGTTCCTCTCAATCACCTATCACTAAGAGCATACTCCCACAGGTGACTGGGCCTGAGAAAAGTCAATTGGCTAGCCCATGAACAGAGGAGGCCACACCCTTTGAGTTACATGTAACTCAAGGTGGTTTTTCAAGTGAAGCAGCCACTACTGTTGTAGAGACCATTGTCTCACAACAGGACAGTTGTTACATACCTAAGACTTCCTTGAAAGCAAAAACTGATGAAACCACTATAGTGACCCCAAAACTAGTTGGAAGTCCCCAAAACCAACACAAAGGGGCATCTGGTTTCTATTCTATGGACTCACCTCCTAGAACTGAACCAGTTATAACTACCACTTCTAGTAGGAATTCAGATGATCCTATTAAATTAGGTGATGGATTAAGATACCAGGAATTGACGGAGAGAGTTACCACCATTGAGTCATCAGTGAAGGAAATTAAGACTGGTCTCAAAACAATGATGCAAACTTTGGCTACCCTCACCAAAAGTCAACCATCCACACAAGACATTGCTAGTGAGCTATGGAAGTCTGTTAGCCCCATCATCATAGCTCATCGAAAACTAGCAGATCAAACACATGAAACCTATATAGCTCAAATCAGAACCATGGTGGATGCTAGGTACACAGATACCCAAGAAGATATCAAATCCATTAAAGATCATCTGCTAAGGACCACTGGTTCTGCCCCCACAACTATTTTAAGAGATGAAAATGATGACGAGTTCACTGTTGATGATGCCAAAAAGGGGGAGAGTGGCAGAGATAGGTTGCCAAAGTCAGATCCCTTTGGAATTCCACCTTCACAAAAAGGTCAATCACAAAAGCCTGCTGAAAAACCAGGGTCTGCTTCAGCTCCACAATCCACTGCTTAAACCTCTGTTGATCCTGCCAAAGCTAAAAAGGCAAAGAAGATTGATGAATCTGCAAATGTCATGGCTGAAAAGGCTGCTGAAGCAAAATTGAAAAGGTCTTAGATTTTGGAAGTCAAAGCAGAATTTCTTGTGCAGAGAAAACAAGAACAACAACAGGAAATTGAAGATGTTGGCTCCTCTAAAAGGAAGAAAATGCCTGCAAAACATGTTAGGCAACCACCATCCAAAACCTTTGTTCCCAAAACATCTGCTACAACCACTGCTGCTACCACCACTACAACCACTGAACCTACCATAACTACAACCACTGTACCCATCATCACAACAACCACCATCACTACACCAATCATATCTATGCCACCCATATCACCATCTCAATCCCAAACATCCGCCGGTTCTAAACAAGTGCCAACATATGTTAATACATCCACTGCTTCACAAACACCATCATCTCCTCTGATCCTGTAAAAAAGGAAAAGAAAGTCAACCTTTGTGGTACAGGATGAGAACATAGAAACCACACCAACACCAATTTCATCACCACAATCTGCACCCATTCTAGCCATTCCATTATCATCTTTTTCACCACACACTTCTAAATTTTCATCCCATCCTTCCACCACCATCCATTACACCATTGGCTGCTTAGTATCCTCTTGAACTTGATCTACTCAAGGGGAAATTCAATCCTTTTACAATACTAAGGACCCATCACAAAGAACTTTCCAAGCTCTCCCAAATCTGCCTAAACCCAAAAACATTGATGAATACTTGAAAATGAAAGCAGTGCAGACAGATTTGATAATCAAGGAGAAGTGTAAAGGAAAGGATGACAGGAATGCTCAGGGCATCCATTTAGAAGAGCTTAGCAAATTGAGAAGGGTTGAAGTTTTTGCTAAGACCCTGAGCAATTCCATGTCTAACAAGCCAATTAGTGGTGAATTGGAGAAGGTAGTCAGGGAATCTATTCTATATCAAATCATGACAGCTAAACCTTACAAAGAAAATAGAAAACAATTTGTAGGCTGGACTACTCATGCCTTTCAAGAAGAATTATACAGAATTGAAGAAATGGCTAAACATCCTAATCAAGTGGCTTCTGCTCCTGATTTCAGAAAAGGTAAAGACCCTGTCAGAGCCTTGAAATTCAAAAGAATGAGAGAAGAAATAGTTGCTGCTAAGTATGGGGAGATGAAGTCTGTGGCAAGATGGTCTGAGCTGAGGTTAGTTGAAACATACAAGAAGCTTGAAGAGAATAGAAAAATTGATCCTACACTTCCAAGAAAACCAGTCTACCCTAATGCAACAGTAGTTAGAAAACCTCAACAGACTTTTTCACTAGATAGCCTTCTCTCAACATCTGATCTCACCATTGCTGCCAAGAAACAATACAAAAGGCAGAAGCAGATGTCTGAGGAGGATGAAAAGGAGTTTGCAGAAACTTTTGTAAAAGAAAGGATTTTCAACCAAGTGCACTACTTCTCTGATCCAATCAGTGAAGAGCTAACAAGAATCATCGGCAGGCCACCATCACCAAACTTATCTAGAATAAAACTGCAACTCAAAAACTCCTCAGATTCAAAAATTCTAAAGTGGAAGGTCAACAAAGACACCCATGAATTGACTCTGCTCGAAGCTGATAGAGAAGCTCAAAAGCAAAGAATGGATGATGCATATGGTCTGTGTGCAGATCCAAGACCTTCTGAACTTAGAGCTAGAAAGAGATGCTGAAGACTTGTTCTCTTTTCATTTTAAATAATAATTCAAAGGCCAAATCAGATAAAGTCTGATGAGGAATAAAGATCAGCAATAAAGGTTGAGTTTTGGCATCATCTGTTCTAGGGGGAGATTGTTGGGTCTGCTGAACCAAAGAAGAACAGATGATTTGAAAAGCTAAAACATACTAACATATGATCCTTAATAAAACAGTAGTTTACATGAAAGATACTCCTAAAAGACTGTTGACTCTAACAACTGTTGTCCCCAAACATCTGTTGTACAAACTGCTGATCACAAAGGACTGTTGAACTCTCTTAGTCGCAAAACTTTTGGTCTAAACATTGGACATATCCTCATCGGAATGTTGCTAAATGTCTTTTATCGTGTAATGCATATATACAAAACTACTAAATTTAAACCCTCAAGCCAGAAGACTATATGTCTGTTCTGCGCACTTTCATTTGCAGTAAATTTTATTATTTTATTCTTACATCATTTTATTATGTTCGCATTATTCCTTTATTGGTTGCTGTTCTTACGCGTTATTTGTCGTTATTCTCACACCATTTATTAGCAGTTATTCTTATATCACTGATTTTGAGCATTATTTAACTCGTTTACTCTCATTTTGCGCAATTGTGCGATTTACTCGATTTATATTCAAATCGAAATTTTATGCTATACTTATATACTTCTTCATGCAACGCATAATTTTGTACGCATATTTCCCTGTTTTGAGCAAGACCCTGTTATACTTTACATTATTTTGTTCATAATCATGGCCAATGAACATACTAGTTGATTACTCGTATGAGATCTAAGCCGGTGCCCACGTACGACTCGGATGAGAGTGTTACTCCAATCCGAGGGGAACGGTGAACTTCTCGAAGTTTATCAATATAGGTGTTTAGAGCTCAACGATGTGAACAGAAATTTACGGTTAAAGGGTAAACCCAGAAGGGAATTACCTCTAACCATGTCATGATTGAGCATTATTTCATTGCAGTATCTATTACTTAATACATATTGATTGCACGCATTTGTTTCTTGTATTACTTAGGATAGGGTTATGGAAAAGCATAACACCCAAGTGTAAGGTAAATCGATGATTACGGTCCGGAACGCAATCATGGGTTTACAGGTACATGAGGGTGGTGTGTAATTCTAATTAGGTTGTTGGTAGACAATCATGACGAATCCAAAGTATCGGGAGTGTGGTGGGTCAGCTGCGGTACACCCTATATATAAGCATAAACGATACTGCGGGAGCGGACTAGGAGTCTAACCAAGAACCTACCCATTACCCATTACTAGCTTCAATTAGTTTTGTTGGAGCCTTTCTTGTTGACCACCTCTTCAGAAACTCTTAAACTTTGTATACTCTTACACTCTCTGCCAGTCTTTAATAAAGTTCGGGCAGAAACCTTTCTAAAGTAGGGAGACTACCTTCATCAGTGCCTTTTCCTCACCCGTTACACATTCCCAAAACCTTTCTCATTTAAACTCTTAACTTTCTAACTTCGGGTCAACTGTCAAAGATTTTGAAACTTTTACTACGGATATTAGACAACGCCTTTTGTTTCATAGTAGCCTCCACTTGAAAGAAATTTGAGACGAAATTTTCTAAAGTAGGGGAGACTGTGACATCCGTCACCCTCGTCTTTCGTCAAATTAACAATAATAGCCTTCAAATATTTCCATTATAATCCCTAAAAGTTTCGTCGTTTTCAAATTTAATTTTAAAGCGAATTAAAAATTTATCATTTATATTTCTTATGAATCGAGTATAAGTTTTAATCAAATGCGTACGTTGAAGAGTATTCGTAAAAGAATCTATAAAAAAATTAAGTTTAAAAAGTTTTAAAAGTTTTAAGTTAAGTTTCGTTAACTTAGTTAACTTTTTATAAGGGTAAACTTAACTAAACTTGAATATAACAAACTTAGTTTGTCTTGAGGGACCTTTCCTGCCAAAAAACCAAACTTTCAAATCTGATCCCTCTTTGTTCCCACCACACGTTTTTTTTTCCAGCCAAATGATGCTCGCCGGCAGCGACAATTCCGGGATCTATGTCCGGCAATAATCAAAAACGGGTTTTAATACCCCATTAACCAATTTTAATGTTTGGTTAGACCTTCTCCATCATCTTCAAGAGGTTAAAACTGAAAGATGTACGTTTCACTCGCGTTATAACTAATAATCACGAGTTTTTTTTTAACCGTCGACTTCAAGTTAAACCATCAGTTTTTTTACGAACGATTATATAAATTGGCCATTGCTTTGCGTTACCCGACCTTCACACCACTCAAACCCACAACAAATTCGTATGAATCGGACACAGAGGTACTGGAATAAGCGACTTCAAGGCGTGGCTCCATCTTACCCGTTTTTCGTTATAAACGTTATTGTAAGTAACAAATCTTGTTGCCGTTTTATTCGGGTTAGTGACGGGAACAAAAGCCCTCTATTACACAGCCTTCATCTAGTCTAGATCGTGTTATTGAATTTGGGGTTAGGGTTAGGGTTTGGTTGTATGAATTGGGGAAGAAGATGACTTAAACATATATATTATAAATACAAAATGTTTTGAAGATTATTAACATAAAAGCATTTGGTGGAGTGGTTGGTCATGTGTGTTGAAGGCAATAGGACCCAGGATCGAGCCTAGGCACTTTCACCATATTTTTTTTCTGTTATTTCCTATTTTTTTTTATTTATTTCTTATCTTGTTTATTTATTTAAATTACATATAAACATAAAATATTCATAATAAATTCATTTTTGCTCCAAAAATTATGAAAATTTAGGAGTAGCTTCTTGACACCATAAAGAAAATTTCCACACTTTTATTTTCTGGAAAATGTCTTATTTTTATATTTTTATTGAATTAAATTGTTTTAACCATATTTAATTGATTAAAAAATTCATTTTTAATGATTTTAATCTCAAAATTTTTGGGTAATTATTTCTCATCATCATGAACTGAAATAAAAATTATTATTTCAGAAAACACTTATTTTTATTAATTTTCCTATTTTTAATCATTTAAACATGATTTAATTTCATTAAATCAGTCTTAAATATAAATAAGTTTATAAAAGTTATGGAAAATTTTTTTTAATTGATTTACATCAGAAAGCATCCATTTTCAATAAAAATATCATTTTTGGATCATGTCTTGTATTATTAGTATTATTTATCAATTACGACATAATTAAACGTTAATTTATTTATACTATTACAAAATCTATTTTATAAATACTTTTCTTATAAAAATAGAAATATGTCTTATGTCGGAAAGTCTTAATTATTATTTGTCGGATCATTGTATAACTCATAAATATTTATTTCAATATTTATGATTAACGTATTTATTTACAATAATTAGTTAAAGTAATTGACTAAATGATTTTATCTTAATTATTCAAATATATTTACATCTAAATATTCAAATGGTAATAATTATATTACCTAAACCACATTTACAAACTTTGATATATTATTTTTGACATACAACTTTTACATTAATGCAATTTATCATAAAACTCTAATTCCCCAAATCGACTTAGCAAACCCTAATGCCTTAGACCCTAGATACTTTAGACTTTAGACATTTCCTTATTAGTATTCATACACATTATAGGTTGAATTCCTCGGAATTCCCATTACTTAGCTCACGACCGCTTAAGTGGATTTTGATCGCTTTCGCAAACTGTGAGTATATCTTTCCCCTTTCATGTTTTACTATTTTGAGGCTACTCATGTACACTATTATCAAATGTTATTCTTATACTTAATGCAATTCTCATGTGTGTTTGCCTTATGTGATTTGTGTGTATGCTTTGTCAAAATCATTAACCGCTGGGCGGCCTAGCATTTCAATGAATAGTACTATGGTATACCCCCTTGAGACTCTGTTGAGAGAATCTTGGTCATTGTCTTGTTAATTCATTATTCAGATTGTTAGTCATGTGTTAGTCATTATTCATAGGCTTGGTTTTGACTGATACTACTTATTTCATATTTGCAAACAGTATACAACACATGAATTGCGAAACATTTTTCTACTATATGTATTCAAACAGGGTATGCTCACCAATACAATTTTTGTATTGACAAAATTATTTTGTACATGTTTCAGGTTAATTTGAGATGCATTCTTTAAGCTTTCGGATATATATTTAGATTTTGATTTATTGTATTTCAGTTTAATTGCCATTTAGAACCATTGTATTTCATTTCCAATGTAATAAACTATTTAAACAATGTATCAATATTTACACTTGTAGTCCATGAGCTATTGAACAATCGTCACTACGTGACACCTCGATGTTTCCGCCATCGGTTGGGGTGTTACACCTTTATTGCCAAAAAAATGTGCCGATTTGGTTAGACGATCCATTATAACTTAAATCATGTTATTTCCACATAGGGATTTCTGGTTGCTGGAGTAGGCCTGAAGGTTTCTGATATTCAATCTTAACCTTCACACAAGTCAAGCACTTAGTAACATAAGTGGCTATCTCAACTTTCATGTTTGGCCACCAGTAAGGAGTTTTGAGATCTTGGTACATTTTGTCCGAACCAGGATGTACCGAATGTTGAGAGGTGTGAGCTTCATCGAGCACCAGTTGTCTGAGATCCCCAAAACGTGGTATCCAGACTCGATTCATGAAATATTGAAGACCATCTGTCTTTAGTTCCAAGTGCTTATCAGCACCATGTAAAGTTTCAAGCCCGATGTTTCCTTCTTCCAAAGCCTCGCCCTGGGCTTCACGTATCTTATTAGGAAGATTAAAATGTATGGTGAGTTGTAAAGCTCGCACTCGTTTGAGTTTCGTTTCCTTACGATTGAGGGCATCAGCTACTACATTAGCTTTCCCTGGGTGATATTTGATGGCACAGTCATAATCATTCAGAAGCTCGACCCATCAATCGAATCTGTGTTGGAGGCTCTTGTGGTCAGTGAAGATCGTACACTTCGTCCCATAGAGATAATGCCTCCAGATCTTTAGAGCAAAAACCACTGCTCCCAGTTCCAAGTTATGGGTGGTGTAATTCTTTTCATGAACCTTTAATTGACGTGAGGCATACGCGATCACCTTATCACGCTGCATCAGCACACACCCTAATCCTTGGATAGACGCATCACAGTACATCACAGTTTCGACTTTAATAATTGAAAAGCAGATTCTTGGGCATCTCCCCACTTGTAAGTAATACCCTTCTGTGTCAAAGCAGTGAGGGGTTGAGTGATCTTAGAGAATCCCTCAATGAATCTACGATAATATCACGCAAGACCAAGAAACTGGCACACCTCTGTGGGATTTTTGGAGCCTCCCACTTTTTAATAGCATCAATATTGGCGGGATCGACATGTATTCCTGCCTTGTTAACCACATATCCAAGAAATTGGACTTCTCGAATCCAAAAGTCACATTTAGAGAATTTTGCATACAACTGCTCATTTCTCAAGAGTTCCAAGATCAGCTGCAGATGTTGCTCGTGCTCTTCCCTGCTTTTGGAATAAATCAGTATGTCATCTATGAACACTATGACGAATTTGTCCAAATAAGGCTTGCACACGCGGTTCATTAGATCCATGAACACAGCCGGTGCATTGGTTAGCCCAAATGGCATCACCAAAAACTCATAATGTCCATAACGAGTTCGAAAGGCTGTCTTCGCCACATCCTCCTCTCGGACTCTCAGTTGATGGTATCCCGACCTCAAGTCAATTTTAGGATAGAAACTCAACCCTTGAAGCTGGTCGAACAAGTCATCAATACGAGGCAAGGGTAGCGGTTCTTAACCGTTACTTTGTTCAACTTCCGATAATCAATACACATGCAGAATCTCCCATCTTTCTTCTTAACAAACAGAACTGGAGCTCCCCATGGCGAAGACTAGGTCTAATAAAGCCCATATCCAATAGCTCTTGGAGTTGGGTAAACAGTCCTTGAAGTTCTCCTGGTGCTAGGCGGTATGGTGCGCGTGCAACTAGAGTTGTTCCAGGTACAAGATCATTTTGAAACTCCACTTGACGAATAGGTGGAAGGCCAGGTAGTTCCTCTGGGAAAACACCTGGGAATTCTCGGACTACTGGGATGTCCTCAATCTTATTTTCAGTTTCAGCTCGAGTGTCAGATATGTTAGCCAAAATGGCTGGACAACCCTTACGAATACACTACTGGGCTTTCAAGAAGAGATGATGCCCACCATGGCACCACCATGATTACCCTGTATAGATAAATTTCTCCACCTGGGAGGGGACACAAACAATCTTCTCCCGACAGAGAATTTCAGCGGGATGCTTGGACAACCAGTCCATGCCAACCACGAGATCAAAGCTACCTAAGGTGATAGGTAGGAGGTTGATAGGAAAACAATTGCCCATCCAATTCGAGCTTACAGTCACGATGTATATGGGTTACCTCAACAGGCTTCCCATCAGCCAATTCTATAGAGTACGGGCTATCAAGAAGAGTAGGAACCACCCCTAATTGTTGGCTAAGTTTCGATGACACAAAACTATAGTCCGCACCAGTATCATATAAAATAGAAGCAAGAGTGTCGTACCCGTCACGACATTGTTATCAGTCCTAGCTTCTCTAGAGCCAATCACAATTGCTATTCCACGAGCCCCATTGTTGTTGTTACCATTGTGGTTATTGTTTGTTGAAGGACTTGTACCTCACACTATCCCACGTTCTCTTGCTATTACCAAAAGTAGAAGATGAAGCACCATGCTTCGGAAAAGTACCATGCTCAACAGCCTAGTCAGTGTGTTTGCGAGCCAGTTGAAAGCTTTGTTAGATTCTGGGTAGGTGAGCTGCAGTGGCCATGCCACGAATCTAAGGGACCAACCCTTTTGGTAAGAAACTCGATCCGCTAGTAAGGTAGGTTAAAAGATTTAAGCATATAGTAGCTAACTCCTGTAGGTGTCGATCTCAGATCCAACCGTATTTATATAACAAATTTCTAGGTTTCACCATAGGGTGTTACGTTCTCCATCCAAATATTTGTAACTCGTAGAGTGTGCATGTAACATACATTACCCCATCCTGCCTGGGGCAAATGCACATGGAAAAGATTTATACTATCGAAGCAATCAGACAGTCTCCTTCAATTCCGTTGGAGTCATCGAGGTTTATGACCAATAAAAAGGCTTGAAAATATGATGGGAGGTTGTTGTTGTGGCATGTGCGTTCAAGGAATAAGAAAGTTCAAATGTGGAAGTCAGGGGAAACGAATGATTTAGCAAGATGGATCTTTACTAGCTTGGAAAGATGCGAGGGCCTCAACCACCCTATCGTTGATCATAAGAACTCGGTCTTATCTAAGTTAACAATGGAAAAAGAAAAGAGAAGGTGGGTAAGAAAAAAAAATAGAAGCCAATCGTCGCCACGCTCCGTCTACATAGTAGAGCCTTCATCCTCACTTTCTATGTGCTCGTCCTGCTCAGGTTCTCCTTCCATCCCTTCTTCCTCCTATTTTGCGGTGTCAGTGTTATATGGATCTCATCACGTATAGTTTCCTTCTCCGATCCTGTGTTAAGTCAGCTCAATGGTCAACAACACCATTCGTTCCTCCAATCGTGACTGTCAGTCACTGGTAGATTTCGTCTTCCTTTGAGATGTTGCACTGCATCGCAGACCTTCGTAACTCCCCAAGAGTGTGTGTAACAAGCCCCAATCTAATGTGTTCCCATGAATCTACCATATACTTATGAGTAACTGGGATATGCAGTGATACGTCCGCCCGCTCATACTAGGTGTAAGGTACTAAAGTAAGAAATAAGTTCTATATGTGTAACCCAGTCCCGTTTGAATTTCAAATGGAAGTAAGAAAGATCAAGTAACAAGGAACAGAAACTAATTGTCTCCTTGCTTAGTGAAAAAGGATAAGTCTCAGTATTTGAGTTTCTTCACAGTTGATTCGATTTAATGGTATCACGTCATGCGCATCGTGCAGCTTCCTGTGTACATACGCCACAACACTCGCAAGGGCTCCCTCCCTTGTACTATTGTTGTTTCCTCATCTATGATGTTTGTTAAGATACTACTCCCAGTAATGCGCCACCTGGTGTAACCCTGGGTTCCCACCATTAACGTGTTCAGAATTAGGTCTAGAAATAGAAGATAACATATCTCCCGAAATCATATGTTGTAGATATATGTAGCTAAAAGCTAGTTGTGCACTTAAGTTGTGAGTGTACTTATGCTATGATGATTATAGACTAGACTCAACATGCAGTCCTAGTTCACTATAACCAATGGCTCTAATACCAATCTGTCACACCCTCAAATTTCCACTGCGGGGTTTATACCACGAGGCGCATGACATACCAGGATCCCATAGCCATAAGTCATATGAACGAACTCTAAATGCCCAAACCATTTAGTTCGTTTTCAAAAACCAAGTTTAGTTAAGCTGCAGAAGCGTAAACCAAATTTAAACCTTTTAAAAAAAAACATGCGCAAAACAACGCGCCCAAATTAAAACCATATGAAAGAAAATGTAAAAGCATAATATGTAATTTAGGTGTATGCCCAAGACCCCAAATGTAGTGAAGTGTGCAATGCTTTCTAATCCTGGCACCGGAAGCTAACTACTTGCAAAAGCATGTAGATCGTGGGTTAACAAACAATGTTGGTGAGTTCACTAAGTAAAGTAAATGAGTATGTAAATGCGCTGGTTTCCAAAACCACGTAAACAAGTATTGAGTTGGTTCCAAGAACCGTGTAAACACTAGTTCATCGCATGTCAAGGGTAGCTAACCCATTCATGATAACTAACACCGATATACCGAACTGCTGATGTACGTGTAGCCACAAATGTGAGCCGCATGCCTTACATCATTGCCTATCAACAATGATAAAATCTGTTAAGTTATAGTTCACTCCCGCACTCCCCGAGCCGGTGTGAGGTTTGTCAGACCTAATAGCGCTATCAACTAATAACCTGTTTGCCATAACCCGGCAACTCATTTGGTATGTGAAGGACTTACAGATGATAGAGTTGGTTTAGTTCATCAAGGACACAGTTTGCGAACTAGCAAAAACCGACCCACACAAGGATCCATAGCATCCCAACCCAGGATGTGTAAGTAGTCCCAAACCGGACTAGAAAGTAGTAGTCCCAACCCGGACTAGAAAATAGTAGTCCCAACCCGGACTAGAAAAAGTTAAGTACGTTGTCTCAACCCGAGACGCATGCTTTTGAGAAAAGAGTAGTGAAACTCACCTTAGGTTGCACGTGAATAATCCAAATTTCTCAAACAGAAATGAGCTACCGACTCCCTATTACAAATTTCACTAGGTGAGTATATGTGCATAATCAACACACCATACGACTCGTTTGTCCAAGACTTTTAAAGTTCAAACCGTGTAGTGACACCAAATGACTCTACATGCACAAGTAAGTCCTACGTATCCCGTTGGTGATCATATTGATTATTATTAGTTTAATACCTCATACACATCTCATATAAGTATTCATGCAAGTTCATGTCAAATACATACCATATAAGACTCCAAATAGTCACGTAAACATCCCTTACACAATCTGCGTTTTCAGGGCAGATTGTACGCTGTGAAAAACGAATTATTTAAAATACTTAACGAACGAATTAAACTCCCAAATTTTTACTGAATATTCATTGGGATTCATTTGATGACCCATATTTTTGTTTTGTCTCACAACCAAACACAAAAGTTATTAAAATTCGTACAACACAGCTATGTCCAGAAAATTTCCACAGCAGGTCAGTTTAGTAGAAAAATTCCCAAAAATTGTGTATTGACCCAAATGAGGTGAATCCAATTGGAAAAGCCAAAATTTTCCAATGTTGACCTAATGTCCAAATGTCATAACTTAACCCTTTGTAAATCTCGAGTTATGACCACCTAAAGTTGACCCAATTTATAATTCCAAAATTTGATATGACCTTTAAACTTAAAAAATCATGAATACATATCAAACAAGTCCAAAACGCATGATTTTGGACTTTTTGAAAAGATAACATCATAAGTTATGTTTTAGCATCAGGAAACAATCAGATTACACATGTGAATCACCCTATAACAGCCCTACATTTCGTCACAATGAATCTGTCAGAAAATCAGAATTTTAATAACATGCTTCTCATGAACCCTAATCATCGGCCCCAATAGCCTATTATCATATAGTAAACCCATATTATCACAATCAAATCCATGTTATCAGAATTAAATCCATATTTTCACAACACATTACTACTATCATAAAGCATGTAAGATTATACCTTTCAATGTAATGATCCTTAAAGCTCAAAGATTACACCCAAACTAACTTGAATTAGGGAGGAAAGTTGTTGGAAGATTGATAATTTAGAGGATTGTGGTGGTGATGGTTCACGGCGCAAGGAAGGGTCTAGGGTTTCTTATTATTATTATTCTTTTTAACAATAATATAATAGGAATTGGATCATGGGCCTAGGTTATGGGTTTATGGGCCTTTTCTTGATAAACGGACCCGTTACAAGGTTTTAATCCCGAGAATGGTCCCGATAATATTAATCATACTAACTTATATGAAAACTATTGTTTTTATCATCTCATATCATATTAATCATGGGGTGCACATATTTCGCAGGGTTTTTCGTACTGATTATCTATTACTCAGTAATTCACATAAACATGTAATTCACATACACATGTTAGTTCACATTCATCATCACTCAATTGCTCATATAATCATGCATGCTTGACAAATCACCAACGTTCGGGATACATGACTCGTGTGTGTGTCAAGACAAAGACTTTCCTAATTATAACGTACGTTAATACCATCTAGCATATGTTATTGTTCCATAACACATTCAAATGCCCTATTAACTAACCCTAGTTAAGTGTTTAGCCACATACGAACATGCAAGTTAACTAGAGTTCAGTTAAAGTAGGAACCTGAAAATGCGGGGTGTCACATCATCCCCAAGTTGAAAAGAATTTCGTCCCGAAATTCAGCAAGTAAACAATAAAGCCAACTAGAAAAGTGTGTGCTTGGTTCCCGGATGTCACATTGTACACATTTGGTGCATAATAAGATAATATAGATAAGAGAATATTATTTCAAGTTACCCATTCATGTGTAAATAATAACTTAATGATTATTTATTTTTATTTTTTTGAACAGCCAACTAAACAACGCCAGATACTTCGTACGCGGCCCCCCAGTGGCAAAGACAGGGGCACAGCCCGGCCCACCCGGACGCACGAAGCCCCTAGCCCGTCCGACAGCCCGCTTCCAGGGAAAACCCGACCCACATACCCGCCCGAAGGCACGACAGTAGTGAACCGGTAAAACCTGGCGAGATCAGGACTTGAACTCATGACCATAGGCCATGAGTCATCCATCATTTCTCATTATGTCCTTCGTGGGAATCGAACCTGAGACCTCCAAGAGAGATCCCTAGTCCATTCACCAACTGAGCTACCCGTGAAGGACAACTTAATGATTAATTGGTGGATAATAATGGAGGGCTATGAAGTGGTTTATAATAATGGGGGTTTCACAAAGTTTTTTTTTTTTGAACCGCAGGGGGTTTCACAAAGTTAATGTGGTCATCTAATTCTCTATAAATGGGGGGTTACATGTTGGAAAGGATATTAAGTGTCTATAACACGTATATACAATAAGCATGATATGTTGTACACAAGGGGCAAAAGGGAAGAAAATAACCAAAAAATAGACATTTGTGAAGAGGCTATTCAACTCTCATCTTAAAATTATGTTGAAATTACCTTCGTAGACATGCTTGGTCCTTAATAAGGTACTAGTGGGAATGCCCGCGCGTTGCTGCGAATGCGTCTATTTTGTTGCCTTGTAGTTGTTTGGATTTCGTGTATATATGACGTTTGTGGGTGATCCATTATTATGATGTTAAGTAAGAAGGAATCAATAATGCCTAAAAGTTTGCTCATTTTTATATTTCTTTACTCATATATGTTAGCATTGTGGGAAATGGCAGATGCGATTGGGTTCCAAAAGAGGAGCTCATGGGTGCAAAAGAGGAGCTCATGGGTGCTATACAAGCAAACACACATAAAACATCACGATGTGCAAGAAAAACGAAGTCATTTAACTCTGACAGGAAAAGAAATATAATGATTGTATGAGGGCCATATTCACCGTTTTGGAGTCAATGTGATGGACACTGCATGAGAGGTCGTGAATAAAGATTGTTCTCTAATTACCCGGAATTAATGAGCGAAAACAATGTGCCCCTTCAAAATCCGGTGTTGACAGTAAGGCTTACCATTCCTTGAAAACACTTAGATCGGCTCACGTCCTTTGTTTATATTTTGAACAGTCATTAATTTTTAGTTTTTTGCGACTTTTGTTGTTGATGTTCTTGAGTAGAAAAAAAACTATGAAACGACTCGTATTATATCACAATACAACAATTTTCACATAAGGTGTAACCAAATTCTTATAAATTACTCGTATTGAAGATAATGCTCATGGCCGAATGTATACCCATATACGACTGTAAAAGCTTGCTCACAAAAGCCCTGACACTCGATTCTCTTCACCAACCAATGCTCACCATTCAGCCTTCATAACCATAATTACAACCTGCAACCAGATTTCATAACCTTATTTAATACAAAAAGGGAACAGATACATGTTACTATTTATTTGAGATGTGCATTTATCACAAATTTATTCATATAAGCAATGATTGGAACAAATAATTCTAGAGGTTGTTTACAAAAAACAATAATTTCTCTTTATGACCTGGAAGATCTTAATTTACATTTTGTCTTGAACGAGTTGACGTCGATTCGCGCGTTGCGGCGAGATGTTGATTATAGGTAACATCAAAAGTTGTCATTGTAGTATAGTTTTTTTCTTTTCGAACGGTGACTTTCATGAGTGACCCAATGTCACACTGCCTAATCAGCAACCCTAGCAAAAGTCTGCCCCAGACTATGTTGTCTTAACCGGGTCCGCACTGGTGTATTAGACTTGGTTAGGGCGTTCCCTCGGAAGACATGGGAAGTGAGGATTAGTGCTTGGGATTGAAAAGTCTCATGTTCGAATCTGATCCCACCCGGGATTTATTGATTTTCCATTGTCGTGCCTTTAGACGGGTAGATGTCGGGTTTTCCCTGGCTGGTGGAACTATCGTGGGCCTTCAGGTACCCAACATTGTTTGCGTTCACGGACGTATGGGGTGCCTTAGGCCGTGGGTTACCTCGGGTAGTCAGAGCATTATGCTTAGGTGGTCCTTAAAAATATATATGTTTTGGTCTTTTCTATTTCTACCGTATCACACCGAATTTCGTTGTATTCATACATAAATAAACACCAAATTATACTGAACCTTGCTACAAAATCGTGTGAATCACACAGAAAAGATGTAATTATGATTTTTGAACTTTGTAAATTACAACTATTGTGCAAATTTTTTATGTGTTTACTTTCGTTTACATAGATGACTTTGTTGACCTGCATTTTACCAATCAAACTAATAGCCGAGATATATTAGGAAGGAGCCGAGATATATTAGAAAGGGATGACCAGAGATTTGAATGAGTTTGAATTTGTAATTAATTGTAATTTATATTTACCATTCTTAAAGATAACATTGTAATTATATATAGGGATGTTTATCAAGGAAAAGGGATAAAGGATCCTAATCTTTTATGGTATCAAGAGTCCAGGATACCTAATTCTTCTAAATACCCTCCTGCCGCCCCTATTCTACCACCGGTCGACATGCTCCTCGTCGGAACATCCCTTTTCTTCTTCTTCTACAATGGCCGATGACTCCCCTAAGTCCTCTGCCTCACCGTCCTTCACCCTTGAGTCAAAAATCCACCCCGCAACCACCGTATCCAACATCAAAAACTACATCCCTATCCTCCTGGAAATCGAATCGTCCCAATACAGTTCATGGGCCACTCTTTTCCGAATCCATTGCAAAGCCTTTCTAGTGAACGATCACCTATCACCACCACGTCCCACCGAAACGTCCTCTTCAGCCGAAGCCTCTGTCAAATCCGAGGAATGGGAACGCTTGGATGCCATTGTTCTACAATGGATCTACAGCACTGTTTCCAACAACCTCCTACACACCGTCATTGACAAAACCTCTACCGCCCATGAAGCCTGGGCCGCTATTGAAGATCTCTTTCAGGATAACAAATCCGCCCAGGCTATTCACCTTCTTCACAAGTTTGCCAACACACGCCTAGACGCCTTCCCGAATGTCTCTGCGTATTGTCAAGAACTTAAAACTATTGCTGATCAACTTTCCAATGTCGACTCTCCCGTCAACAATGACCAGTTGGTACTTCAGCTTATCGCCGGACTCAACCCATAGTATGAAAGCATTGCCACCCTCCTCTCCGCTCAAGAACCCCTCCCAAACTTTTAAAAGGCCCGTTCAAAAATTATTGAGGTCGAACAGCGCAAAAACGAGCAGGCCCTTCACCCCTCAAAATCATCGGCGGCCGCGTCCGCGTCCCCTGGAAAATGACCGGTCATCAGTGGGTGGTACACGACTGGTTTTGGGTGTTAGGTGACGGGATGTTTGGGTGTGAAGGGCGGTGGATGAGGCTCCTTTGGACGTGGCAGGTTCTCCCCTCACCAAAACTTCTGGCCGCCAACCTATTTTTCTCCATGGACACCTCAGTGGCCTTCCCAATATCCCTATTTTATCCCACAACAACCTTGGCCCAACCCACCCTGCCCATACCCCACAACCTCCAACCGGCCCAACTCCAATACTCCCAATCCGGCCCAAGGACTCCTCGGCTCTAAACCCAACCAAGCCCAAGCCCACACCGCGGCTTATAGCCCAACCGATATAGAATAGGCAATGTACACCATGTCACTACAGGACCCGACCCAGTATATGGATACGGGAGCATCATCCACCATGTCTCATGAATCAGGTGACTACCATTCATTTTCTAATTCTAGCATTTCTCAAAATATAATTGTAGGTAATGGCGATACCATACCAGTGCTTGGACAAGGCACCAAATACCTACCCAAACCCTTCCCGCCTTTTATACTTAAAAACGTCCTTTACTCACCCAAGCTCGTCAAAATTTTAATTTCCGTGCATAGATTTACAACAGATAATTCTGTGTCTGTTGAATTTGATCCTTTTGGTTTTCTTATGAAGGACTACAAGACCAAGACCCCAATGCTCAGGTGCAACAGCAGCGGTGATTTATACCCTCTGGTGCTCGGATCCTCCTCCACTTATCCCACTGCCTTTGCTGCTATTTCCGCTCAAGTCTGGCATCACCGTCTTGGCCATCCAGGACGTTCGTCTTTAAATTCATTGAAAAATAATACTTCAATTTCTTTTAATAAATTTCCAAATAATGTATGCCAATCTTGTATTTTTTGGAAAAAGTATTAGACTGCCTTTCTTTGCTTCCAATAATTTTACATCTTTACCATTTGACATTATTCACAATGATGTTTGGACTTCCCCAATTACTAGTTCGTCAGGTCACAAATACTATGTTTTATTTTTAGACGACTACACTAATTTTTTGTGGACTTTCCCAATTACTAATAAATCAAATGTGTTTCCCACTTTTTCAGCTTTCGCCTCCCAAATAAAAACCCAATTTGAGCGAACCATAAAAACTCTACAATGCGACAATGGTCGCGAATATGTCAACTCCTCCTTCCAAAAAATTTTCACCACTAATGGCATTCTTTACCATCTTTCTTGTCCATACACGTCCTCACAAAACGGCAAAGCTATACGCCAAATCCGAACCATCAATAATATGATCCGAACCCTCCTTGCTCATGCATCTCTCCCAACCTATTTTTGGCACTTTGCCCTTGAAACCGCAACCTATCTTTTAAACATCTTACCCACAAAACTTAAACAAAATAAAACTCCCACCGAACTTCTCTACCGTTCCACCCCAACCTATGACCATCTCGGTGTTTTCGGATGCCTTTGCTATCCGTTACACCCGTCCACCACCATTCATAAACTCGAAAATCGGTCTAGTCCTTGTGTCTTTCTTGGATACCAATCTACGCACAGAGGTTATCGTTGCTTTGACCTACGGTCTAAACAACTTATTATTTCACGACACGTGACTTTTGACGAGACCACTTTTCCATTTGCCCAAACCATCGGACCTAAACCCGCATATGACTTTTTGTCAGACACTAACTTCCCTCACCACTTATGCCCACATGTTACCCACCCACAACCTACCGGCCCAATAACCCAACCACCTAACACTGGCCCAAATCCACACAATCCCATTTTGAGCCCAAATACACACACCGCTCCATCCCCCCAGCAGCCCACCCACACTCAACCTGGCCTAGTAACACCCGGGCCATCTCCTACCACAACCCCTGGCCCACCCCCGACACCTCCCACTACCGTCCAACAACAACCCAGCCCTTCGACCGCCACTACCGCCCCACCTCCCACCCGTACCATCCACACTCGCTCAATGAGCGGTATTTTCAAACCCAAACACCCTCTAAACTTAACCGCCACAACCACCAAACCTACCATCGAACCTATACCAAAAACCCCAACTGATGCCTTGAACAACCCGGTATGGTTTAATGCTATGTCTACTGAGTATAATGCTTTAATTAGAAATCGAACTTGGGAGTTGGTACCTCGTTCATCTGACATGAATATAATCCGAAGCATGTGGTTGTTTAAACATAAGTACAGGTCCGATGGCACTCTCGAAAGATACAAAGCCCGTCTGGTGTGTGACGGCCGGTCACAGCAAGTTGGAGTAGATTGTGGTGAGACATTCAGCCCGGTTGTCAAACCAGCAACCATTCGAACAGTTTTATCTATTGCTCTATCTCGGGGTTGGACAGTTCACCAATTGGATGTCACCAACGCATTTTTGCATGGCAACTTGAATGAAACGGTCTACATGTACCAACCTATGGGATTCAGGATTTCACAATATCCTGATCACGTTTTCCTATTAAAGAAATCACTCTACGGTCTCAAGCAAGCCCCTCGGGCTTGGTACCAACGGTTTACAGATTATGTACTCACCTTGGGGTTTCGTAACAGCCGATGTGACTCGTCCTTGTTCACCTATCACCATGGCTCGGACACGGCATTCTTATTACTATATGTCGATGACATATTATTTGTGACATCCTCGGATCAGCTTCGCACCACTCTTATGTCCAGTCTCTCGCGTGAGTTCGCCATGAAGGACTTGGGTTCACTCAGCTATTTTCTAGGCAACTCCGTCTCAAGAAACAACAATACTATGTTTTTGTCTCAGCAGTCTTATGCGAAAGATATTATTGCACGTGCGGGAATGCAATCGTGTAATCCGGTTGCTACTCCGGTTGACACGAATGCGAAGCTGAGTGCCACATCAGGTGAACCCTTTCATGACCCCACCTTGTACCGCAGTCTGGCCGGTGCCCTACAATATCTAACCTTCACCCGTCCCGACATTACTTATGCGGTACAACAGGTATGCATGCACATGCACGCACCTCATGATGACCATTGGAATGCTCTAAAGCGGATTATTCGATACATTCAAGGCACTTCTTGTTTCGGTCTCACACTCGGACCGTCCTCTGCTACACCGTCTCTCATCTCCTACACGGACGCTGATTGGGCTGGCTGTCTAGACACTAGACGCTCCACTAGTGGTTATTGTATTTATTTGGGGGACAATTTAATTTCTTGGTCATCAAAACAGCAACCCACGGTATCTCGTTCTAGTGCAGAGGCGGAGTACCGTGGCGTTGCAAACGTCGTTGCTGAGATATGATGGTTGCGCAATCTATTGATCGAGTTGTCTCTTCCTTTAACCCGGGCTACTCTTGTATATTGTGATAACGTCAGTGCTATATATCTATCGGGTAACCCGATTCAACATCAGAGAACCAAACATATTGAACTGGATATTCATTTTGTTCGTGAACAGGTTCAGCGAGGACATGTCCGCATTTTACATGTTCCATCACGGTATCAAATCGCCGATATTTTTACAAAGGGACTACCTCGTGTTCTATTTAAAGATTTCAGGTCCAGTCTAAGCATCCGTTCGCCTCCCGCTTCGACTGCGGGGGTGTAATAGCCGAGATATATTAGGAAGGAGCCGAGATATATTAGGAAGGGATGACCAGAGATTTGAATGAGTTTGAATTTGTAATTAATTGTAATTTATATTTACCATTCTTAGAGATAACATTGTAATTATATATAGGGATGTTTATCAATGAAAAGGGATAAAGGATTCTAATCTTTTACAAACAATTGATTCAAACATTTCATATTCAAACTTCATCCACTGCCAAACAAATTCAATATTAAATTTTTTATTTTTTTAAGGGAATCTAATTCCGATGCAGGCAACTCTTCACCTTTTCACACCGACTGTTACCGGAAAATGGATCGTCAACATCAACAGTAACTATCCCCTGTTTCATGGATCGTCGCAACCGTCTTCAATCGGCGCCATGAACAGCCCTGCAACTCCGGCAAAGAAACCCAACCGTCTTCCTTTATTAAGGTTTTTTTTACTACGATTGGAGTGCTTATTCTGCTTCTATTTCTGTTATCTTTACCGAATCTACTAACAAAAATCAACATAAACGTTAATCAACAACGAAAACATAAAACCATGGGGTAGAACATACCGGAACTGCAACTACATATGTTAATTGAAAAAATAAGGAACCAAATCTAGAACAAAAATTGAAAACTAAGTAGCCAAATCTTGGAATATGTGAGGATGGATTACTTTACCGTGAAGAATTCGGATGACAATTGAAAAATATGAAGAAGGGGAAAACGATTACAAAGAGAGGGAATGTATAACTGCATTATAACGGTTAAAACTAAAATCTATAAATGTGGTCTAACGGAAGTTTGATTTACCGTCAAGTTAGTTTTTGTATTAATATAGAATGTGTTTTATGAGTTGCATACATCAGCTAATAAAATCAAGATCCAAAGTTAAGATAAATATTAAAATTTTAACTTCCAAGAAACTAATAAAACACCTGATAGTAAATTGACATGATGAACACATATAAATATACAATAAGATAAAAAAAAAGTTAAAAGGTCGATGCCTTTCCAATTTCGATACACTTTGGGTCAGTTTGACCCGTTTGGACTTGTTTGCGTCTTAGCTAAAAAACATTGTTTTTCACGTTTGACTTGTCACATTGAACTATATCAATCCTTCATAAATTTGTTATTATCATTTTAAGTTTTGGCAGACATTATAACTTATTAGTGCAAGTCAACATAAGTCATGAAACTGAGTATATATATCATATAAGATAAGAGTAAGCACATATAGCTCTTTTCTAATAATAACTAGATTTATTTTCTGCGATTCGCGGCAAACCATTTGCGTTTCCTGGTTATGTCACCCTGATCCAAACATCAAGTTGCATGAAACATAAACCTAGAGTCATTGACATCCCCTAGAGAACATGTCTTCCTAAATAACACCAAACCACAACTAAATATCCTAAGCGAAAGCATATGTACTGCCAACTTTCCGGCAACTGGACAAGCCGTCTTGAGACCCATGTCAGCATATTACTTGTCTAAGAGAAGAGTACCTACCAAAAATAAATAAAAATTGATAAGTATGTCACATGATGAAATCAACCAAAACTAAACGTAACAACACATACCGATTGGTATGCAACTCCTGCAAAAGCAATATCCAAAACCCGAAGTGCCTCTTGAGACACATCTACCGAAAAGAATCCAAGATGATGCGAATCCGTGTGTCAGCCATTTAGATCACAATTTAAGGCAACTCTCTCTACCCTTAACAATGAATTGGAGGATGTTCAAATGCATGTTAAGCACGTACACTATTCAAGTGATTAAAAAAGAAAAAAATATATATAACCAAAACGTAGAGGACTTGGTGCTACCAAATCCATCATCCTCGTGTAGAAGAGTAATTTTAAACTTTCAAAACAAAAGGAAAAGGTCCAGCAATACACAGGCCCTTACATCATAAGCCAGAAGTCGTTCTCCAATGTGAACGCCCATTGTACCAATTGTTAAAAAAAAAAAAAGCATGGTTAAATGTTCACACCCTGTGATGTCATCTCAAGATCGGTCGTCACCCGTACAATAGTAGGCCCGACTTGCAATAGCTTACAATATCTATTTACATAATGTACCATGTTTAAGTTAGCAATTAGGGCATTGTGTACAATGTTTCAATGTCCAGGTCAAACCTCATGAAAAAAATAAACAAAAGCAATAGTTTGAAAAAAATATTACAGAGTACATTGATGAAGGTTAAACCCTAACGATAATTTAGGGAAAACAATAATCTGATTAAAAACAACAAACGGAAGTGACCAACCTATCAGCTATTTCAGTTGTTGTGCAGCAATCAATCCTCGCATGGACTTCTTCAACAATTTTTGTAAGGTCGGAAAAAAAAAAAGAAGAGCACCTACCATCACCAACGGCATCTTTCGCCATGGTGAGTGGCTGTAGCAGATGATGGTAACATGATCTTATCAACTATCAAGCTGAGGCGAATCACCAGCACCACCATCCTGCACTCCCCCAACCTAATTGCCGCTCACCTAAGTTTATACTTTAAAGAAAGAGATCAAATAATCAAGAGAGAATTTTGACTTTATCTTTGTTTGTTTAACGGTGAACACACGGCAAGAGCATAAGCGTGTATAATTAAAAAAAATGAGGTGCCAAGGCACTATTATAAGTTAGTGAATCCACTGCCTACAAATCTAGCTATATTATATACATAAGAAAACCAAATGTAGATGTTAATGATTCAATTCATGCTTCAAAAAACCTCATGACCTGCTCGTATTGCGCTTTTGAGCTTAAACGAATTATGTCAACATGCTGAATATGCTATTTCAAGACATTTATTTAATCTTATTAGGCAAAATAATGCTTAAAACATGTATAATATAGGTAAAGTTCCTTTAAGTAAAAAAAGTAACAAACACATCATAAAATTTACACCCAACATATGCATTCAGTGGGTTAGTACAAAGTAAAGTAAATATTTCTATAAAATGTTGACCAAAATCTTTTAAAGGCATTAACTATTAAGCACTTGATGTATCTCTAAAAAAAAAAAGAATTTACACCCAACACATGCATTCAGCGGGTAAGATGATACAAATTACAGTGTATATCTTATGTATTGAAAACAAAACGTTGGGTGTAAATTTTCTACAAAATGTTGACCAATTTTTTTTGAAGGCTTGTTGTATTAAAAGCAAAACGATGGCATACCTCAAATCAAATAGTGTTTGTGTATGCCTAATTGCCTCAACAATCTCAACTCACTTCTTTCATCTTGTACAAGTCTTTGGTTCCAAAAAACCTGCCTTGGAGCAACACCTACAGCAATATCTCAAGTTACATCAAACTAATATAATGAGGCTAATTAAAACTTATAAACTGAGCAGAGATTCCTATCAACACCTACAACAATATCTTAAGTATTAACACAATTTTAACATCATATAACATAATCCTATAGGCGGCTGCGTTAATTGGTTTAGAAGAAGAGAACTTGGATCTTAAAGCAATCTCCCGATTCTCCGTGACCCACCATTCCACCAAGGATCTTGACCCCCACTAACACACACCTTTTTACCTTAAACAACCAGCACCACCCAACCCTGGCCAAGACCACCTCATCACCACTCTATACTACCACCACCTTTTATTTCTTCCAAGCCCTACTCCTTTGTCGTTCACCACCACAACGGCGTTAAATCAGTGGCGGCGGTTTCATGTTGGAAACCCAATCGATCTTCAACAAAATTTAGGTCTTGTTTTACCAGAACCAAAAATCGGTTAGAAATCTAGATTTGTGGTGGCCACTGGTATGGTTTCGTTGGCCGGGAAAAAAAAAGCGATTGTCGTGCAAGAATGATGGATAATGATCTTCGCTGTGTGTGTTTAATGGTTTTAATGGATGCTAAAGTAAACATAAGTAGAATCGATGGTACTGAAACGTGTTGTGTAATGTGAACACGTATAACTTACATGAATACGTGGAAGGATGAAAAATGTGTGAGCCAAACATAGAGACAGAACCACTAAAACGTGTCAAACCAGAACACATCCACATGCTAGAGCTCTAAAAGACCAATACACCCCTGAAAGATCAACAAATTATGGAAGTGGTAAAATTACTGCTCATCTTCAGTCTCTAATTATACATATAATAATAATAATAATAATAATAATAATAATATAATAATAATAATATAATAATAATAATAATAATAATAATAAGCTTTATTTTGTTCAAATTGGTACTCAAGCACAGTTAAGTAGAAAAATTCTCTAAAATAACTTACAATGTTAGAATAAGTCATACGTTTAGAGCTACCCAACGGTAGTAATATTTCTTTGATTCGGTCCGTAAAAGGGGGCGGGTTGGGATTGAAACTTTAATAACTTTAGACCATGTGCTACTTGCAACTAAAATGATTCCAGGTCACATGAAAGTTTCCAAGTTCTTGGCCCGTAACGTGCGAGTAGACTGCAAGTATTCTACAAATTGTATTTGTTATAAATTAAATTGGTTGAAATAAAAAAACTCCCGGTTTTCTAAGTCTTTAAGTATGGATACCTTTAGGTTCGGGGTAAGGCCCAAAATGGCTTCGTAACCCAAACCAATTTGGCCCGTTAAAAACAAATAAAAAAGATTCAGTTTGGGCCTAAACCGGTATTTGTATGTCTCTATGAAAGTTTCCAAGTTCTTGGCCCGTAACGTGCGAGTAGACTGCAAGTATTCTACAAATTGTATTTGTTATAAATTAAATTGGTTGAAATAAAAAAACTTCCGGTTTTCTAAGTCTTTCATGGCTTCGTAACACATGAAAGTTTCCAAGTTCTTGGCCCGTAACGTGCGAGTAGACTGCAAGTATTCTACAAATTGTATTTGTTATAAATTAAATTGGTTGAAATAAAAAAACTCCCGGTTTTCTAAGTCTTTAAGTATGGATACCTTTAGGTTCGGGGTAAGGCCCAAAATGGCTTCGTAACCCAAACCAGTTTGGCCCGTTAAAAACAAATAAAAAAGATTCAGTTTGGGCCTAAACCGGTATTTGTATGTCTCTATATGCCATGCCATATCATCTGCCCAATTGCCCAAACAAAGTTTCCACAATGAGCTGTAGGCCGAAAAAGAGAAGAGTTGCAAAAACGTTAATAATGGGCCATTATATGCCTAATTTGGGCCTGATATCAAAATAATTTTGAAGAGGATTAAACGGAATCTATATACCTCATTTGGGCCTGAGAATAAAACATGTTTGAAGGGTTTAAACGAAATCAAAGTCTCACAACACTACAAGTTACAAACAAATCTATGAAAAAAGAAAGGTGGGCTGACTTAACAGATGTAAAAAATCCAAGTGTGACGTTGAATCCGGCGCTACCAGATTGAGTCTGGCCCTATCAGGTTTTTCATTTAAGATTCGCATTGGTGCCCTGGGTTCATTCAAAGTTGGAGATTCATAGAAATGCAAATAATAAGTTTTAATAAAATAAAAAGGTTATACAAGGCTCTGCGTTGAACAATTCACTTTAGGTGGCACCCAAGGAAATAAAAAATTTCTAAGAGATCTTGTATTTGAACATTTGTCATAATAATAAAGCACGCCCTTAAAGTTAGGATTGTATATAATTTTAAACTTAAAAATAGAAACGTCCAAGAAATCCACATCCGAGAGTGATTTCTTCCTCAAATTTACATCAAAGATATAAAGGAATCCCTAACTCCCTTTCTCGACGCATTACCAAAACTTTCAATTGGTTTCTTTATTGTTTATATATACATGGGTTTTCACTTTTTAGACCAATCAAAATCGCCTTTTCTAGTTGTCTTGCTTTCTAAATTGGCTATCATTATCGTACACTTGGTTTTGCAAGGGAAAGAGAGTAGAATAAGGAGAGGATTAGGTACTAAAATGATTTGAGACAGATTTATGAGATGATTCTAGGATTCGTGAATGGTACCTAGGTGTGTAAACGAGCCGAGTCGAGCCCAAGCCTAACTGGGCTTAAGCTCGGCTCGTCATGCTTTTATGAAGCTCGAGCTCAGGTTGGTTCGAGCCTAATACTCTGAGCTCGAGCTCGGCTCTAAAGTAAAACCCAAGGGCTCGGGCTCGGCTCGATCGAAATGATTTTAGAACAATTATAAAGGAGCTAAAAGCTCGGCTCGAGCTACCTTCGATAACTTAAACGTGCCAAAGCTCGACTAGAGCTCGGCTCGCCAATGTTATATAGTAGGTATACTATAAACAAAATAACAATAATATAAAATTTGTCTGGGCTCGTTTAGGCTCGCGAGCCTAAACAACTTTGTATGAAAAGCTCGAGCTCGGGCTCGATAACTAAAAGAGCCATTTTTCAAGCTCGGGCTCGTTAAGGCTCGGCTCATTCGAGCTTTTTATCAATCCGATACCGAATAGCTCTCGAGCCGTTGGTACCCATGCAAATCATACACTACGTGCTCAAAAAGCTCATGGCTTGCAAAAAAGCTTGGTTCGAAATCGGCTTGGGTGTAAATGAGTCTGAGCTAGGCCTGGCTTTTCCAAGTGAGCCGGCTCAAATTATTTTATTTATATATTTTACAGTTTTTAATGTATAAAAATTTATAAAATGTTGAAGGACTTGAAGTGTTCAAATTTTAAGTTTAATAGATCGATAACATATAAAAATATTGACAAAATAATAATAATAATAATAATAATAATAATAATACATATATACATACATACATACATGCATATACAATAGTATTAATATGCCTTTCAATCATTAAAATATTAGAAAATAAAAATAATACATATGTGTATGCAGTGTTGTAAGAATCGCTAGGCATTAGTCGGTCGGTGAGGTACCGGATAGCCGATTAATCAAGATTAGTAGGGCTTAATCGTGATTAATCGGATTGGGATTTTATATGTAGTTTTTTTAAGTAGACATATTTTAACCCTTTGCTCGACTAATATCTTTAAGTATATAGGATCAATTGCCAGAATTTACAAGTTTTTGTCGAAATCTGACCGAAATTTACAGATTTTGGCCGGAATTTGGCTAGAATCGCTAAACAACCACCGACTAGCGATTAATTAGTGTTTAGTCGGTGAACCTCTGACTAGCGATTAATTAGTGATTAATCGAAGGCTAGGCGGGATTTTTACAACCATGTGTGTATGTTAATTATATGTGTAAATCGCTAAAAAGTTTAATGACCCGACTCGATTGGGCTTGAGCTAGCTCGAACGTTTTTACAAGTCGAGATGGCTCATTAAAGCTCGAGCCGAACTTGGCTTGACTCAACTTCACACCTAGCTGTGCAAACGAGCCGAGCTCTAAACGAGCTTAGCCTAACCGAGCTCGAGCCTAGTTTTCATTAAAACCGAATACTATATATATATATATATATATATATATATATATATAGGGTAGGGTTCAATTAGGAACCAACCCTTAGTTAGGAACTTTAGGAACCAATCTCATCCATCCATCTTCAATGGCATGATGGTAAATAATTAGAACATTAATTAATTGATTATTTTAATCTAGGGGTATTTAGGACTTTTGTTCTACCACAAAATAGGTAGGTTAATCTCCTTAATTGTAACCGTATATTATCAGTGTATCAAAATTTATCAAAATTTTCGAATCATCAAATCCTCAAAATCATCATTCGATTCCTCAGGTATGTAAAATTAATCAATCTTTATTATTTATTATACAGATACTCATCATGCGAATGTGTCGAACATAGAGGTTATATAGTTTTGATATTATACATTGGTGGATATTTATAAAAAAGGTAATCGACCAAACCCTAATTAAGATTACCAGGTGAAAAAAGTAGGAGACGCTTTATTGGTAAAAATTGATTATACACTTGTGTATACTATACGTTGGTGTATATAACAGACTGTGTCAACAAAAGTGATAAGTAAAACATAGTTTTTAATACGTTGGTTTATATTAAAGCGTATTTACACTTATTAATGTGTAACATACTGTACATTAGTGTATAATCTAATACACAGATAATGTGTGATATATAGTGGGTTATACACTGATGTATATGATATTATTATACACTGATATAAAACACTGATGTATATGATATCATGTTACACTGATATTATACTCTTATATTATACACTAATGTATATTCACCTTTAGGTGTGTATACACTAATGTATATAGGTATATCCAACTGTAGGTTTGTATACACTGATGTATAAAAGTGATTTGTTTTTTTTTTCTTTTGTATTCCCAGATGTATCCAAATTGCTCTACTTAGGAAGAATAATGTTACACTAATATTATGTTACACATATATTATACTCTTATATTATACACCAATGTATATAGGTATATCCAACTATGGTGTATAATACGTCACTTGTCTTGTAAACCTGCTGTGCATACTGTACATTAGTGTATAATCTAATAAACTGATAATGTGTGATATATAGTGGGTTATACACTGATGTATATGATATTATTATACACTGATATTAAACACTGATGTGTATGATATTATGTTACACAGATATTATACTCTTATATTATACACCAATGTATATAGGTATATTCACCTTTAGGTATGTATACACTGATGTATATAGGTATATCCAATTATGGTGTATAATACGTCGCTTGTCTTGTAAATCTGTTATGCATACTGTACATTAGTGTATAATCTAATAAACTGATAATGTGTGATATATAGTGGGTTATACACTGATGTATATGATATTATTATACACTGATATTAAACACTGATGTGTATGATATTATGTTACACTGATATTATACTCTTATATTATACAACAATGTATATAGGTATAGTCACCTTTAGGTGTGTATACACTGATGTATATAGGTATATTCACATTTCGGTATGTATACACTGATGTATATAGGTATATCCAACTGTAGTTTTGTATACACTGATGTATAAAAGTGATTTGTTTTTTTTTTCTTTTGTATTCCCAGATGTATCCAAATGGCTCTACTCAAGAAGCAAATAAGGAACATGATCGTATTTTGAAGGAGGCATATGAGCTGGATAAAATGAAAAACATGAAGTTGATTTGAAAGTTTTTATGTGATTATGGTTTCGTGTGAACAATTTAAGTTGTTTATTTTTGATAGTTTTCTAAAACTTTTATGATATGGTCATATCAAACTTTTGAATGATATTAATGGTTTATATTTGTTAGCGAAACATCCAATTTGTATCATTGGACTGCCCTGTCCATGATATACACCAACGTATATAGGGAAAAATACAAGCCAACAAATATTAGATTCTTGAAATATTCTAATTCAGTAAATATACACCAACGTATATAGGGAAAAATACTAGCCAAACAAAGATGAGTTACTTCAAAAATTCTAAGTAGATATACATTGGTGTAATGGATATAAATTAAAGTTAAAAAGTACATTGGTGTACATAAAATGATTACGTTGTTGTTAATACATCTGTACATCTAATTTTGTGCAGTTTAATTGTTGGTTACGACAAATGTGTGTACATGTACATTAGTGTATATGTAAAAAGTACATTGGTGTACATAAAAGCATTAAACGTGTTAATACGATGCTGTTGTATATATGTATTCATAACTAAACAACAAATTTGGTTCCATTTCAATGACTACATTATCATGCCAAGATATAGACAAACATTAACATTCAATCCATCCGGTACATGTGGCGTCCAATATCTTGTGGGATACAATGTTGTACTAACTACGTTTTCACAAGGCGTTGCTGCAATTGAATCGTTCGATGATTGAAAAACATCTTCTCGATAGTTTTCGTACATTATAATAGCTTCATCCAAAGATCTAAACCTGGCGCCTACATAGGGTTTTACTTCATCTGGTACACTTGGCGTCCAATATCCCATCCCGCTGGGAGATTCATATACGTTGCTGGCAAAACGAAACCTACAATGTAAATAATGTAATTAAAAAAAACATTGCAATATACAAATAGTCGTTATACAAAATACCAACTCATATATGATACACCTGTGTATATTCATTACCCCATTTAAACTACAGACTACTGTACTAACATTTAACTAATATGATACACCTGTGTATACAACAGTCGTGTTCTAGTATCTACAACCCATTATAGTTGAACATTAGACAATTGTACAATCATTTAACTACTATGATACACCTGTGTATACAACAGTTGTGCAAACATATACCAACTCACATATGATACACCTGTGTATATTCATTAAATCAAGGGGTAATATTGTCTTTTGGTATGTGAATATTAATAGGTTATTTAGTATACATTGTAACTGACAAAAACCACAACTAAACATTATACTGTACGATAACATTAAACAACTATACGTCAGTGTATATTCATATTCCAACAATTATACATCAGTGTATAGTCCAATCATTGCTACAAAAACATTATACTGTACGATAACATTAAACAACTATACGTCAGTGTATATTCATATTCCAACAATTATACATCAGTGTATAGTCCAATCATTGCTACAAAAACATTATATTGTACGATAACATTAAACAACTATACGTCAGTGTATATTCATATTCCATACGTCAGTGTATATTCATATTCCATGCACTCACACGAAACTGATAGGTTGGTCTTATCAAGAGTAACCTGAAACAAAGAAAAAGGTTGTTTAGCATATACATCAGTGTATACATACAAATATACATCAGACCCCAATAAAATTTGATGCTATAGAACAGTGTTTAGTATCGTCATATTCAAACAATTATACATCGGTGTATAGTCCAATCATTGCTACAAAAAACATTATACTGTATGATAACATTAAACAACTATACGTCAGTGTATATTCATATTCCAACAATTATACATCAGTGTATAGTTTAGTACTACAAAAAGATTGTACTGTACCATAATATTCAACAAATATACGTCAGTGTATATTCATATTTCAACAATTATACATCAGTGTAAAGTCCAATTAGTGATACAAAAAACATTCTATAGTATACACTGATGTATACGAACCATACGAACCATGAATATACGAACCCTTAGTGTATAACCGTCTTCTTTATCCAGCAACCCTATACCATCAAATTCAACATATATACATCAGTGTATATTATGTTTAATTATATTACCAGAGAAGGAAGGAACCGGTGGGTTCCAAACCACCGTGTACGGCAGCGCCGCCGTGGAGCCCATATGTGCAGGTCGAACTCGCCCAGCAACTAGGACCCGACCCGGGTTTCCTTCGCAGCCCCTGTGGCATTAATGTCGATCAATCTATAACACCTCGTACGAGAAGGGTCTCGAAGGAAGGAGACGGTGGTTAGGGTTTGGAATTGGGGTCTCGCAGATAAGGATGGTGGTTCACGGTGGTGGTTTTGGTGGATCATTGTAGCGATGGTGGTGGAGATTGATGAAGATTTGGGATTGATGAAGTTGTGTTTGATTGAGATTGATGAAGATTTGAGATATAGTTTTGATAACTGATTATAGGAATTGGGGAATATATAGGGGAGCTTTTTTTTTAAATTAAAATATAAAAATAATTGTTCAATTACCATCCTACCCTTAGATCAAGATTAAAAGATGAATGGCTCAGATTGGTTCCTAAGTTCCTAACTAGTACCTTGGTTCCTAAATGATCTTTTTCCTATATATATATATATATATATATATATATAGGGGAAAGGGATAATGGAAACCTTCTAAAATGAGAAAACCCATGGAAACCTAACTAGTGGCCAAGATTAATCCACCTCAACCTCTATTATTTTAATAAAAAAGGGTAATCTAGTAAATTTACCCTTCCCCCTCTTTTTCTAATTTGAATTTTCTCTCTCCCCCTCCTATATAAACAACTCCCTCTCTCTCTCTCTTCATCTCTCTTCCACCATCTTCAAGATTAATCCCACCACCACCACCCTACCGCCACCTCCACTGCCACCACCGCCACTGCCACCGCCACCACCACCACCACCGCCACCACCACCACCACCTTCAGCCCACATCTTCAAGTCTTCAACGTGTCCTCTCAGCTTCATTCCACATCTGTGTTGCCTCTCACATCTCCAGCACATCAAAACAAGAGAGATTGGAGATATAGAGAGAGAAAGAAAGCACTGTAGAAAGTGGATCTGGTGCATCATCATCTTTATTCTCGCCGTCAACATCCTCCTCTGCTCCTTCCTGATCTGTAGATATTGGTGTGTTTTTTTTTTACATATTGGTGTGTTATTAAAGTTTACATATTGGTGTGTTTTTTTTTTTCTGAAATAGTCTATGTCATTTGTTTTTTTTTTCTAGCATCCCTTTTTTTTGTTTTTTCTGAAAATAGTCTAGTCATTTGTTTTTTTTTTTTTTTTGAAACAATTATTTCCAACTTAATTCTTTTTGTTTTTTCTGAAATAGTCTAGTCATTTGTTTTTTTTTTCAGCATCCTTTTTTTTTTTTGGTTGGGGGGTTAGGTGGTTTAATATTTTTTTTTGGGTGATTGATTATGTTAAACATCGAAAAAGATTTTTCGTTTTGTGTTTTATGTTCATAGTATCTTTGTGTTTAGTTTGGGTGTTTTTATCGTCTATATTTTTGTATGATCTTTGTGTTTAGTTAGGCTGTTACATGTGCAACACATCTGTTTTTATCGTCTATATTTTTCTTATATAGGATTACGAATCAGAGGATGATAGGCTTGGAGGTGGTTTAATATATATCTTTTTTTTGTGTTTCTAGTTTTTTTTTTTTTTTGGTGGGGGGGGGGGGGGGAGGGTTGGGGGGTTAGGTGGTTTAATATTTTATTTTTTTTAAGTTGGAAATAATTGTTGTTTTTTTGTGTGTTACTAGCATCTCTTTTTTTGGGTGATTTATTATGTTAAACATCTAAAATGATTTTTTGTTTTGTGTTTTATGTTCGTAGTATATTTGTGTTTAGTTAGGGTGTTTTTATCGTCTATATTTTCGTATAATCTTTGTGTTTAGTTAGCCTGTTACGTGTGTAGCATATCTATTTTTTGCAGTCAAATTATGTTTTCTGTTTTCTAGCATATCAAATTCTGTTCTATGTTTACTGCAGACTACATAAGTGTTGTCTGTGTTTTTCCTGTTACACATGTAAATAATTGTTGTTTTCTTGTAAATAATTGTTGTTTCACATGTACATAAGTATTGTCTGTATTTTTATTTTTTTAAGTTGTAAATAATTGTTGTTTTTTTTGTGTGTTACTAGCATCTCTTATTTTTGGGTGACTTGTTATGTTAAACATCGAAAATGATTTTTCGTTTTGTGTTTTTATGTTTGTAGTATCTTGTTGTTTAGTTAGGGTGTTTTTATCGTCTATATTTTCGTATAATCTTTGTGTTATGTTAGACTGTTTACGTGTGTAGCATATATGTTTTTTGCAGTCAGATTATTTTCTATGCAACAATATGTCTGCTTTTGTTTAATATGTTTTTTTAATCAAAATTGGTGAATTTTAATGTCTGTTAACATATGCAACAATATGTCTGCTTTTGTTTTTTACCAGTATGTGCATGTTTGTATGAGTATTATAATGTGTGGAATGTATGTTTGCATCTGTTTCCTATATTTTTGCACATGTTTCGTATGTAACAACAAAACTATGGTATAAATTAGTTTCTGTTTCGTATGTAACAGCAGAACTAAGTTGTTATAAATTAGCTTCTGATTTTTTTACCATATATTGATTAAAACAAAAGTCACTAATCATTGGATCAAATCTATGTTTGCGTCTGTTTCGTATGTAACAGCAGAACTAAGTTGCTATCAGTTTCGTGTGTTTGATAATCTTTGATAACTAAATGTATAAAACAATGTTTTTTTGTATCAGTTTCGTATGTTTTTTTGTTAATCCAGTTGGTTAACATACGTTAAGCGGGGGGGGGGGGTCTTTTACATGTAAATTGATGATTTTTTGTTTTATTTTTGCAGGTGAGCATATTTTTTGCATTAAGATGAAGATGATTATCAAGAATGAAGTGTAGACATTTTTTTTATTTATGATACTTTTTTTAGCATTTGTTGATTTGTAATGACCGTTTTGTTTGTTTTTTAGCATTTTGTAAGAAACAATTCTTGTGTACATTTGAATGTTTTTTGATCAATAAAGTTTTTAGCACTTTGTAATGACCGTTTTGTTTGGTTTTAGCACTTTGTAAGTAACAAAATGCCTATAACCATATTAATTCTCGTTACGTATGCAACAATTCTGGTGCTGGTACAATAAAACGAAAAAAAAAAAACATGGTATAATAAAAAAAATAATAAATCAGCATTTTTTAAATAATATACACTGGCAACTCAGTTTTAACCTACGTAACACAACACATGTTACATATGTAACACGGGTATTTGGCAGATTTAGGACAATGGTCACAAAAGTATGAGAGAGATGATGTGACATGTGTGGGGTCCACTTGTCATATGTGCTTTTTCAGAAAAATGGCATTTGACCATTGTGCCCTTTTTTTTGTCCTTTACCTTAATAAATATATTAAAATAATATAGAATGAATCTAGACCATTGATCACTTTAGATCAATGGCTACAAATGGGTTTACATGGTTTACTCATTTTGGAGGGTTTTTATTATAACCATCCCCTATATATATATATATATATATATATAGGGTAGGGTTCAAATAGGAACCATATCTTAAGTAGTAACCATAGAACCAATCTTAGCCATTGATCTCTAATGACATGATTGTAAATAAGTAAAACATTAATTAAATATTTAATTAAATCAAAGGGCAATGTGGTAATTGTATATTGACTATTAATAACACATGTTTAATTAGTTTCCTTTATAATCCCATTATTTTAGGAAAGTAGTTATTTTTCCCACATGATAATCATTCTTCATCAATATGTGTATTGATTGTTTGAATGGTATCAAAGTACGTCAAAATCGAATGTGCAGTATATGATTTTATATAGTTTTGGATAATATACGTTGGTGTATATTATATTTTTTTAAATAATAATTAGTTTCCATTGATAAAAAATGGTAAATTACATAAGGATGGTAGGTAGGCGGGCAACAAGCTGCGCCGCCACCCCTTTTTGAATAGAAAATCCCAATCTGCTAAAAACAAAACCCCGCCCTTGGGGGGTGGAAAAGTTGCTGTGCACTACTCGTTGAACCCGAGCCAAAAACCGCACCGCCTCCGGTGCCAAGGAACCGAACGTGTCGAAGGCCAAGGGAACGAAAACATGCTGATTATCCTCACATGCTTTAGCATGCTTTTCCACTTTCTTGGATTCAGCTCTCATGACCGCTTGCCCGGCCACAAACCCACTATCCCCGAAGCCCAACAAGGGGGGACACCACGGTAAGATCAACACACGCATGTTTCCCACCTTCCCAACCAAAAACTAAGACGTCTGCTAGGCGCAAGGTGGACCTCCCCTCCGCGGGGTCTGTGAGAAAATTAACTGACGCCTCTTTTCTTGCAGAGATCCCCACTTTTCTAAGGATGTCTGCCAAAGCATCCCGGACAAAATCGTGCCGATATTTAAACCCTGGCAATTCCTTACAATGTAACTGTGACACCTCGGGTAAATCTCTTTCTTGATTTCTACTCTCTATTGATTCCTATCTGTTTGTTTATTCCCTCGTTGTTTCTTTTGTTACTTACACAATTTTCGGGACGAAAATTCTTTTAACGTGGGGATGATGTGACACCTGGCAAATTCGGGTTAACAACGTTGTCTAGATGAAAGTCTACCTTAGCGAGTCACGCGTATAATGTACTTAACTGGGTTAGTTAAGTCGGGTTATGGTTCGGGAACTATTGGTTAGTCTAGAAGATCATTGGATGTTGGTCTAGAGGTTCGGTAGATGTCAGTCCTTAACCAAGTGTACAAACGGTGACGATTTGTAGGATCGTCAGGGCATACGGAACATACGAGTCTCGAGTCCCGGGAATTGGTGAACGAGTGTGAATATGTGTATTTACTTGTGTTATGTGTTTACAATCATTATATGACTTGTCGGTACATGAATATGCATTAACATATGTTAAAACGGGGTTTAACGCGCAAAACACACCAACAAGGGGGCTATAGGCGATTAGGCTTGGGGAATAGCCTAATCGCATGACCTTTGGGGCGAGTAGGGGGATCCCTACATGCGAATAGGGCTAATCGCATGAACAGTCATGCGATTAGGCAACCCTACTCGCGTATAAACCTGCATAATCGCGTGGAACGGGCTGGACGACTAGAAACGCCTATAAATACAACACTTAACCTCCTAAACTCACTAATACTAACCCTAGTCGTCCCATAACCGCCCCAAACACTGAAACAACCTCTGGGAGGCGATTTTTATCAAAAACTCAAGGTTTCAAGGTCTAATCATCATCCTTTTGCAAAACCAAGGTTTAATTCTCATCCATAATACTTTGTAAATGTTTTCTTATCAATCCCTAATGGTCCAGACCTGTTCATAAACGAAAAAGATTTCTGAAAATCGTCAATAAGAGTTATTAATCGGATTATAATCAATAAACATGTGTTATGGGTATGCATGATTAGAAAGATAGGATTTTTATGAATCTTGATGATGTTTTGATGTGTAATCATGCTAGGTCAGAATTAATATGGATAGTATGATGATAGAAATCTGATTAATTGATTATTAGGGCTATTATTATGTATGTTGGTATGATGATTGCATGCTACGTGTATGTGTTTGGATTGCTTTGGTTGCATGCAGGACTGATTTTACGAGGATGAACGAAGGGTTTTGGGTTAAACATGTTTAGGATAGTGTTTGGGATGATATTGGGTAGTTACACACGCTCTGGATCTGATTTGGAACGTTAAACGCGCGAAAAACCGGAACAGCAAGGTTACAGGCGATTAGCCTTGCTAATCGCATGTAACAGGGGGCGAGTAGGCCCCCACTCGCATGCCAAAGGGGCGATTAGGCCCCACTCGCGTGATACTGGGGCGAGTAGCCCAATCGCCAGTCAACAGGGGCGATTAGCCCCTAATCGCGTGCCTTATGGGGCGATTAGCCCTAATCGCCTGACCTATGGGGCGATTAGCCCTAATCACGTGACATGTAATGCGATTAACCTCCCTAATCGCGTGTAATGCTGCTGTAAGTGTATATTAGCATACCGAGACCTGATTTGACATGTAGTAACATGCTAGGAACCCCGTAACATATCTAGTAACATGGTAACATATATTTGGATGTATTTCGGTGATACGTGAACTATGTGCTATAACTTGTTGTGCGTTAACGTATGTTAAGTGTACTTGCGTTATTGTATGTTTTGGAGCGTAAACATAACACGGGGAGTCTCGGGTCACCAATGGGATGTCGAGTCTTGTACTTTGGGTCAGTTAAACAGTCACGGTATTTTTTAAACGAACTTGGTTATGGTCTGGACATCTAGGGACTAATTAACCTGCGGGTTATTAGTCTAAGTACTTGTAACTGTCGTATGTTAGGTCGCCACTTTACGGGACTAGCATAGCAGCTGAGTTTACTCGGGTTAAGGAGTAAAGGAACTTAAGGTGAGTTTACGGCCCCTCTTTTAAACTGGTTTTATACTTTCGGGGGAGAAAACATGTGTTAAAACAACTGTTTGGTAACTACTGTCATACTATGGGTTTATACTGTGTACTACACGATCTTTGGAAGTCCCGGGGGGAACCATGAATGTGCGGGTTTGCACAACGGGGAAATGTGAATAGCGCTATTGGGAATGACCAACCCCGCTCGTCGGCTTGGAGGGCCGGGCGAGTGCATATTGTCTCAAACAGGAACAACAGGAACATTTGGAACTATTCGGGCACAAAACTGGTATACGTGTTAGTAATGGTTTTCCAATCGTGGTAGTAGCAAAACGTACGCCTAGCTAGCGTATACTGGTTTTCTATTTGTTATAGTATGGACAGGTGGACTTGGTACTTGAACTGTAAACCTGTAAACTCACCAGCATTTTTGTGCTGACGTAAACTTTTACATGTTTTCTCAGGTCGCTAAGGTAGCACAGGGGAACTAGGGCGCACGCGTCTGCACGGCGTCTAGATAGAGTTGCATTATTTCACAAACATTGAACTTGGTTTACTTATGTTGAACTTTGTTTTGAATAAGCTTCCGCTGTAAACGGGATTTTAAAACTATGTTTTGGTATTGCATTAATTACATTTAGACTTGTTTATTGTGATCGTTGGTTTGGATCCTGGTTTGTCATGCGCCTCGCGGTAAAACTCCGCAAGTGGATTTTGAGGGTGTGACAGATTGGTATCAGAGCCAATGGTTATAGTGAACTAGGACTGCATGTAGAGTCTAGTCTATAGCCGAGTCGCACACACTAGACGATCACATGGTACTAAACGTTATAGTGGGTTACGTATGATCTAGTCGGGGTGTCTCTAAATCGTTGGTTTTTCTACGTTACATCATCCGTTCTATCTTAGGTTGGATTACTTGTTTTCTAGGCAGTGTGGTCTATTGGGGTAACTCGTGTGCTCTTGAGATTTGTCCAAGGCTCGGACATCTCCCTTTCGCACTCCAATAGAAGCACTTGTCATGAACTACCGTAGTATTACGGTGTGTAGCTAAGAGTCTATGTTCGGTGATTTGAACTTTGAACTAGGAGAACACTTGGAGGACCATGTAGAACGTTTTATCATTTTGGGTGCACACAAAATCATAAAACGAAATGCATGGAAGCCCTAGTGAGCTTTGGGTTTGAAGGGATAGTCCTGGATTGGATCTGGCTTTAATCTTGTGAACATTTGTGGTTATCTTTAACTGCGAAACTGAATTTTCTCGTTCTTTCTGCCAGAATCATGTCTGGAGTGCGTGGAGGACGAGGAGGTGGACGCGGTGGTGGACGCGGTGGTGGTCGTGGTGGTGCTGGTGGTCGTGGTGGAGGTATTAACCTGTCACAGGCTGATCTAAACAACTTGCTCCAGGCTGCCTTTCAGTTAGGGCACAACGGTGGTGGTAAGTTGTTTTATCTGTTTTCTTTGCCTCATTGGCGAATCTTGTGTACGTTATTCGTGGTTTCTCATACGTTTCATTTCAGGTGGTCCGGTTGACCCACCCCCACCCATGTGCACCTATAAGATGTTCCGGGACTGCAAACCCCAGGAATTCTCTGGCACCGAGGGTGCGGTCAGTTTGCTTAGGTGGTTGGAGAAAGTGGAGTCGGTATTCTTGATGTGTAACTGTCTCCCAGAAGATCGGGTGAAGTATTCGGCTGCGTTGTTTCAGGACGTGGCATTGACTTGGTGGAATGGTATCACCCAGAACATGGGAATTGGGGAGGCATATGCTATGCCATGGGAGAACTTTGTACAGTTGCTGAAGCGGGAGTATTGCCCGAGAGAAGAAGTGCAGAAGCTGGAGCATGAGGTGTGGAACCTCAAGATGACTGGGTCTGAAATCGAGAAGTATACTGTGAGGAGAAATGAGCTGGCGGTGCTGTGTCCCGATTTGCACGTGCCAGAGTATCGTAAGATTGAACATTATGTCTCAGGGTTGGTGCCGGAAATTGCAGGGTTAGTGGCTGCTGGGAATCATCCTACTTATGCGGAGGTAGTTCGATCTGCACATAGGATGACTAATTTAAAGGTGAATGAAGGGATTTTGCCGGCGAAAGGTTCGACTGCTAAGACTCCAGAGAACAATAAGCGCAAGTGGGAAAAACGACGGAAAGGGATCTGGGTCTACGCAGCAGGGAAAGAAGTTTGATAATGGGGGTTCATCGTCTTCGGGTAATAAGCAGGGTGGTTATGCGGGAAAACTGCCCAAATGCAACAAGTGTGGACGCCATCACCAAGGGAACTGCGACAGTAACCGTTGTCACCGCTGCCAGCGAACAGGCCACTATGCTAAAGATTGTCGGGTTACACTTCCATCGACTCAGGCTCCGACTAACAGTTCAGCTCCGACTACTCAGGGGACTACAGGGAAACAGGGATGCTACAACTGTGGTGACACTGGGCACTACAAGAAGGATTGCCCAAAGCTGAAACAGGGTGGAAACAACGGGAATGGTAACAACGGGGGCGGTGGCAGAAATGCACGTGCCTTCGTCATTGGAGCTGCTGAGGCGAGACAAGATCCTGATACAGTCACCGGTACGTTTCTTCTCAATAATCATTCTGTTAGCGTGTTATTTGATTCTGGTGCCGACAAGAGTTTTGTATCCATGGACGTTAGTCGACTGCTAGATGTAGTACCTGTACCATTAGAGACCAAGTATATTATTGAGTTGGCTGACGGGAAAACGATTGAAGCTACTAGTGTTCTTCGGGAGTGTCAGTTAGAGTTGTCGGGTTTATCGTTCCCCATCGACCTTATGCCGGTACCATTGGGTAGTTTTGACGTTGTAGTAGGAATGGATTGGTTATCTTTGTATCGCGCGGAGATCGTCTGTTACGATAAGGTTATTCGGATTCCTCTCCCTGATGGAGAATTTCTTTCTGTGTACGGTATCAAGGGTGGTGTTTCGCTAAACATCATCTCTAGCATGAAAGCCCTTAAGTGTCTTCGAAAGGGTTATTCAGCCGTATTGGCGCTTTTATCTGTTTCCTCCAGTAATGAGAAGAAGATTAACGACATTCCGGTGGTACGCGAATTTCTTGATGTTTTTCCCGATGATTTATCTGGTCTTCCTCCTCATCGCCAAGTCGAGTTCGGTATTGATCTCGTACCAGGGGCTGCTCCTATTGCTCGGGCCCCCTATCGTCTTGCACCTCCCGAGATGCAGGAGTTGTCTAGTCAGTTACAGGAACTCTTGGATAAGGGTTTCATCCGGCCAAGTTCTTCCCCTTGGGGAGCCCCGATTTTGTTTGTCAAGAAGAAGGATGGGAGTTTCCGTTTGTGTGTAGACTACAGAGAGCTGAACAAGTTGACCATCAAGAACCGTTATCCTCTTCCACGTATCGATGATCTATTCGACCAGCTTCAGGGTTCTAGTTATTATTCCAAGATCGATTTGAGGTCCGGTTATCACCAGCTGCGCGTCAGGGAGGCTGACGTTGCAAAGACTGCTTTTCGAACACGTTATGGCCATTTTGAATTCTTGGTCATGCCTTTCGGTCTCACGAACGCACCGGCGGTTTTCATGGACTTGATGAACCGCGTCTGTAAACCGTATCTGGACAAGTTTGTCATTGTGTTTATCGATGATATTCTGATCTACTCCAAGAACGAGACCGAACACGGGGAACATCTGCGGTTAGTTTTGGAACTCTTGCGAAGGGAACAACTTTACGCCAAGTTCTCAAAGTGTGACTTTTGGTTACGCGAAGTCCAATTCCTAGGACATGTGGTTAATGAACTAGGGATTCATGTCGACCCTGCTAAAATCGAAGCGATCAAGGACTGGGGAGCACCTAAGACGCCAACTGAGGTGCGGCAATTCCTAGGCCTTGCGGGCTACTATCGTCGTTTCATTCAGGGGTTCTCGAAGATTGCTCAACCCCTCACCACTCTCACTCAGAAGGATAGGAAGTTCGACTGGGGTGAATCACAAGAGTCAGCGTTTGAAGAACTGAAGTCTAAACTGTGTTCTGCTCCTATTCTGTCTTTACCTGAGGGCCCTGATGATTTTGTCGTTTACTGTGATGCTTCCATTCATGGACTCGGTTGCGTGTTGATGCAGCGCGAGAAAGTGATTGCGTATGCTTCTCGTCAACTCAAAGTGCACGAGAAGAACTACACAACTCATGACTTGGAGTTGGGTGCCGTGGTATTCGCGTTGAAAATTTGGAGACATTACTTGTACGGTACCAAATGCACCATCTACACCGATCACAAGAGTCTCCAACACATTTTCGACCAACAACACTTGAACATACGGCAGCGTCGCTGGATTGAACTTTTGAACGATTATGATTGTGCTATTAAGTACCATCCTGGCAAGGCGAATGTTGTAGCAGACGCCTTGAGCAGGAAGGAATCTTCTAAACCTCGTCGCGTTCGGGCGTTGCAGCTCACTATCCATTCGTCGCTACCTGACCAAATCCGTTCTGCCCAATTGGAAGCTTTGAAGGAGGAAAACCTTAAAGCTGAAACCATGCACGGTGCCGACAAGCACCTAGAGCGAAGGCCTGATGGCCTGCACTATTTCGCAGAGCGCATATGGGTTCCTTTATTCGAGGGACTACGGGAGCTTGTTCTTGATGAGGCTCATAAGTCCCGGTACTCTATTCATCCTGGTTCGGATAAGATGTATCAAGATCTGAAGGTGCTTTACTGGTGGCCAAACATGAGGTCGGACATAGCCTCATACGTGAGTAAATGCTTGACCTGTGCTAAGGTCAAGGTGGAATACCAGAAACCGTCGGGTCTCCTGCAACAACCTGAAATTCCGGAATGGAAATGGGAACGGATTACTATGGATTTTGTCACACAACTTCCTAAGTCACCAAGCGGGAACGACAAGATATGGGTGATTGTCGATCGGTTAACGAAATCAGCCCATTTTCTTGCTATTAAGGAGACCGACACTATGGATCGTTTGGCTCGTCTTTACTTGAAAGAAGTTGTTTCTAAACACGGGGTACCTGTTTCTATCATCTCGGATCGTGACTCCCATTTTACTTCTCACTTCTGGAAGTCTTTGCACAAGGCTTTGGGTACCCAACTAGACATGAGTACGGCTTACCATCCACAGACTGACGGTCAGAGTGAGCGTACGATTCAAACTTTAGAAGACATGCTGCGGGCATGTGTGATCGATTTTGGCAAGGGTTGGGAAGCTCATCTGCCGTTGGTAGAATTCTCATACAACAACAGTTATCACACGAGCATCAAGGCTGCTCCGTTCGAGGCACTGTACGGACGGAAATGCCGCTCTCCTCTTTGTTGGGCTGAAGTGGGTGAGAGTCAACTCACTGGGCCCGAACTAGTGTACGAGACTTCGGAAAAGATCGTACAGATTCGAAATCGGTTGGCGGCGGCACGGGACCGGCAAAAGAGCTATGCTGATCAGCGTCGCAAACCACTGGAGTTCCAAGTGAACGACAAGGTGCTTCTGAAAGTTTCTCCGTGGAAGGGCGTCATACGCTTTGGAAAGCGTGGCAAACTAAATCCGCGATATGTCGGCCCATTTACGATCCTGGAACGGATTGGGCCGGTGGCATATCGACTTGATCTACCGACGGAGCTCGGTAACGTACATAACGTCTTTCACGTGTCAAACTTGAAGAAGTGTCTGGCTGACGAGTCTCTCATCGTTCCACTAGAAGAGATCAAGGTTGATGATCGTCTTCGGATTGTGGAAGAACCTGTGGAGATCCTTGATTACAAGATTCGCAGCCTGCGTCACAGCAAGATTCGTATCGTTAAGGTTCGGTGGAACTCGAACCGGGGACCGGAATATACGTGGGAACGGGAGGATCAGATGAAGTCTAAGTATCCTCATCTCTTTCCTAAGGAAGCATTCGAGTCGAGACATGTCTCATCGGCAGCTGAATGAATCTCGGGTCGAGATTCCTTTTAACGTGGGGATGATGTGACACCTCGGGTAAATCTCTTTCTTGATTTCTACTCTCTATTGATTCCTATCTGTTTGTTTATTCCCTCGTTGTTTCTTTTGTTACTTACACAATTTTCGGGACGAAAATTCTTTTAACGTGGGGATGATGTGACACCTGGCAAATTCGGGTTAACAACGTTGTCTAGATGAAAGTCTACCTTAGCGAGTCACGCGTATAATGTACTTAACTGGGTTAGTTAAGTCGGGTTATGGTTCGGGAACTATTGGTTAGTCTAGAAGATCATTGGATGTTGGTCTAGAGGTTCGGTAGATGTCAGTCCTTAACCAAGTGTACAAACGGTGACGATTTGTAGGATCGTCAGGGCATACGGAACATACGAGTCTCGAGTCCCGGGAATTGGTGAACGAGTGTGAATATGTGTATTTACTTGTGTTATGTGTTTACAATCATTATATGACTTGTCGGTACATGAATATGCATTAACATATGTTAAAACGGGGTTTAACGCGCAAAACACACCAACAAGGGGGCTATAGGCGATTAGGCTTGGGGAATAGCCTAATCGCATGACCTTTGGGGCGAGTAGGGGGATCCCTACATGCGAATAGGGCTAATCGCATGAACAGTCATGCGATTAGGCAACCCTACTCGCGTATAAACCTGCATAATCGCGTGGAACGGGCTGGACGACTAGAAACGCCTATAAATACAACACTTAACCTCCTAAACTCACTAATACTAACCCTAGTCGTCCCATAACCGCCCCAAACACTGAAACAACCTCTGGGAGGCGATTTTTATCAAAAACTCAAGGTTTCAAGGTCTAATCATCATCCTTTTGCAAAACCAAGGTTTAATTCTCATCCATAATACTTTGTAAATGTTTTCTTATCAATCCCTAATGGTCCAGACCTGTTCATAAACGAAAAAGATTTCTGAAAATCGTCAATAAGAGTTATTAATCGGATTATAATCAATAAACATGTGTTATGGGTATGCATGATTAGAAAGATAGGATTTTTATGAATCTTGATGATGTTTTGATGTGTAATCATGCTAGGTCAGAATTAATATGGATAGTATGATGATAGAAATCTGATTAATTGATTATTAGGGCTATTATTATGTATGTTGGTATGATGATTGCATGCTACGTGTATGTGTTTGGATTGCTTTGGTTGCATGCAGGACTGATTTTACGAGGATGAACGAAGGGTTTTGGGTTAAACATGTTTAGGATAGTGTTTGGGATGATATTGGGTAGTTACACACGCTCTGGATCTGATTTGGAACGTTAAACGCGCGAAAAAACCGGAACAGCAAGGTTACAGGCGATTAGCCTTGCTAATCGCATGTAACAGGGGGCGAGTAGGCCCCCACTCGCATGCCAAAGGGGCGATTAGGCCCCACTCGCGTGATACTGGGGCGAGTAGCCCAATCGCCAGTCAACAGGGGCGATTAGCCCCTAATCGCGTGCCTTATGGGGCGATTAGCCCTAATCGCCTGACCTATGGGGCGATTAGCCCTAATCACGTGACATGTAATGCGATTAACCTCCCTAATCGCGTGTAATGCTGCTGTAAGTGTATATTAGCATACCGAGACCTGATTTGACATGTAGTAACATGCTAGGAACCCCGTAACATATCTAGTAACATGGTAACATATATTTGGATGTATTTCGGTGATACGTGAACTATGTGCTATAACTTGTTGTGCGTTAACGTATGTTAAGTGTACTTGCGTTATTGTATGTTTTGGAGCGTAAACATAACACGGGGAGTCTCGGGTCACCAATGGGATGTCGAGTCTTGTACTTTGGGTCAGTTAAACAGTCACGGTATTTTTTAAACGAACTTGGTTATGGTCTGGACATCTAGGGACTAATTAACCTGCGGGTTATTAGTCTAAGTACTTGTAACTGTCGTATGTTAGGTCGCCACTTTACGGGACTAGCATAGCAGCTGAGTTTACTCGGGTTAAGGAGTAAAGGAACTTAAGGTGAGTTTACGGCCCCTCTTTTAAACTGGTTTTATACTTTCGGGGGAGAAAACATGTGTTAAAACAACTGTTTGGTAACTACTGTCATACTATGGGTTTATACTGTGTACTACACGATCTTTGGAAGTCCCGGGGGGAACCATGAATGTGCGGGTTTGCACAACGGGAAATGTGAATAGCGCTATTGGGAATGACCAACCCCGCTCGTCGGCTTGGAGGGCCGGGCGAGTGCATATTGTCTCAAACAGGAACAACAGGAACATTTGGAACTATTCGGGCACAAAACTGGTATACGTGTTAGTAATGGTTTTCCAATCGTGGTAGTAGCAAAACGTACGCCTAGCTAGCGTATACTGGTTTTCTATTTGTTATAGTATGGACAGGTGGACTTGGTACTTGAACTGTAAACCTGTAAACTCACCAGCATTTTTGTGCTGACGTAAACTTTTACATGTTTTCTCAGGTCGCTAAGGTAGCACAGGGAACTAGGGCGCACGCGTCTGCACGGCGTCTAGATAGAGTTGCATTATTTCACAAACATTGAACTTGGTTTACTTATGTTGAACTTTGTTTTGAATAAGCTTCCGCTGTAAACGGGATTTTAAAACTATGTTTTGGTATTGCATTAATTACATTTAGACTTGTTTATTGTGATCGTTGGTTTGGATCCTGGTTTGTCATGCGCCTCGCGGTAAAACTCCGCAAGTGGATTTTGAGGGTGTGACAGTAACGCATGTTCCCCATACTTATCAAGGCATGCTTTGCGGCAAACCGGGCAATTTTCATCATCGGGGAAAATGGGTATCATCAGCCGGTATTTAAGGATTGCCCTGTACTCTACTGCCGACATCCGTTGCCCCAAGCCTTCGATAGGTAACACAGTAAGGAAGTCCTGGGCATGAGGCTTTTGCAGGCATTCTAAGACGGCCTTCTGACGGACGGACGGACGGACAGACGGAAATCCTCCTCCAAACTTTGTGCGATTCAGTTATAAAAGCATTCGCCAGAGTTTTCTATGGCTTTTTGGGGGCGGTGTCCTTATTAAAGAAACCGCCAATATCAAAGTCAGGAAGGGATCGTTGTAAAAGGTCAATAGCGCCAGAATAATCTGTGTCAACGTGAGTAACCGCACTGTTACGTAATATGTGGTCTTGCAGCCCCCAGGACTGGGATCTGGAGGCTACAAAAGCATAGGCAGCCACGTCCCGGGCTGAGGAGAGGCCTAACCCACCAAGTCGAAGCGGTAAAGTCGCAACCCGCCACTGGAGGTCCCCAAAAAAAGCCCCCCCCCCCACAGACAACAATGTCTTCTATGGCCTCCCGAAGGCCTTTGTCGAAACAGGAAACAGCATTTTCCACAAAGGGAGGCTGACAGGTACGCAAACCGAAAAGAAACTTGGCCACACCCATACATGATCTAAGCAATAGAAGCTCGCTTTGGGGATCCCGCAATCTAGGGAGGAGCCCCATGAGGTCAACAGCCTCCGCCACCCTTTTAGCAGATAGATCACTTATGAAACCGGCGTCGCGACTGACTGCCCCACCAAGCAGTTTGACCCCCCGCTCCGGTCTGCCAATGTCACTAGAAAACAGACCTGGCCGGATCTTCCCCCATCACACGACGCCAGAAAACCTCAGTTTTTCTAATATTGAGCTGGAGTCCTAGAGATGGCCCCTCCAGGCTAATAATGTCAAGTGCTTTAGCCACCTGAACAGAATCCCCGATAATCGTCCCGTCATCTAAGTACCAAGCATGGAAGGGAAGGTCGCAGTTATCATGTACCTTTAGCACGAGGGGGTGTAAAGCTAGAGCAAAGAGCAAGGGCCCCAAAGGGTCCCCTTGTTGAACCCCAGCGTAGGCCCCAATACGCTCATTCCTCACATACAGCCTAGCTGGCTGAGCATATAGGAACTGAACCCACGGGAAAATGGAAGGGCAGTGACAATGAACTTCCCGTAGCAGAGCAGTGCGATCAATAGCGTTGAAAGCGTTAGAAAAATCAACCGTAAGCATAGCAAGCGAGCCATCATCATGGAACGAATCGAGAAACCTGTTAGCACTATGAAGCACAGCCTCTGCCCCATTTGGAATTCCAACCCAAACTGAAAGTCCCCTAAATATTTAACAACTTCTTTCCCCACTTTCTTCATGGCCACCTTAGAAACTAGTCTCCTCCATATGGCCCCTACGGCAATAGTGTGGATTCCATTATCAGGCTTAAGCAACGAAGTGAGGGGAGCCGAAGCAATATATTCTGCGAGCACCTTGGGGCACAACCCCCCCCCCCCCCCAGCCACAGATTAACTAATTCAGAGATGGCCGCTAGTAACCCAGATGCCGTAGCTGTCCCTTCGCCACCAAGGGCGTCCATCAAGTGTTGAGCCCGCAGGCCATCACGCCCACAGGATGTCCCTTTCGGGAACGATTTCACACACCGGTAAACACGCTCATCTTCCACAGTTAAGGCCGGTTGGGTCAGGGGTAGGGAGGGGAGATTAGGAGGCGGGACAATGGGTGCTTGTCAATAAGAGCTTGCATGGTAGATTCCCCTTGGGGGGAAATCCCATTGGAACACAACACTAGTGTATAATATACGCTGTTGTATATAGTATAGGAGACTGTATAAATATGGAAAAGGTAATCGATCAAACCTAAATAAGATAACGAGGTCAAAAAATGATGAGACGATTTATTATTTTCAACTGCTTATACACTAGTGTATAATATACGCTGTTGTATATAGTATAGGAGACTGTATAAATAGTAGTGATAATCAAATGTATCAATATACACTGATGTATAATTATACACTGGTGTATAGATAGTAGTGATAATCAAATGTATCAATATACACTGATGTATAATTATACACTGGTAAAGAATGATAGTATTAAATACATATATTATACACTGATGTATAATTATACACTGGTGTATAACAACTAACAACAAATCTTTTCATCGCTGTACAACCTAATAACTACATATAATACACCAGTGTATAACTATATCGTCATTACGTAATACATAGAATTCTCCCCTATCGGCCACCACTACAACCACGTGAAAACCAACACCCAAACCCACGGTTGTCATCATTACCACCCAAAACCACCACCTTAACCCGACCCCCTGAGCCGGTCCATGACCAAACACCCCACCTTCTGGTCGTCGTCCCCACAACCTCCAAAAACTACGCATCCGAAACCCCATCGGCCGTACAAACCCAAAACAAACTTCGATCGAAACCCATCACCATCGTGACCTCAACCGGACTACAATACCTCAACCATCACCCACCTGTCACTTAAGCGAAACCACCACAACTGGTGAATGCTGTCAATCGGATGAGGAGAAAGGGAGAGGAAGGTTGAGAGGCGATAGATGGATCGAGATAAGAGAGTGACAAGGGAGAGAGAGTTTTTTAGAGAAACTGATTAGGAGATTGAATTGGGTGAGTTTTTTAAGGAAACAAAAAATAACTGATTATATTATGAAATAAAATTATAAGAAAATGATAATTATTTAAATGTTTAATTACACTCTTACCCTTTAAATCAAGATCAAAGATGGATGACTAAGATTGGTTCCTAAGTTCCTAACTAGGCTCTTGGTTCTTATTTGATCTTTTTTCTATATATATATATATATATATATATATATATATATATACACACACACACACACTAGTGGGAATGCCCGCGCGTTGCCGCGAGTACTTATGTTTTTTTGATGCATGTTGCGTAACGGGTTTCACATAATTTATTTTTTAATACCAATTTGTTAAGAAAAATCACACCCCAGGCCTCTTTTTTTTTTTTTTTTTTGAAGGAAATGCACCTTATCATAACAAAAGCACAGTGGCTTAAGCCTTGTTACGCCTTGACCTTGGTGCACCTTAGGCGCACTTTTCTAAACCAAGGTTACAATTGGCATAAGATTACTTCTATTCTAGAGCAATCCCACTATCAATAATCCAAGCCTTTAAACTAACAAAATATATGAACATCATAATAGAAACCAAAGATCAAAAACAAATCTTCAACTTTTAAAGTAACAAAACTAATTAATTCACCTTTCCCCTCTCTCAATATAATTAACTATGACAAGCCATAAAGCCCTTTTCTGTGTCTTTTGTATGCACTGTGCCTTCTCAGGTTAGAAACGACCATCCTTGTATGCCTCGCACCTAGGCGCACGTTGTAAAGCCAAAAACAAATGACACACGAGCCCCTAGTTGCACTTGTTGCAAGGGCATCAGTTTAAAAATTACTGCATGCGAGAATGAGAGATGTAGGTGGTGCACCTGCAGCAAGCAAGTGGGATCTGAATGAACCCTTTCAGTAGCGCATCAACATCGGCCAGAACATTTAGCGAAACAGGAGGCATGTAGAGAACCCAACTCAAGGTTGTGTATTCATCAAGCGATTCCTGAAAATAATATCCCCATGAAGCAATTATATCTTAGTTAGAACACAATGTACATGAATCAATTATATATACATATACATATTGATTTTAAAAGCTTTTAAAGTAAAATGTTTTTTTTTACCAAGAACATATGTGTTGAGCCAGTTCACATGAGTAACCATACTGGCCTATTGTGTCAAACCTAAACACGTACAGTACTGATATATAAGCGGGTTGACATGGGTGTGACCAGTTTTAATCCAAAAACTTCCACTTTTGTTTTGCATACTGCTCCAAAGTGATAATTTCAGGCCTAGAAACAAAAATGTCTACAAAAACATTGCGCTAAATCATATAGGCTGGCACTCATTCCTCTTTTAAATTTTAGATTTTGACATAAAAAACCCTTAATTCAAAAACAAGGGTCAACCTGGAAGCCGCCAGGTTCACCCGAGACTGACACTTTTATGTTTGTACGTTCAACTCGACCTGAGACTAACCGTTTAGCAAAAGAAGTTGGTGAGTGACACAAAACTAACCCGAACCTGTTTAGGTTATTTTGTTATTTTATCCTATGTGCCTCCTACTCAATGTCTCTTACTTGAGGTTGATGGTTCTGTCCTTACTACTAATATTCCTACACATGATATGCATACTCATTATCTTCCTACTTCTGATACTTGAAAGTCTTATAGACCTTCCAAACCACCTAGCTGGTTTAGAGATTGTGTGATCTCTTAGCACAAGTTGATCCTACTCAATTGAAAGACTTTGTTTAAAATTCTGAAGGTGTAGATACATGGATGAAAAACTTAGTGCTTTAAACCCTAACAAGACTTAGGAGGTTACTGTTGGTCTAGAATAACTGTCTAAACTCAACCTAAGATTAACTGATTTATTTTTATTTTTAAATTTCCCCAATAACTATTTTTAAGCAATCACATACTTCAAACAGCATGGCAGAAAAACAAAATTTTGAACTACAATTTGGGAAATACGAGTCAGGCTAGACAACATGCAACGCCAAAGCGAATGACAAACACCCCAATAGCGCGAGCTATTGTGTAGGTCTTTTCCATAAAACTAAGATTAATATCAAGTGAGCCGATGTCAAAATACAAACAGTAAACCCTCTAATAACATACAGTACCCAAGATCACAAAAGATGCCCAATATCTAACATAAAAAAGCTTAAAATCATTACATGTTTCTTCTTGAAACATGGGCCACATCAACTATAACTATCTATGTAACATCTCACAAAATTAGCATCTTAGTGCAAGTGATCAAATATCATCTTCTGGGCTAAGTATTTGGGCATATTTGTCCCATACATAGGACAGTGGGTTCATCCCAATCTTCAAACTACATCTCCCCCTAGATAGGACAAGATTTCATGTTGTAATTTCATGATTGCTATTCAATTATTAATCCATTTTGCATCTTTTTAGCCTTATAGACATTTTTATAGATCCTTTTTCTGAACAGGGTTTGTTTGTAATCTTAAATGTGATGATCAAATATATATATTTATATATAAGACCACACTTAATTGCTACCATTGATATAAAGGTAATAAAATGATAATAAAACAGTTTCAGCCTCCACTCACATACAACAATGTGTCTAGAAAGGTGCTATGAATGATGAGTAAGTAATACAAAGCCACTTTAGATGTCATACAAAAACTTACTGAAAAGTTTCTGGCTATCCCACCAGACCCCACAAATATGGGCCGGACCCATCCAAAATCTGCATCATGAATCGGGAGTCTAGCCCAGCTGGTGATCGCAAGGATTGGGGACGCAAACATATGAGCCCTACGAACCAAAGCTTTTAGACCAGGCTGCAGTTCTAAGTAATATAGTTGTGGATGACAGTCTCCGGAGCATAATAACAACTTCCAGGTTAGAATTTCGTTAAGGTAGGATTCGAAAAAGAGAAAACTGGTTAACTATCTGTACCGGATTGTGAATTTGGTCATCTTGAACGTGATGCAAGAGGTGTGGGGGTAGTCATGGCGGAAAAGTGACGGCGACTTCTGGTGTAGCGCAAAGAATTCTGTGAAACTTCAAATTCCTATTCGAATGTGCTTTCCTCATTAAAAAAAAAATTTAGCTCAACCCTGATAATGAAACCGAAATGGGTTCAGTATAGCAGAAAATAAAGATGGCTGCCTATTAGCCTCTTTAACCTCTATTTCCTTTGCTCCAACCTGTTAGTTACATCTTGAGCTTTACAATTATGTTTCCATCAGTGAATTTTTTCGGTTTGTTAGGGTCAGCAAAAGTCACCAATTTGATTAGTTGATTTAGTTCAAAATGGTAAAGCTTCCGATACAAATGACCAAGAACAGAACATAACCCATAACTTGCAATGATGATTATACAAATCTGTTCTAGGGCTCCGATAGCACAAAAAACTGTTGCAACGAATAACTTACTGCTCAAGAACAGAACATAACCCATTCATCTAAAAATCTTTAAAGAAAATACATAAGAAAATGAAAAACAACGATAATCAAGATAAGTCTAGGGGGCTTACTGTCGGTAAGTCCATGGAAATGCACACCCGAATCGATCCAAATTAAGAAGCCAAAGTACTTTGCAATTTCTAAATCAATCCAAAATAGCGAAAGTAAGCGTTTGAAATTGCCTTGTTAATACAAATAAAAACTTTTTTTTTTATTGAATTTGATTTTTTTTCATTGATAAAAAAAAGGGTAAATTACATAAGGATAAGGATGGTAGGTAGGCGGGCAACAAGCTGCGCCGCCACCCCTTTTTGAATAGAAAATCCTAATCTGCTAAAACCAAAACCCCGCCCTTGGGGGTGGAAAAGTTGTTGTGCACTACTCGTTGAACCCGGGCCAAAAACCGCACCGCCTCCGGTGCCAAGGACCCGAACGTGTCGAAGGCCAAGGGAACGAAAACATGCTGATTATCCTCACATGCTTTTCCACTTTTTTGGATTCAGCTCTCATGACCGCTTGTCCGGCCACAAACCCACTATCCCGAAGCCCAACAAGGGGGACACCCCGTAAGATCAACACACGCATGTTTCCCACCTTCCCAACCAAAAACTAAGACGTCTGCTGGGCGCAAGGTGGACCTTCCCTCCGCGGGGTCTGTGAGAAAATTAACTGACGACTCTTTTCTTGCGGAGATCCCCGCTCTTCTAAGGATGTCTGCCAAAGCATCCCGGACAAAATCGTGCCGATATTTAAACCCTGGCAATTCCTTACAATGTAACGCATGTTCCCCATACTTATCAAGGCATGCTTTGCGGCAGACCGGGCAATTTTCATCATCGGGGAAAATGGGTATCATCAGCCGGTATTTAAGGATTGCCCTGTACTCTACTGCCGACATTCGTTGCCCCAAGCCTTCGATAGGTAACACAGTAAGGAAGTCCTGGGCGTGAGGCTTTTGTAGGCATTCTAAGACGGCCCTCTGACGGACGGACAGACGGAAATCCTCCTCCAAACTTTGCGCGATTCGGTTATAAAGAGCATTCGCCAGAGTTTTCTGTGGCTTTTAGGGTTATAAAAGGCTTACCAATCTGATTCGAAAATGATGTTGACCTAAATCTGTGATTTTTGATGATTCATAAGAATCAGAATTAGAAGTGAAGAGTCACGTTGATAGTAAAGGTAAATGCCCTCGATTATCGTTCACATTACCCTTATCATCTACTAGTTTTTATCCCGGGAGCGTCCCGGGTTGAAATATCTAATATGACAACATAATTAATGACTTGCCAATATATGATTAATGAATATTATTATTATTATTATTATTATTATTATTATTATTATTATTTATTTTAAACAAATCTTTGCCATAAAATATCATATTCTAATATAAAAAAACAAATCTTTGCACCGGGGTATAAATCTAGTGTAATTACAAAATATTATATAATGTCAAATGAATTCGGAAGTTTGTAATCGATTATTCTTAAAAGAACTAACATGAAATAAGGAAAAAAAGTTATTTATTGAAATATCGAACGCATTAGTCTAAGTGTTATGTGATGCGTTAAAAAATTCATGGGTATATGATCGGGCATTTGGGTATGTGGTTTCGGGTAATTGGGTCGGGTATCACCTAATCCCAGGCCCGACCCAAACCCAAAATTTTTTTAAACGAATCCCAAACCTGACACAATACCAGTCGGGTTACAAAAAATAGTCGTTTTTTTCTCCGTTTTTTATATAGCACTATGGTACTCGTTGGAAAGATAATAAAACGCTCGTTAATTTGGTGTAATTTTTTTCTTTAAAAAATCTCGTATATAAAAGATATTAACGTTTAAAAGTTATGAGAGGAAACATGAGAGAGAAAATAATAAAGGTTTAATATTTAAACTAAGTAGATTAGGTATTTAATAGATTAGGTTAAACCATATTTAAACTATTTTATTTCTTTTTTTTTAATTGGTCTAGAGTTGCCACATCACATCTTATGTGGCATCTCTCAAAGGAGAGATTGCATAAGAATATGACATGTAAGATTAATCCCTTTGCAATATATATATATATATATATATATATATATATATATATATATATATATATATATATATAGATTATTGATTCATGGCTACCGTATGATCAAAGAAGGTGAATGGATGGAGGGCATTATTGGAATGAGAGGGTAGAATTGTAAATTTGTTTGGATATTGTAAAGGATGAGGTGAGTGAAATGTCTATATTACCCTTTTAAGTGTCTTAATTGACACAACTATCCCCATAATACTCTTAAATTTTTTTTGCTTAAATATATTGTACATGTTGCTTCTTAAGTTGTACAAAAATGAAAATGACCATATTGGCCATCACTCCTCCTTAATAAGATAATATATATATATATATATATATATATATATATATATATATATAGGAAAGTTAATTTGAGAACACCTATATTTCATGCGAACCGTGAGAACGACATCTAAAACCATTCAAATTCAAAATTTCTTTTTACACTTGTCTTTATTACTAAAATACAATCTCAAAAACACAATTTACGCGTAAAAATTCAAACGTATACGAAAATAATTTGTTTTTACACATGTGTAAATTTACTGTTTATACATGTGTAAACTGTTTCATTTACACATGTGTAAAAAGTTAATTTGAAAGTGTTTTTGCAATAAAAGATGAATTATTTGGAAAGAAAATTCATTTATTAATGTTATATTTTAATTATAATTAGGTTTGTATTGAAAAAAAATGATTTTGATTAGTTTTCTCACTTGTTCTCACGGTTCTCGCGATATTTAGCGTTCTCAAAATAACTCTCCCCAATATATATATATATATATATATATATATATTTATATATCATTAAATAAATTAATATATGTATATTTATATATAATTTCAAATCATATGTAAAGAAAAGTTATTTTTTTCATTCACACATTGGCTTTTGGAAGAAGCATGGGAGGAGGCAACTACTATAGAAAGGCATTCTTGGACAAGATAAAAAGTCAAAGTAAGAAAGGCCTTTTTGTACAAGATAAAAAGTCAAAGTGCAGCACACTTCGTGCATATTTGTTGCATGATACATTTTGTGCATACTAAAGCAGCATGTTATGAGTTGCAATGCTTGGCCTAATTGGTTTTAACATGGTTCTCAGTTTTAAGCACTAATTTTTTTCCCGGTTCCTAACGATTTTTACCAGTTTGAAACTATTCAGCCGATTTAATAAGATTACCAACTAACTCAATCATACATAGTAAGGGTGTTGTTCGGTTATTTATTTCGGCTTTAGGTTAACCTGGTATTTTCTTTCTGAAAATGTAACCAGAACTAGAACCATATTACATTTCAAGTAACACCTCCAATCATTCCACTAGTTTGTCTACTAAACTATACACATTAAATAATCAATGTAACGTTCTACTAACATCAGGAATTTTATCATATCGGCCTACGATACCTATGCTGATTCTAAGCTACTTTTAAACTAGACAGCGTATTCAACTATACCCGAACAAAATATTTCATACCCTAATAACCAAACCGATAATACTACACGTAAATCAATTACCCAATTTTTCAAACCCAAAACCCGATCCACCCGAATCATAAATAAGTTTACCAGTTTATTCGAATATCAGTTATTATTTTTAACATGCGTACTAGAAAGCTTCCTAATCTTTTGCCTGTTGGACGTGGTTAAACAATTGATATGTGTGACAAAAAAAAAAAAAAGTTATAGGAAAAAAAAATAAAAACTTTTTTAGATATTTAACTAAAAAGCAGTCGAGGGTGGAATTTGTAATTTTCCCTGATTCCCTTTCTACTCTCCCCTTCATATATAAACCATATACGCATATTTATTATGCAAAACCGCAAAACAGTTTCTTCTCTCCACTAACAAAAAATGGAATTTTTTGAGAAAGCCGTGGCCGTTAGACTCCGAAGTCATCTAGACAAATACCTCGTGGCCGGTGACGACCATGAATCGGTTCGGCAAAGCCGAACCTCGGGTTCAACACCGCCGCGAGATGGCTGATTGAGCACGTGGAGTCTAACGGCCACGTCATCCGTCTCAAAAGCTGTTACGGCCGTTACTTAACGGCCTGCAGCACCCCAGTCCTGTTAGGAACTACTGGCAATAAAATAATCCAATCCGTTACCGAAAATTCTAGAGACCTTGCAATCGAATGGCAGCCGGTTAGGGACGGGTTTCAGTTTAAGTTTAAGTCGTCCGTAGGGACGTATTTGAGGGCGAACGGGGCGATGCCGCCTTGGAGGAATACTGTTACGCATGATGGAAGTTTTACGAGTTCGACGAATAATTGGATTTTGTGGGATGTGGAAGCTGTTGATGTTATTGAAGATGAGAGTGTTAATTACTGTTTATCGATAGTTCCGAGTTTTCCTGTGATGTTTGATGATACTGGCGATCGGGAGCTAGCCCGGTCGCCAGTATCGCGTTATTCCCCTAGCTTCTCACCTCCTACTCCTGCACAGTTGATGAAGAAGGTAAGTTATTTTAACCTTTTTTTATTTATCATATTGTTACTTACATTGGCGAATCCAAAAATGATTTTCAGAGGGTTTCTTTAGTAGATTTTTACTAATTTTCACTAATTTTTTTAACTTTTTCCACTAAATTTTTTTATTTTTTCCAACGAAAGGTTCCTGAGAACCTAGGAACCCCGTGGATCCGCCACTGGTTACTTATTATTAACATTCACTTAGCGTATTAAAAATACTATTAAAAATTAAAAGCTTAAGTAATGAGTGAAACAACAAATATATTATTACCCGGTTACCCCTTTTGTAAATGTAACTTCCTTATTTATGAATGAAGAAAAGTATATGTGGTTTAGTCTTAAAATAAAGATAGTAACTTTACTCAAAAGAGAAGGTGTTTATGATATCAATAAACAAATAAATATGAGTAAAATTAGATATCAATAACGGTAAAGAAATATTATTGATCATTAAAAAAGTTATCGGTTTGCAATAATTACTGAAAAAGGAACAATACAGTTTTATAATATGCTACAAATATTTTTATGAATGCTACAATCCTTTAAATTGTTACAAAAATAAAAATACAACATAAACACATTTGGAACAATTAATTTATAAAATTTGATCACAAGTCAAATCTAGAGATATGGCGTGCTTTAGTTGACAAAAATAAGTGTTAGCCAAACAATTTAGGCCCAAAGTATAACGAAATCTTTAATGATAGTTATGAGGTCTTAGATTAAAAAAATGTTTAATACTATATATATCGTGCAACATTATGTCAGGGAATATAACCTTATAATGTAGTTCGGAGTTAGGACCACGTATGAGAACGTATTTCAACAAGTTAAATGAAAAACAATATTTTAACTCGCCCATGGTACGTGTTTCTCCAAGCTAAAAGAAAACGATATAAAATTTATTGTTGTTACTTTAAAAAATATAAACATATTTAATAAAAATTCCATAAAGCCAAAACCAAAACGTGTGGAAAATAATGGAGGATAGATGAGATAATGGGCCACTAATGTGTCAAAATTCCAAACGGCAATGGCAATGGTGGACGACTGGATGGTAAATAATATGGTGATTTTATCTTTACTAGTGGGCCTCTAAAATACGCACCTCTAAAAATGCTCCATCTTTTAGAGTGTACCACTTTTTTTAACATACTATTTGTGATTATGCTTTCTCCTAGAGAACAAGTGGATGGTAGGAGTAGGGGTGGTGTATCTAGTGTTTTTTTATTCTAATTTCATACATACATAAATACATACATGGAAAGCATTGAGCCGCTATCGTACTAGTACCAAACCGAAAATACGTATACCATTTATAATTGCTAGCTTCGTATATATTAAAAAAAATATTATTTTGTTTTTATTTTTTGTTGATTTCTCAATCGGTTCAGTTTACCCGGATGATTCCAGACCTTAAACCAACCCATCAAACTTGGTTTTAAACAGTAAACCTAGCTGTATTACTCATAACTCACTCGAAGGGCTGATTTAGCTCAGTTTAGATAGTTCGGTCGGTTTCAATGGGTTTTTTAACATCCCTAAATTATCAACAGTATATACGAGTGAATGTGATTCTTGTGATTCCATACACATATAAAATAAATGAATATCTCTTTTATAGGGGCAGGATCAAATACAAAGTAATATAAACGTGCGAAGCGTGCGAAGGATCACTTTGTACATGATAATTACGTAATGATAATTACGTAATAACTTCATGAACATACAAAAACATTACGTAATTATCATGCACAAATGCATGATAATTACGTAATGATAATTACGTAATGCCTTCATTAACATAAAAAACATTACGTAATTATCATGTACAAATGCATGATAATTACGTAATGATAATTACGTAATGCTTTCATGAACATAAAAAACATTACGTAATTATCATTACGTAATTATCATGTATAAATATCCTTCGCACACTTCGCACGATTCTCTATTTTTATAGAATAACCGCCCCCCTCTTTTATAATACTAGATCTTTATGGTCGTCCAGAACTCAAAGTTTTGAAGACAATGAGAATCAGATTCATGATAGCTTAGAACTACCGAATACTGGACCGAACATGACACTCTCCCACCCAATAAATTACGGCAGAAAGAAATTGAAACTATTTTAATATAATATTTTAGGTGTTAATGGGCATGGAACTAAGGTGCAAGTGTCAATCAACACATTTGTTTAAAAAATGAATTTATATAAGTGTCGTAAATTAATGTTTTTTTCATACTTTTGCCGTTAAAATAAAATTATTAAAAAAAAACTGTGGTTATTGTTAAAGAGGATTAAAACAAATGGTAAACTAAAAATATTATGAACAGGAAAAAGTAAATAATACATATCTTCTATAGTAGGCACGATAGATTGTGTTGTATTTGTGAAGTTAATATTTGTTGAAGGGTTTTAGAACGAAACATAATAATGATAATTAGGGGAAATTTTATAATTATAGCAATTTACATGCGCATTGGAATAGGGATGGAAGAAAATCCGAACCTGACGGGTATACCCGGAATCCGAAATATTTGGGACGGGTATACTCGAAACCGGACGGGTACGGATACGAGTTTGAGTTTATATTTCTTTTTTTTTTCGGGTTCGGATACGGGTTTGGTATACAACGATACTTGACCCGATTACTCGATATATGTATAACCGTGCATTTTATGATGGTGAAGATATGTAACTTGTTGTATGCTTTGGTAAAATAACGGGTATACTCGATACCCGTGGGTATATTCTAATTGAAATCTTAACGGGTATTTTTTTAACAAAATAACGGGTTACCCGATACCTGACAAACACCTGACGGGTATTAGGCTGCGTTAGAGACATGATTTTACAAATAGGTACGGGTTTAGGATTACCAATCCCCGACCCATTTACATCACAACATTGGAAGCCGTTCGTGGTCGTTGACGTGTCATACATATATTCCACATTTGACCCTGCGACACTGTTTGACTTATATTATAACTTTGTAAGTTTTCGATTCCCTCAATGACTGAATCTTATCACAATTTACGACAAAAAAAAAAAAATATAGGTTAGTGATATACACGACAAAAATATAGATTAATGATAATAAGGTGTCTAGTAACGTTTGTTTGTAGTAAACGTGTGTGTGGTATATATGTTTTTCCAACATGGGCTATGGTTTTATTTCATAGTTGGCATTGATGCAATTTTTTTGTAAATATAAAGGTATGTTTATAGAGGATGTATAAGTTATTTGTTTAAAGAGAAGTTACACAAAAACAAGTTACATTTTCTTAACAGATTTTTTTTTTTTTTTAAACTGTTTTCTTTTCTATTTTTTTCTGGCATATTATATTAAAATGTATTTCAATATATACATAAAAATATCTGGATTAACTTATTATATCTTATAAATTATCATTAATAACTAAGACAAGTGAAGTTCTCGAAGGACATGGCGTGGTGAATAGATGTATCCCCTCCGTGCTAGAGATGAAGAGTTGAAATTCTGTACTGTTTAGCAAAACGTTTGTCGTTAATTAAAACTATATAAAATAAACAAATGCACACAGTGACGAAGCTTGAAATTTAAAGTGGTGGGGGCCGAAAGTCACAAAACCCAAATTTACGTAATATCAAATCAAATCGGTCGGGGCCCGACTTAATATATACAAAATTTTCGGATAAAACGGGAAAATTTACGCTACTGAGTCAAAAAACAGTAGGGCCGGGGCTCCCATGCCCTTCTTAAGCCCCCCACCTCCACAATGCACGGTTACTAAAGACTTGCAACACTCCATCCATAGTAATGACCTGAAAATCTGGACCAACAAAGTAATACTTGAATTACAAAAAATGATACACCTAACAGATCATACAATATTTATCTTCCTAACATGAAAATCTCATAAACTATTTTGTAATATATATCATTTATTCATATTAGTACATTAAGTAACCATAACTTATAAAAAAAAACAATTAAGTTATGTTTATATCTTTTGAGTTTAACACCCAATTACATGCAGGTAAAGATGTTTCGAGGTCGCATGACAGTAACAAGCACCCAACTTCAAACTAAACTCAACAAACTTACATCCTATGCTTGTCATTCCCTTTCACACAAAATACCACATTTTAGATCAACTTTCTCCACAAAGTTGATCAAAAACAGCCCTTCAATCCAACAACAATCCGAACTGCCATCGATGGATCTCCTGCGTGGCGCAAAAGTTGTCCGCCTAAGAAGCCACCACGGAAAATTCCTCCATGCCAACAGCGACCAAGTATGCGTTTCCCAAGTTCGCCATGAAAACACAATGAACAACCTTTGGACCATTGAATTCGTCGATGATACACCTGACGACGTCACCATCATTCGCCTAAAATCATGTTACAATAAGTACTTAACAGCCTCGGACCATCCTTTTTTGTTGGGATTGACTGGAAAGAGGGTGCTCCAATCCATGCCAAGTCGCCTAGACTCCTCGGTCGAGTGGGAGCCGATTGAGGAAGGGAAACAAGTCAAGCTCAAGACGAGGTATGGACACTACTTGAGGGGTAACGGCGGAATTCCACCGTGGAGGAATTCGGTTACACATGACATACCTCATCGGACTGCTACCCAAGATTGGATCATCTGGCAAATCGACATTGTGGATACTGTCGACCAATCGTTGCAACTGGTTCCATATTCGGATTCGTTTACTTCTGAACCCAACTCACCAGCATCTAGTTGGTCGAAGTCTCCGACTAACTCTATTCACGAGGTACAAGAAAAAGATGATGGGTCGTGCTAATCATACCCCACCTAAGATGTCGACTAGGGTGGGGTATGTTTACCAGCCCAAAGTTGATTTATAAAATATTCTAATCATTAAATATTTTAGGGTTTAACTTTTTTTTTTTTTTTTTGCAGTCGATTGATTCGCCACTTAAGAGAGAAGAAGGACGAGCGATACATTACCGTGTGATCTCGGACAAGTTTGGGGAATGCGACGAAAACGGACAAGGATTTTGCATTAGCTTCAAAGGAAACGAAGTTAACGAGTTGACTCGGATGTTGGAAGAAGAAACGAGACTACACAACATAACGGTGTGTTCTCAAAGCCCGTTAGATGGAAAGCTTTACCCGCTTCGATTACAGCTCCCTCCTAACAACGTCACCATGAAAGTCGTGGTGGTTCAAAACTCTAGTGAAGGCGAGAAACAATACCGCTTCAAGGTTCGAAGCTCCTCCAAATCTTCTTTTGGAGGATACTTTTGAGTTATGACAATAAACCAATCAAATTTATCGTATAAGATACGGTAAACTTGATTGGTTTGTTACAAGTCTAATTATAGAGTTACCAGAAATAATCTTATTAACCGACAACTTCATAAACCTCGATGAACAATTCGAGTTGCAAGTCTTTAATAACACCTCTCGATTGTGTCATGATGTATGAAGACGGTTTAAATGAGTTTGTAACACGTTTATATATGTTTCTAATATAATGATGAGTCGAATTACTTAACCTTAGGCCCGAAAATCATCTCTAAAAGGCGCGCGAAATGAATAATCTCACACTTATTTTACAAAAGCATTCTCATAGGCCTGTAGACAGTCTCAGCATAGAGAGAACAACAAAGTGTATTATAACCTTTAACAACATTTCATTCAAAAACATCTATTCAGCTAAACCAAAACCAGCTGACCCCTGAAATATAATGCAGGCATCTAAACAGCCTAAGATCTGCTCTTTGTTTGTTTGTGTGTTTTCTGATCTATGGATGAGAATTGGGGGGGGGGGGGGGGGGTGCTTTTCTGGTGCTATTAATACTCGACTTCTTGAGGTAGTTTTGCGCGTCCTGCATACACGTACTGCATTTCCTCGGTCCATGTCTGCAAGACACGTCAAAATGATCACTACAAACACAATAAACCGACTCTATAATTGTAATGTAAAGTGATGAAAATTTACTTGATGACGGAATGCAATCCTCATTCGTGGTACATTTGTCTTCTGTATATCGTTTCCTTCGGGTCCTCGCTTGTAATACTTGCTTCCAAGCCAATGTGCCTGCAATGTCAATTAAAGGCCGGCCCCACGTGTATGAATATAAAAGCATACTTGAAAATCAACATTTTACACCTTGTCTAGAATGAAAGGGAGTGTAATATGCAGGTTGCGTCGAGTAAATTAGTCGATAGCTTAAATGTTATTAATCTTATTTTTACCTTGGCTGCGTGTGAGAATCCAGACTGGTACACGGAATTTCTTGCTATCTCACAAAGGTCGCAAGAACTTAGCTTCCAAACCTAAAAAGCACAACCGTGTAAGATAGAAAAACGAGAACACAACATTGATTACTAGGTGTAGTAACATCGACACGTTTCTTATGAATGGGTCGCTTTGGTTATGTTGCATCTTTCACAGGTCAAACAGAGGTATATATACAAAATCAGATTAGAAGTAAATTAGTCAAATGTGTTGAAAATCTCCCAAAGTGAATTTTTCGAGCATAAAACATCCAAAAAAACATTTTATTATTAAAAAAATAGGTTATAATTAGGCAGTAATAGGCACGACTGAAACACTAATTATGTATAAGAAGCCAAAAGTGTTTTGGACAATATAAATTTCGGGACGATACGGCCCCGGCTCATTTAGACATGTATAGAACCGATTTGACCCAAACGTGTTTGACCCGCCCTACCAACCGCTTGTTAAAATCTTTAGAAATCTGAATGAAATCGGTTGATGGATGATGGTTTGCGATTGAGTTTTTGTTGGAGGGAAAATATGGAGGGAAGTTATAAGAGAAAGAAGTTTAGAAACTTATCTTTCACACACATAAAACATAATGTTTTGACCCTATATATACATGTCAATCGGTGCCTTATGAACCGACGTGACCTTAGACTAAACCAACATAACCCTTCGACATATATGTGACAAAACCGGTTCACATAAAGGGTTTCTAGACTTAGGACTTTAAACATAATAAATCCTAACCAAGGTTTAAAAAGGCTGAAACGGGCCTCGAGGCGTTGTCCGTTAGCCTCACGAGGCGTAAGCCTCGAGGCGGACCGAGGCGTAAGCCTCAAAACATTATTAACAATAACAAAAAATATATATGTATATCATAAAAATACACTATAATATAAAACAAAACATCATGAATATTATAAAATCTAATTTAGTAGTGAAACAAACATCATAAAATAGTTTTAATAGCATTTTAATCTTTAACTTAAGTTTGGAGACCAAATGTAAACTAGTGAACATTGAGGGGGTTAAATGTAAAAATACCAAAAGTTAATAAAAACCATAATGCCACCTCCTTTTATATACGATTTTTCTCTCCTCTCCCTCTGTTCTAATCCAACCAATTGAATTTAACAATTCATCATTTTGTGGTGACATAGCCTCGTCTGCCACCCTATAGATGTCATCAATTGAGTCTAATTCGAATCAAATTCTAATTCGAATCAAAGTAGAGGGGCAGGTGTGTTTTGGTTGGATTTTGAGGTGGGAACTCGTTCCAAGTACAATTTGTGACCCGACTTGAACCAATTTTCACCACCTAGACCCAATTTTGACTTAGGTGTTGAGGCTTAAGACTCAACGCCTCGCCTCACAGCCTCACCGCCTTGGAAAGCCTCGGAAAGCCTCAGATAGGCCGAGGCTTAGGTTTCAGTTGACCCCCATGAGGCTAAGCCTCTGAGGCGTTTTTTCATAGCCTCAGCCGAGGCGTAAGCCTCGAGGCGAGCCTCAGAAAGCCTTTTTAAACCATGATCCTAACATAAGTTTAAATCTGAAATAACACATGTTTAATGATGAATCAAGATTAACATCTAACATTCTCCCCTCTAATCTTGATTCTTGCACTTGGCTTTAGTCTTCACTTGATGAGGATCTTGAACGCTTCTTCGGGGGCAAATCCGAGTCTTCCCATTCGGCTCTCTTGTTCTCGTAATCCTCCATTGCTTCTTCATTAATCTCCACTACCAACTCTCTTCCCTTGTACTTGAGATGATACCACTCTAACATCTCCAAGTATCGAACATACGTTTGCCTTAAGTTTCTTGTAATGTCCATCTTTGACACTAGGCTTGGCAAACCTCTTCCATATCCCATTGACAAAGCCACCACCGTCCAATTTTCATCTCTTGTTACCTTTTCATAACCACCAAATACTTGTACCGTTTTGTAAAGATCCAACAAACATATTGGATAGCCCGTTTCGTCCCTTGGTGGGATTGGTGCTCTTCTTGTTATTTGTAAAAACTCTTTTACAAACCAATCTACGGTTCTTTCGAATTCTAATTCAAACTTTCTCTTGTATCTCTCAACCGTGCTAGTAATATGGATTAAATCCATAAAGACAATGCAATCTTGCAATTGGGATCCTTCGGTTGGATACATCACTGGACCTCTTTCCATAACACCTTCATATTGATCTTTGTTGATGGAATAGTCATCAAAATGCTTGAAAATGGACGCTCTTTCTTTGTCTTCATTTGTTATACCCTCCATCTTGTCGCCTTCAAATCTAACCCGCTTTCCTTTGTCCTTGAACCCCTCGTTTTTTTCTGTTTGGGTTCGGCCGTAACTAGGCCCGATGTTACGGCCTCCTTTCCTTTCATCCTTGTTATTACAACACATGGTAGACGGATATTCGGGCACTTCTTTGTCGATCTTGACTTGCCGATTGAATTCCTTTTGTGCATTCTTCTTCTTTGTTTCGGTATCCCTCACGGATACACTACTAGTCCCGATGTTAAACGAAGATAACTTGTTAAGAGAGTCTCCAATACTCTCGACATACGCCTCCTTGGCCTTCCATTTATGATCTCCATGATCATACACTAAATCGGAAATTAGCGGCCCTATCCCATAACCGCCCTTTGTTCCCGAATTTTCTGCTTCGTTCCTACTAACATCGAATATACCTTCACAGGTTCTTGGACGCGTTGGCTCTGATACCATGTTAAAATCTTTAGAAATCTGAATGAAATCGGTTGATTGATGATGGTTTGCGATTGAGTTTTTGTTGGAGGGAAAATATGGAGGGAAGTTATAAGAGAAAGAAGTTTAGAAACTTATCTTTCACACACACATAAAACATAATGTTTTGACCCTATATATACATGTCAATCGGTGCCTTATGAACCGACGTGACCTTAGACTAAACCAACATAACCCTTCGACATATATGTGACAAAACCGGTTCACATAAAGGATTTCTAGACTTAGGACTTTAAACATAATAAATCCTAACATAAGTTTAAATCTGAAATAACACATGTTTAATGATGAATCAAGATTAACATCTAACACCACTTACCTTGGCTGCAACACCGTATTCCTCCACCAAAGGTTCTTTCGTAAGATGAATTTGCAATGGGTCATCGGTTGAGAGCGATACATTCATGCCACGCTGGAAAAACATGGGAAACGGGTTGCGATGGTAGTCCAGGAAAAGAGAATTATTGCTCAGTGGAGACATAGCCAAACCGATCTGAAACATAAAGTTAATTAATTACTCGTGAACTCTTTCAATAATAATTGCTTGCAAGTTGCAAAGAGCGAGTTAAATGAGTCATTGGCTAACCTGAGCAAGGTAGTACAAATACTGTAATACAGGAGACTTCCGTAGATTAATCCCATGTGAAATATTGTGGCATAGAAGAAATCCAGCTGCTAAATGGTCAATATCACCCGCCTGCATATATTTTTATATTAAACAAAATCTAGCACCATAGAGAAACAAAAAAGCTAGGATTCAGAAATGGAGGTAAATTTAATAACCTCTCCGCAATGAGGCCGCAATCTTATTGTTGGCAGTCCTTTAGATTCACGAAGCTGAAGAAACGGAAATGAATTACATAAGCATATAATTAAAAAACCAAAACTATCTAAAATATGTAAAGAAGAAACCACAAACCTTATTAAGGGTATAGAGGTTGGCATAGCAGTAATATGCATAATAAGAGTATGAGGGATTAAAGTCATTGGTCCATTCAGTTGGCGTTGGCATGTGCTTAGTGGGCCGCCTTTCGGGTTTGCTCTCATCATCCACAAGGTCAAGCCCAACAACCTGTTAACAAAGAATATTTGTTATATTTATAAAATTTGTTACATTGTAGTTGATAAAAGTAAATTAGTAACGAAATAGTACGCTTACCTGCATTAGAAAAATGTGGAGTTGAGGATGAGATTTCGGATCAACCGTGACTTCGAAAAGGGGAATAAACACATTGTCCAAAATATTCTGAAAGGATGTCACTGTTCCCATACTCTTATAAATGTTATATAGTCGCGGAAGCTGAAAAGCGGACCCCAATAAATATATCAACATAAATAGATACACTAACAAATAAGAATCTAAATATATATATATAGATTGATACATACTTGAATTAGCCAAACAGCATTCTCACTATAAATTGAATTGTTGATGAACCAACTCGCCAACTGATCCCATTCACTTTGCTTCCTTCCGTATATAGACACCCTATACTCTGCCACCTGGTACTTACTTGCATCAAGATCGGATAGAACTTGCTTCGTTAATTCTCCCAAGAAACGACCTGAAGTCACAAGAATTTATAATCATAAATATTTGTTTATACATGTGAAATATTAAATTGAAGTGTTTACTTCTAAAACAAGGCAGACCTTGAATCAAATTGTCTTGCTTTAAAAAGATTTCTCTGAGTCTACTCTGTCCGCAAGGATTGTACTTGAGATTGAATTTGTCAAAACGGTGAAACGTACTCTTGTCGGCATGCACATCCAATAAGTCAACATTAAGGTCATACCTGAAGTCCACTTTTAGTCATAAGAAACACTTTATAAGGTAAAAATGAAATAAAGATACAAACTTTCTACCAACCCGGTTAAGTCTAAACTCTCAAAAACTTCTTTTAGTGTAAGATATTGCCCATCACGAAATATGACAACCTGCAAGAAATTATGTTATCCTTTTTAAACGAGAAATTTTTGATTTAAATTAAAAGGGTTTGCTTGATGATAATTAAGCATACCTCGTCTGGTTCTTTTCTTAGTTTAGATTTGATAAAACGCAGAAGGTGTTTTTGGTTCATGCAAGCAGAATGATGAACATGAGTGTCAACTTTTCTGATATTGTAAAAGTCACGATGGGGTGCGCTTTTTTGTGCTAGAAACTCGCTATCTGCATTCACCAACAGATGAAGACGGAATTTCTGCAAGGCGTTTAGTATAAGAACACAAATATAAAGTAAAATGAACCGATAACATGAACACATTTTATTAAAAGAAAATCAGAAAACTTCACCTCCTCGAGAAATCTTAGTCGATGAAAACACGCAGAACGAACATTTCCAACAGAGATTATTTTGAGAATGTGATGCATATCGGTGAAAAAAGTCGTTGCACTTGCAACAGGGAAAAGTTCAACAGAATCTGAAAATATACAAAATTATATCCACTAGTTAACGAAGTTATTCAACAGGGGATTAACGTTAATGATCATGTTTTTATATAGGCCTTACCATTCTCACTAGCGTAAACACGAACAACTCCATCTTCCATCCTGAAGTGATGCTGCTTGCAATTTTAAGAAAAAAGTTAACGAAAACGATCATAAAGAGTAAATGCTAAAATATTTTATTAGAAGCAATAAAGCCAACTCACTTTAGTTGACTCAACCGGTACGAACTGAAATGGATCACTTTTAACATGAGACGAACGAGAGTCTGCTTCATGTGATAATGTCCATGGAAGAACTTTTTCTCTGAACACATATTTTTCCCTTAAGTCTAAACACTCACGTATCATTTTCCTAACTTCTTCCTCTTCATGATTCAATGACTCTGGATTGAAATAAAATAACGAACTTGATACCGAGTAACTGAAAAGGCTTATAGTAATAGAGAAGCGAGCAAATTTGACTAGTGAAATAGGATGTCGAGAATACCTTTCATCAAAGCTGCTTGTGGGAAGACTATGTTGGGATCTTTACCAGCAATGTTTTCTGAAGTAATCTCCGTTTTCTCGTTGCCGTTATCTTCAGTTGAATCTTTCTTATGTATATTAGATTGATTAGTGGTTACATGATCAGCTTGTGAAAGAACCACAGACATATTCTGAATGCTCGAGTATATATCCTGCAAAAAGAAACGAGCAGACAAGTTAAAAGAGCATACTGGGAATATACAGTGCCGAATAGCAAAAGTATTTATTATGTAAACAATATAGATCTTTATAAATTTACATGCGCTGATGAGCTTATGATCTCGCCCTCGTCAAAGTACTGAGTGTCCTCCCCAACAGCAGTTTCGGTCCCATCATCATCAGAATTTTCAGCACCATCGTATGCATAGCTAGCCGGTGATCGCGGCGTATGAATTCTACCCAAAGAACCTACTCTGCTCTTAGAACCAGATTGATGGTCATGATGATGTTCACCTGCACAACAGACACAAAACTTTACTTCAATATTTATAACTTCATGCCGATAAATACGTTTAACATATGATTTAATTCCATTTTACTGCTTTCTTCGCATGCAAGCACATTTTTTTTTCTCTATTTTACCTATATTGAGTTCTTGTCCATTCTACCTATGCATCAAAACAAGAAGTGCTGCATCAAACGCTTTGTCACCTACATCGAAAATCGCTAAACCGTTCAATTTTCTTAAAACGTGCGCCTTATGTAGTCTAAAAGGACGAGATTGCCTTGTGTCGCTTCGTACCTAGGCGGCAGGCGCGCAGTTTTCGGGGAAAAAAGAGGGCTTTTGCAAACTGAAACACAAGGGCTTGTAGCTTACTTTTAAGCTTACATCTAAAATAAACAAACAAAGAAAACAGGGTAATAAATTCATCACTTCAATACCCATCAAAACTAAAATACAAAATTACAAATTAAATTATTAATCACCTCATAAATTAGTAAATACACATAATAGAAAAACCATAACAAATAATAATAATAATAATAATAATAATAATAATAATAATAATAATAAATAAAATAAATACCTTGTCTTTGATTCATCCTCAAAGGTGGTAAAGTATCCGAAACAAGTTTCTCCAAAGAACCAAACGACACTCTGTCATTCCCCACTCATTACTCATCCCAACATTCGGTAACGAACATGACATACCAAACCCACTATTATTATTAATATTATTAATATTATTCAGCACATAATCACCACCACCACCGTCGTCATCAACTAGATCATCATCAATAAAATTTATGTCATCATCATCAGCATCATCAATAATATCTCCATCTGGGTACCCGTCAAAATCATCATGATCAGGAAACGGTTGTCGACGGAGCTTAATGAGGCGGTCGATGACCTGATCAACACTGCGTTTGTGGATATAAAAAGCTGAGATGGCCATTACTGAAGCTCCGAATAAGGTGGCTAGTGCGAAATGGATAGGTGTTAAGGGTGAGTCCATTTTTAGATTATTATTATTATTATTATTAATGGTGGGTTTTAATTGAGGGTTTTGTGTTTGATGAAAGAGGAGATGGTGTAGGAGCAAGTGCAGGATTTTATATAAAGTGATGATATAATGGGTTGTGGAGAGATAGTGGGCTTTTTTGTTTCTAAGGTTTTAGTTTTTTATACCTTTACATGGTATAATTAATATGGGCTTCTTTTCTGGCCCATACGAAGAGCATCTCCAATGCATAATAATGGACGGTCCATTAAGACCGGACGGACCAAAGAAGTGGAGTTGTAGCATTGAAGGAATTGGACCAAGATCGGTGCGTTCACTACACTGGACCGGTCCAAGCAGTGTACTTTAATATTAAATAAAAAAAAATGTTTTTTTTTTGGTATAAATTAAATAAAAGGAAAAGTAGGTAATGAGGTAAAGGTTTGGAATGTTTGGGGTTGGAGAGAAAAAGTGAGTTTTGGTTTAGAATGGCTTGAAATGATGTGGCATGATGATGTGACGGTTTGAAGTGGTTTGTTTGACCAAGCATTGTAAATGCTCTAAAAGAAGTTGAGAACATTAGAATCTATAGATACAAAAGTAACTTGTAAACAGTTGCCTCTTTGTGCATATATATATGTACAGGTTTCATGTTTATGTTACTATGTATATGTTGGATTTTGTTTGTTTTTTGTTATTTTAATAATCACATCATGTGGCATATTATATGTTTGGTTTGTCGGAATCTTGCTGGCAGAAGTCAGATTTACTCATTATGATAGTTATAAACATTTCGTTTTCCGACAAACCAAACATTATATGTCTTGACTCATAACTAAATTTTGTGGTGTTTTTGGGTCTTGGGAGGTGTCATCGGTGGTTGTTTTATGGTTACCGGTCAACTCCCTTGATCTCTGATAATCTGTGAAAGATAGATCCTAGGAAAACATAGTACCAACATCGTTTTGAGATGGATCCTAGAAAAACATAGTAACAAAAAAAAATTACAAAAGAATATATTTGTTGATATAACTAGGTTTTTATCCGGCCGTGCGTTGCGACGGTGGGAATTTGATTTAGAAAATAATTAAGTAATAGCGTAGCGTTGTGATACTTCAAATTCCAAATCAAGCCTAAACCAATTTTCATACAAACGTCGCATATAAATAATGAAATGAATGCAAAATAAGTCAAACCTATATAATTAGTGCTTCTTTTTGTTTAAAAATAGGACAAATCATTGCAATGATAAAATGAATCAACTTGTTTATATCGTAGTTTGTACGAATTGATTTGTGAAAAGTTATCAAGTCTCGCACCCCGAAAGCAAAGATCTGTTGGACCTTACACCATACACTAACCTTTTGCCAAATTATTGATGCCACGTAGCAACTGGTAAAAAAATGGTCCGAGTCTTCGTTCCCCCCACCACATAGTCTGCAGCCGATTTTCCCATTCAGAATGTTTCTTTTATGAAGCGCCGTCAGTGTGGGTAATCGATTTTGTTCAGCGCGTCAAATGAAGATGCTTACTTTCCTTGGAGTCCAACCAATCCATTCAAAAGGGTAAAAAGTCATTTTGTCATAGGAGGCTCTGCAAGAAGCCATGGAGAAGAACACATTCGATTCACAGTCCCATTTTCCAGCTGTCATGAACCGACGACAGCTGCAGCCCTGCAACGATCTCTCTGCAACTGTCCAATTCCATCTGTTCTTGCTGCATGACTGGTTCGCGCTTCCATTCCCAAACCGCTTCTCATTCTTTGACAGTGGTTGCCTTATTTGTTTTCCAGTGCAAACAACGTCGCATACCTATACATTAGAGGACCGCCGCCCTCCCATCGACCAGTCTAGAAACGGACAGCTTCACCATTCCCGATCACTCCTTTTATGAGGCTGCTGATGTTGACGGAAGGCCGGGCAATGTAGCTTTGTTAGTATTGCAAGAAGCAAGGCAACAAAGTAGCAGCTTGTTACTCTAATGTTCAATTTCCATGTCAAGTGTATAAAGATATGTGGCTGCAAATGCATGTGTGTATGTAATGTAGATGTTTGATACCACAACTTAGAATCTGGGCATTTGTATTTGTAGGTTATGCTTATGTAAAAAATTTAGCTTGTATACTTTGTATGACAATTTGAACTTAGGTTTGTTTTCAATAATTTAAACCCCATGTAAGTGGAAAAATTCGAGCAGTGTAGCAACTGTTAGTGTACGCATCATCCATATCTTGTCTTCTATACTAATACATGACAATAACAATCAACAAACTAAAGATTGAGTCATGACAAAGGGAAAGACATTTGATATGTCCAACAGGTTCATTTTGTAGATGTTTACAAAAAAAAACATAAATTTACACATAGCAAACATCTTCTAAAACACGTACGCTAAATAAAGTTTTGGTTCCTGGAAAACCCATCCTACCCATCGCCCGACCCATAGACACATCACCTATACAACCAAATGTCCAAAAGTAAGCATCATATTTAACCCCAAAAGGATGAACCTAATCATTTGTTTCTAAAAATATCCATCATTCATACGGCCCTAAAGTCTTGAAATCACCAACAATAAGTCTTTGCTCACGAACTTCAGCTTATACTCGCAACCATCTACTATACCAGCAGTCGGCATGAACTTAGCCCAGCCTTTAATAGCATAACTTGCAAGAACAACGTGTTTGATGATTTTAACAAATTTGCCGCTAATCAAGCGTATTATATGATGTATTAAACATCATACAATACAATTGTTGACTAATAGATTGCTTACATAAATTAATAAACATAAAAAAATCATAGGTACCGGTTTTTATTGTTACTTGGTTCACAGCATAACAATATCTTCATAAACAATCCATTCACGGTCTTCACATCGATTTCCTTCAATTGGTCAAAATTCGCCTTTTCCGTGAAATTTATTGGAAAGCGCTACATCACAATTTAACAAATAATTGTGAATTAATATGTGAATAAACAACTGTTCTGTCTAGTTATACAATCGGTTTTTTTTTAAAGGAAGATTAAATAGAAACATTACAAAGCGGTCAGTCAATATCCAGATGATTTCAATATTAGCTCTATCTTTAGCTTGATGTTGCATTTTTGAACCTTCATTGACTTCAGTTTCTTTCGGTTCCTCAACAACCTGCATTCCATTCGGCTTGGAAACTATCATGTTAAATACATATTGTTTGACTTTTTCAAAAACAATAAAAGCTCCAAGTGGTAATTTAAGATCTTCTTTTACAGTGGTCTAACCATCAGTGATATGATATGCTCCCGAAAACTTTTTGATTTCAACAATCCACCTATGTTTATTATTGAAATCAATGATGATTGGATGGTTGGGAGCTTCACTGTTGAAATGATGATTGACGTAAGCTGTTGGCAAACTCTGCAAATAAATATATATGTCGAAACAAATATAACACTAAAACCACATAATATACAATAAAAAAATTAAGAAGGTTACCAAGTCTGTCTTATCTGGCCTTACGTAGACATGGTAATAGAAATTTGTTATTGAAACTGATTGGTCAAACTTGATATGGGTGATCTTAAAAGTATGAGCAAGTCACCAATTCAAATACCAATGTGTCTAAAAAACCTATTCCATGATCTTTCACAAAAGTTCTTCCATCCATTTGTTAAAGGGTATACATTGTCTGAGGCTGTCACCCTTGCATTCCATGAAGAAGCTTGATCAGTAGTCAGGACCATACGACCGATAGGGAAATTATGTTTCAAGTTTAGATCTTTGTAACGTTCAGGCAGATTCTGTTAAAAAAGGTTACAAAAATTAAAGTAATAGTTTAAAAAACATGCAGGATACTTAATGACGTATTCTAATGGAGGTCATTACCATAGAATGGTTTGAAGGATCTACAACGGTCGTGAAGAACAATGTAGCCATTATTATTGAATGGCGGTGTCTGTAATTGATGCACAAACAATGTACGTATCAGATGACGAATTTCCAAACATGTAATCCAATAAAACCTATTAAATTACAAAACTTGCATATATAATCTGACTACACTGTTACATGCATCTGTTTTTTTTTAAATTAATCACATTGTCACAAGGATACATTACACATGATCATCATAGCCTGTTGATATTAGAAGCTACATTTATCAGTGAACAATAGAAGACAACAAACATAACACGCACACAACCGACAAAGAACCACCTAAGTACACCAATGTATTCAATACCAAGCCATGAATCTGGGCATCTATATAAACATACCCAGTTACCCACACAAAACACTCATCAACACAAACAATACCAAATCAGCAGACACAAATGCATAAAATATTACATCCAACATACTTGCTTAACTCAAAAAACTCTAATTCCAAATCAGATTTCGACCACACCACACACCAGTTAACAATAGCAAACTCAAACTTCATTAATTACCTAGAGTTGAGTCAAGAAAATGGTGTGTTTGTGTGTGTACCGGTGAAGAATACGAAGAACCAAAACTAAGTCTCGATGGTGGTGGTAGCGGCGCTTGAAAAGAGGCGGTGATGGAATGCTACTGGTGGGATTCGAACAGAGCACCCACTGTCGATCTGCAATTGATGGGTGAGTAGGAGAGTTGGTGGTGGTGGTGGTGGTGATGATCGGTTGATGGTATAGAGAGAGAAAGAGTAAGAGAGGAGAGCGGTTGGTTGTGTTGTTCTATTGCAGAGGAATAGAACAAATGGAAGAAGATATTTAGGGCGGTGGAACACACGTAGGTTGAGGAGGAGATGACAGATTGATGAGAAAAGTCCATAAAATGACTAAAAAGTCCATAAACTGACAAGGCAAATGACTAAACTGCATATACAATAAATAAATAAAAAAACACAACAGGACTCGAACCCGGCCACATCTGATAACAGAACACCACCCTAACCAACTGGACTGGGAATGTTTTGTTATCTTATTCAGACTTAATAATATAAATACAATGATAAAATGCCTTAAAATCAAATTACTGTTCAAAGAGGTTGGTTTATTAATATAGTATAATGTGAATCTATGAGAAAACAAACAGACTTTTTATATCACACTAAATATGCAAGTTCATTCCTTCACCCCTCGAAAAAAGAAATAAGAGGTGTTAGCGATTCAAAGGTAAACATTGCAACAAGAGAGCCATGATCCATTGTAGTAAAAAACAACAGTTTGGAAGCATTAGCACATTGTCTTAAAAGTTGTAAAATCCCGAGAAGCACAAATTAATATGAAATCGAATTACAGTATGTAGATGATATTTGTGAAGTTTCAGCCGATCATTAAGAAAACCATAAAACAAATTTTCAATGAAGCTTAAGTTCCAAATAAAAAGAACATCTTCTATTTGATAGTTCAAAGCATAATAAAAAAAACACCCACAAAGACTAGCCGTGTATGGACGCACGCACGGGAGCATTCTGCTGCGCAAGATACACGATAGCGCACAGGAACTTAGCAACAATAAGGACTGGCCGCGTGTGGACGCACGCACGGGACAAACAGACAACATCGTATGCAAGTACAAGGATGTACGGAAGATCCTGATTCAAGAAGATCCAGTCAGAGCCTGGTGCATGCTCAACCAATCAGAAGACGACGCATGGCAGGGTAGACCAACCACCCTGCCCAAGTACAACGACGTGACAGCTGCCATGCAGCACATGCTAAAGCCACGCCGTGTACAGTACTGTCAGACGTCACATCAGATGTCCCCGTAGGTCAACCATGTCGCCCTTCAAAAAAAAAAGCAGCCACCTGCAGCCACTCCGGTCACGCCATGTGGCTCTATGATAGGGCAATATTCTCTATCTCTCTCTCTCTCTCTCTCACACATCAGTATTAATTGTCATGTGCTTTTGTACGAATATATTGGGCCGAAGGGAGGCAAGCCTTTAACCCGGGGCCAAAGCCCACGTCGTGGTTAAGGGTTAGTGATGTTTGGCCCATGCATGTCCTATATAAGGAGGTCACCCCTCCTTTGTATGGACATGTTATGTTACATTCGTAAGCCAACACCATTTTTGTGTCTGTACGTTGGAGTCGATCTCGGTTACCTAGCAATCTTCTCCCTTCGTATGGTCCTCTTATTCCTTTTTTGTAGGTTGGTTCAAGCCACAAGTGTTTGCAAATGATAGTTCTTGTAGCAATCATAAGTTCACAACCATCAGATACTACCAAGGTAATTAAACTTGTTGTTTCTTCAATAACAAAAGTAGAATACAGGTTTTTACTAAAACAATAAATTTTATTTATCATATATAATTATTAGGTTTAGAGATATTGAAATACTAAAGAGCTTATGTCTAATGGTATATATCAATGGGTTTGATATGATGTAGTGATATACTTTGAGTATCAATGGTTTAAGTCTTATCATGAGCAAATCATATAGAGTATTTAAAGGTAGTTTAGTTTAAAGTTAAAAAAATGTAAATCAAACAATAAGAGTCCTAACCTAAAAAACCGAATAAGTTGTAGGAAATGGGTTCACTTTTTATTAAAAATAATAATAAAAGTTATAATAACAACACTCTCGTTATCTATAATACATTATAAAGGAGGAGTGATGTACAACATAGTAATTTTGTACATCATCCAACTATTATAGCAACATGTACAAGTAAATTAAGCTTATATCATAAGGGTATAATTAGAACTTTGTGGAACATTAAGACACTTGCAAGGATATCAATGTAATTTTGTAACCACATTTTAGTTAAAAGTAGAACATTGTTTCCCATAATGCCCCTATAATACACTCTCTTCCTAACCCCTACCAATTTAATTTTTTATAATAATGTCACCTTTCTGGTAATAACTTCAAGAATGGAAGTGAATCGACATCAGCCATAAACCCTAGCAAATCAATTCTTTCATCACAAAACCAACCGTTACCCCCATTGAATTCTTCCTTTCACCTTCTTCTATAATCAAACCTAACATTTTTGAAACAGTCGCCACCATCAATTGACAACAATAATAGAGATATAAAACCCTTTCATCATCATCATTAAAACATAAACTTTGAATGCTGAACCCCTTCATCAAGAATAGACGATCATAAGACAATTCAGTTATGATGGACGGGGTAAATCATGGTGTTTAACATGCTTAATTGTGTGCTTTTAATGTTGTTTGAGTGATTATATGCCTTGAATAAGATAACTACGCTACATTGTATGATTGCAGGTAAAGCGGCTAAAATGGATAGACTTAATTAAGATGGAATTGTGTAGCGTGTATGAGCCGAAGGAAAATGATCAAGTCGCGTACACTTGAAAGTGTTAGCTCAAAACGAATGAATTTTAATCAAGACACCAACACTTGAGAGCCGGTGTTCATAGACGTTGGAGCGTAGACGAGAAACTTTGGTCGAGCCAAGAATACCCGAGTCTAGAGCACCGAGTATAATACTATCTATAATAATAATAATAATAATAATAATAATAATAATAATAATAATAATAATAATAATAATAATAATATATGGACTAAAAGTCCAATTCACTTTGTATACGTGAGTTTAGTCAAACAAGCAAAAAGTGAAGCCCAATAGAAACCCCTACACCAAACAATATAAAGGACAACATATTCATTCTTGGGAGGGCAGCAACTTAGACGTGAAATTTGTAGAACATTATCGAAGCAGCTGCCACAAAAGGGATTCATCAAAGTCAAACAGAAGGCAGCGCATATATTATTCATCTTGGGAAGCCTTTTGCTGTACTAAGGAGAAGAGAGCCATCATAGGAGAATAATATTGATTGGAGGAGGAATTTTGTCGGTATTATATTAATATTACATCACCTCATAATCATCATTATTACAAGCAGCAATGGATTCGACCTTTAATAAATTAAGTGGCGTGTCTTCCACCACCATGAGCGGCTAATCACCCGTGATCCTCTCCGGGTGAATGGTTAGTTACTAGAACAAGGTTTTATGCTTGTCAAACAATTGAATTGAAATTTTGAATGTTTAAACTTTCGGTTTTGATTGTGGTTTATTTTAATATTGATGTTGAACGTTATTTGAATGATATGCTTGTTTTGGATTTCATCAACCAACACGGTTTCTTATCGAGGGTCATTGAATACATACAAGTGTGTCTTTCAATATTACGAGTCATTAAGATATTGTTAGGTGATAATCAACCGAGTCAACAGTCGCGGTCTAGTTATCGGCTGTCACAAAGTCATTAATCAACTTTCTTTATCAATCATACTAATCCACATATCATGTCTATGTGATATCAATTGGCAAACTATATTAACCTTGTCTAAAGTGATTAACCGGGATCCTGGAGAGGTCACCATTTCTTTAATCGTTTACAATTCACTTTTCCTTTCGTTGTTTTTATTATTTGCAAATTCATCAACAATCAAACCAATCAATTTTATATTTCTGTCTAGTTTAATTTAGTTGTTAAAAAATAACACTTTCCACAATACTCCTTGTGGTTCGACACCCGACTTACCCTAACTAATAAGGTAGTTGGTCTTTTCTAAAATTCTTATTTTTGACCGATCCTTCGACACCGATCAAATTTTGGCGCCGTTGCCGGGGAGTCGTGCGCAAAGTGTTTTTTTATTTAATTTAATTAAAAATTCCAAAAAAAAGACCCTAAAAAAAAAATCCAAAAATATTTAGTCTCTGTTTGTTTTGTTTATTGTTCAGTATTACGCTCGGTTTTCTTGTTTGTTTTGTGCAGGTAACTCTTCAGTTGCATGCATCATACAAGATATTCAGGGAAGTCATCTCCACTAGTGTTCGATCCAGAGATTGAGAAAACAGCTCGGCAGAACCGAGTATTTCATCGAGAGAAGACGGTTTTACAATCTCCAATTTCACATTTCAAATCAATGGAGAACCTGAACCTTACCACTGAACCAATACCCCAACCTCAATTTTCACCCACTCAAAACCATCCATCACCCAATACATTCGCCACTTCTGAACAATCCAGTACCCAATCATCACAAATTCCACCATTCCTGAAATTTGATAACCTTCCACCATCACATTCACAAACATCATCTTTACCACAACCAACTACAACCCACACTTCTCCAATAACCTCTCTCCCAAACTTTGAGAGATTCAATCCACAACAAGGCCAATCTTCGGCACAAGAACCAATTTTCACCCAAAAACTTGTGACCAGTCACTCTTCACCATATGTAAGAGTGATTTCTGATGATAACACCCTAAACCAGACTGATACACAATTCCCACAAACTTCCACAACTCAATATCCATCATTTCAGCCACCATCATTTAGCTTCAGTCAAAGAACTAATCAAGGGCAATATGAGTATGATGATGGGGATTTGGATGGAGATGAGGTAGATCATGGGACATACCAGTTGGTGAGGCCACAAAATTTGAATCATCATGTCTATGTGATATCAATTGGCAAACTATATTAACCTTGTCTAAAGTGATTAACCGGGATCCTGGAGAGGTCACCATTTCTTTAATCGTTTACAATTCACTTTTCCTTTCGTTGTTTTTATTATTTGCAAATTCATCAACAATCAAACCAATCAATTTTATATTTCCGTCTAGTTTAATTTAGTTGTTAAAAAATAACACTTTCCACAATACTCCTTGTGGTTCGACACCCGACTTACCCTAACTAATAAGGTAGTTGGTCTTTTCTAAAATTCTTATTTTTGACCGGTCCTTCGACACCGATCAAGTTACCCTTCGGTTTGAATGTTGGTCCTTCAACAAGAATAGACGATCAGAATCTTTATCCTTCTCCATATGTAACCCCTCCTTAAATTTCATTATTGAAACACAATAATAGAGACCACTGGGTTGAAAAAGATGTTGAGGATTAAGGAGGAGGATGACGAAGGTGGTTTTTCGCGTTGATGTGGTCGTGATTGTCTTAGAAAGTGTTGCCTATCAGGTGTTTGATTAAATGCCTAGCTTATTAATTTGTTTTTTATAGAGATTGTTTTGCATGATTTGAGCTTGAGGCTTTAACATGTTTGTTTTGTGTTGGGTTTATGTTTAGCCGTTTAGGGTCTAAGTTTTCCGATGAGGTTGAATTTTGTGGGACAATGGGATTCCTTTTGGTTTCTTGGTGTGTGTGTGTGTGTATGTGTGTTTTTAATAATTGTTGTGATGATTTATAAGTTTGTTGTTTCTTATCAGTTATTTATATTTGTTAAATTTTATATGTAGCCTCCGAAGGCCTCTGACAGAGCACAAGTGGAGTCTAAAGAATTCAGGCTTCCTGATTCAGGGCTAATCCCACTTGATGATCAGGATGTTCAAATTGTAAGTTATATGCTTCGACTGTTGCTCTCTTTTAGTTTTCTTGTAGTGAAGAAAATCGACTTGTGGTTAAATTGACAAAGTTAGGATGGTCTGGATATTTTTGAGAAGTCAGTTACTTTGCCAGCAATTGACCAGTTTAGCCATATAAGTTAAGTGTGTACATATTAGTAGTCTGTCTTATTCTATCATCCCACTACTTGTAATTTAGGCTCTCAAGCTGAGTGATGATCTTCATCTCAATGAAATAGACTGCATGAGATTGCTTGTTTCTGCGAATCAAAAGGTAGATTTTCTCTTGAAATCTCTTCACCCATTGTTGTTTGAATTGTATTCTCATATCTGACTGGTATAACTGCATCAAATCCATTTAGTGGGGATTGCAAGGGCGGGGGCCATTGGATATATTACGCCTTACATCCGGGCTTTGGTATACAGAGAGAAGAGATTTAATAACAACACTTTATACGCTGTTACGGGTATCTTTCCATCTTCCATCATGCACAACTTAGTTTCTTTTCGTTTTGTTGACATATTATTATTAATGTTATTGTTTGCATAATTGTATTGTAGACAATTGTGCTTGATCAAGGACTTGAGGCTGATCTTCAAGCTGACATTTTAAAATATGTTGAAGATCTAATCAATTCCGGGCTTCGCCAACGGCTAATTTCTCTCATAAAGGTATTATTTTTGTCATCTTTTGTTGTTTATATCCTGACTTGAATTTTGCCTCTACGTGATTTTTTATTTCCCTTGCTAATTTTATCTCATTATATATATTATATTGCTTTCTTTATCTTGACTATGCTGGCATTTATGTCAAGCATTGTTACCTGTACATGTCATTATAGTTTAGAGAGCTTTAGCATCTTAAATTCTTAATGTATCACATCCATAAAAAGTAAGAAAACAACTAGGATCTTGTTGGTGCTCTTAAAGTTATGCAGCTCATAACATATCCCATATATGTTTTTCAGTTATATCAGTTATAAGGTGATCATTGTTTTCTTGAATTAGAAAATATGATCAATAATTGTGATCAGCCCAAGTTGACCTTAAAGTGAGCCCAGGAAACTGGCTACTGTGGACCAAACTAAAAAGGATAGACTTTTTGAGGCAGCTTAGAATTAACCTTGTCACGTTAATTGCCTCACAAAATGACAAGTAAGAAGTCATTATAAGAATTCCTAATCTACTGTTAGAATGCAAGGACATTGAGTTATTATTTTGAATGTATAGATGACTAGCCCTACCGACCCGATAATATATGTGTTTCTGTTAATAGCGGGTCGTCTTTTTGTTAATTTAAAGGATATAAACTACTTTATGTTTATATCAGTTGCTTTTTTTATGATCAAGGTATTGCATTAGTGGCAAAGAAAATGAACATCTAATTAAAATTTTCATTTGATTTCAAGGTATTGCATGCCAACAAACAGACAACTCAAGCCTAAACTGTATATGTTGCGAGTGTTGGGTCATGAAGATGTGATGAAGGTGGTGGCGTCGCCGTGATGGAGACGGTGAAGTGATATATCTTTATGTAGTTATTTTATATGTAAAAGGTTTGGTAACGTTCGTGTTTATATATTTTATTAATCTTATCAAAGCGATTTGAAATATCTTGAATATCTGTAGGTGAGGATGTCATAAGTTCTCTCCGTGTAATGAACCCGCGACAACGCGCGGGCACCACCACTAGTACGTAATAAACAAAATAATACCATACTGATTACAAAACTGAATATAAAATACATAAGATACAAATTAAATGTTGATTCAAGCCGATGTAATTGGAGAACTTCAACCAAAATATCTTGTATAACATTCCTCTGCAAGAATAAACAAACTTGTCGTTAACACTTTTGGTTGGGGCACGTGTATGACACGCTTCCCTTAAAGAAGATTTCGCGCCTCATCTCAGAAGGTCTGTCTTCCATAGTACAACAACCGTAACAGTAGTGAACTGCCGGATATGGTTCTCATGCTCGAGAAAGCACCAGGTTATTTGATGTTTCTTTTAGAAAAGAAATAGAAGTAGAACATAATTTTTCGTATCTTGAAATGAACCAACTAGTTCATTTTATAATCATACCAAGTTGAAACTCCTTTTATCATAATTCTAGTCATAAAATGACCATAAATGGTAACTAGTGGGGTGCCCGCGCATTACGGCGGGAGCACGACATTATTAAAAATGAAGCAACAATATGTGTTGATAAATGCAAACAATGGTAGGGGACATATCATATTGTCTTGTTGCCCCTTACATGAGACAAAAAAAGACATCATAAACTCATCATGAAGGCTTGGCACGATGACCAAGCTTTGATATGCGTATAAATTTTGATTAACATATAGTAAATATTTTGTAGGTAACCTTCGTAAATATTTTATAATATAGTATAGACATAGATAAAAGCATTTTAGGAATTCTCTATGTCTAACTCTTATAGTCATGTATGTACAAGTATTGTCCACGTCGATTGAGAGGAAAATTTTAACCATTGAATCTTTCAAGTAAGGAGAAAATTTGAACTATTTTATCTTCCACATCTTTAGTTACTACTAATATTTATTGTCTTTATTATTTAAAATGATATAGTTTTATTATTTAAAATTAAAATGAGTTAATGGCCAAAATCGTCCCTGATGTTTGGCAAGTTTTAATACATCAGTTCAAAATCAAAACTCTTTACATTTAAGTCCTTCTGTTTTACATTTTGTTGCCAAATTCGTCCCTAACACTAAATTCAAAATTAGTGAAAAATCATTTTCATTATTATCCTTTTTCTAACAGTTTTGAAATCTTTATATTTTTTTAAAAATCATTTACACTTTTTGGACAGATAGTGGATGAAAAAGCTAAACTTTTCTTGTATAATTCTCGGTGTATGCAAGCTTGCGAAGTTGATGAAAGTTACCACAAAGAGTAAACAAGATGGAGATGTCGATGAACCAAAAGTTGCCAACATAGCGATTCTACCTTTATAACTTTCTTAGAAGTTAGACGTGACTTGTGGTGGAGCCACATATCACACGATTTTTAAAAGTTTCCAGGAAAACAAAACAAAACTTGCAAGCATGCTACGCCATTTGCCATAAAGAGATCGACCTACTGCCACAAATATTAAAAGAATAAAATTATATATGATGTAACGTATCAATTTGAATTAGGGTAAGCTGCTAAAATCATCCCTGTGGTTTGGTGAAAGTTACCACTTACGTACAAACTTGAGATTTTTTGTCATAATCGTACCCTGGTTTTAAATTGTTTGTCTAAATCGTCCATTTACTTAACTTGATGGAGTTAGTGCTAGGGATGATTTAGACAAACAGTTAAAACCAGGGTACGATTATGACAAAAAAATCTCAAGTTTGTACGTAAGTGGCAACTTTCACCAAACCATAGGGACGATTTTAGCAGTTTACCCTTTGAATTATAACAAATATAGAAGTTAAGCCTTACACAATATATTTTGGGTTATTAGACTACTAGGGGAGGGTTATCTTCAGAACGACAAATGTCATGAGAACCGTGAGAACAAATGAGAAAACCAATCAAAATTATTTTTTTCAATACAAACCTAATTATAATTAAAATATCACATTAAAAAACGAATTTTCTTTCTAAATAATTCATCTTTTTTTTGCAAAAACACTCTAAAATTAACTGTATAAACAGTAAATTTACATATCTATAAAAACAATTTATTTTTGTATACGTTTAAATTTTTACGTGTAAATTGTGTTTTTGAGACTGTATTTTAATAATAAAGACAAGTGTAAAAAGAAATTTTGAATTTGAATGATTTTAAATAGCGTTCTCACAGTTCACACGAAATATATGTGTTCTCAAATTAGCTTTCCTCCTTTACACTAAATTATACAATCGTTTTTATATTCTAAGTTTTGTTGCTGTGAAGTGGTCATCTTACCTTTTTTTTATAAAAAAATAAAAAAACTAGTATAATCTCCTACTACATTATAAAGAGTGAGCAATGGCCAAAAATGTCCAATTTGGTAACGTTAAGATGGGATGTGAAAAGTTATGTGCTTCAACCCTCAAATGTCATATAAATCTTCCCCAAATTACCTTTCAATGCATTAAGATACATGTACCATGTAATAAAGATAAATAAAGGTTTATTTTCTAAACAATTAAGTTTCTATATTTGCTCACAAAAATCCGTTCAAATTGTTATATATAATATTATGTGATGTGGTATGACCATAAGCTTCAAATAATTATATTCAACAAATATTAAGTTTACATTTTCTTTCTTTCTTTAAAATTGCGTATGTTTATATAAATATACAGTGTCGTTCATCATGAGAATTGCTGAAACAAATTACTTTATCTTTATCTTTATCTTTGCAGAGAGTTAATGGTGGTACGAAGTGACGCACACACAACACCAAGTAGTACGGTACATTTTGATTTTCTGTTTATAAGTTTTTTTTATTTTAATTATTTAATAAGAATGACAAGGTGCGACCGAGGACGCTGAAAAGAGTAATCATGTTTTAACTGGCAAAACGTCGACACAATCCGAAAGTGGATTGTATCTGCAAGTTCATCTTCGGTTTAAACTTGATTTGTTTATTAAAATAAATCTCTTGTTAATACTTCTTTACTTCTCTGTTTACTTGTTTATACTGATATCGAATGGTTGTGTTTTGCTTTATCTACTCTGTTTTGGTTTCTATGCTCATATTTGATTTTGAGTTCATGCTTGACAATACGTATCCATATGGTGGTTTGGTCTAAATTTGTGAAAAATTATATAGAAAGATTTGGGAATAAAAATTATCTATGCTCATATTTGGTTTTGATAACGGTGCTGATGACTGAATTTTGATGGTCAAAGAAGTTCATTTTCAAATATAGTGAAATTTTTTTTTTATACTTGGGTGTCATGTGTACACATCATCTCTTAGATGTTGGAAGTTAAGGACATATGGTTGGACATAAAAAAATATAGTTTCTTTTTAAAGACAATTACGTTTTTACACTTTTCCTACAGCTTGGTGTGCTAACACGGCTATGCTTGTGCTGTTGTGCATTGTTCAAAAAAAATATATATTTATCTTAAACGTCCCGCAACAACGCACGGGTTTTCCACTAGTAATCATTTAATTAACGAGTCATTTTAACCGCAATATATCTTTAAATTCCTAATTTTTTAATGATAATTATGATATCATCCTACTACACGAGTCTCTTATATAACACAACAAATACACTATTTAATAATTACGAATCATAATCAAAATCATGTTGACTTTAGATTGGTTCACCATATTCACACATTTAATAATAACTATAACCATATTGATCATCTCATGTTTTATTACAACTAGATACTATAACATATATATACTCTTGTACCAATCTCTACAAAGCACAATAATATCATATTTTTGATGCATTTAACTCAATATCCAACTCGGATTCTTCTTCATTACCTTGGATCTTTTTCTTGTATTGATATTGAGACGAGACTATAAGATAATAGCCCATATTCAACACCCCTAATCCAGCTATCACATAATAAAAGTAATCGACTCTGCCTGCGTTGATATCCGCGGTTAACCAATTCGGTTGTCCATGTTTTCCAGTCACCTTATGCACCGTAGTAACTAATGCACTACTCACATAATTTGCCACGCCAGCCATCACACAGAACATCGCGGTAGCCACACTTTTCATGTTATCCGGGAACTCCTTATAGTAAAATTCTATTTGGCCAAGAAGGTTAAAAACCTCGGCAAACGCCATCAATATAAGTTGTGGTGCAAGCCACATGACCGATAAGGGTGCTATCCCATCTGGCTGGTTGTGCAAAATTGCAGAATCGCGCCTCTTTTTCTCAACCATTGCCGCAACAATCATTGCCAAGATAGAAAAACCAATACCAAGTCCAATACGTTGGAGGAGTGTTATCCCACTTTCTATTTTTGTAATTTTTCGAAGAGACGGGACAATGATCCTGTCATAGATAGGAAGCCATATCCCAATGGTGATCATGGATATGACACCTATTGACCCTGCTGGTATCTGAAAGTGTGGACCTAGATGACGGTCCATTTTCAAGGCTTGTGACACTGTGAATGTCCATTGTTGGATTAATGCTGTGAAACATATTACACCCGAGACTAATATAGGAATAACTTTTATTAGGCATTTTACTTCTTCAACTTGTTGTATACTTGCCAAGTTCCAAGAATTTACTCTAGATCCATCAGGGTTTGTTTCACCATCCAATATTATAGCTGCTTTGTTCAAGTACCTATATTAAGTGAGTAAAAAAATTATAAACTTTTGTTATAAATATAGGGGTAAACTGCTAAAATCGTCCATGTGGTTTGGTGAAAGTTGCCACTTACGTACAAACTTGAGATTTTTTGTCATAATCGTACACTGGTTTTAAATTGTTTGTCTAAATATAGTTATATGAATGAGACATATTTGCATTTAAGTATAACTTACCTAAATTGAAGTGTTAAAGGCAACTTTTGAATTTGGTATGTTCCTTTAGTAATTGGTGGATCATATAGCATAGTCTTTAATTCAACTTCAAGATTACGTTTCTTGTAAGCCGCAACAAGCGTTTGCGCCATCCCAGAGAAAATACTACCTTCAGGCTTGACGTAAATGTACTTTTTAGTACCCACAAAGAACAACACAATGGAGCATGCCATGAGTAGAGTTGGGATACTAAACCCCAAGACCCAACTCACCGAGTCTTGGATGTAGACGACTACGGTCATTGCTATGAGCATGATGATAGTGAAGGTGGTGTAGTACCAATTGAAGAAGCTATCGATTCCTTTCTTACCTTCATCAGTGGTTGGGTCAAACTGGTCCACGCCAAATGGCAGACTGCAAGGCCTTATCCCACCCGTTCCTACAGATATGAACCCGAGGGCTAAGGCCAAGAAGCCAAACTGTCTAGTAGTTGGACCTTGACATTGGTTGAGTAGGGCTTGTTGGCGAGCACATGATGGTGGGTGCAACTTTGGTAATGCTACTATCAAGGTCATGGTCACCATTCCCTGGATAAACAATAGAGTTAATTATTTAAGATTATGGTTAGAATACGAGTATTTATATAATTATATTAATGTTAACAATCTAAAAATTGTTTATTTATCGTGTATATATTTTAATTATTTATGTTGTTTTATTAAGTCATATGATAAAAGTACTGAACCTGAACAATTAAATAATTTGTTCTTGAATCTTTATATGTTTATAACTTTTTTCGACCAGACAAAACATAAAATAAAACCAGCAAAATCATACCTTACTTTTATCCATATATTACACCTTTTGGACTTATAGTGGATGACCAAGCTAAACCTTTATCCTAAATATTCCTTATCTTTTAATCATGATAATATACATACATAATAATGGTTTTCTTAATAACATTTCACACGTTTAAAAGGATTTATTTACCTGAAAACACATGTAATATATACCAGTCCGTAATTAATATATATCATGCATATAAAAAAATATAAATTGTTAATAAACAAAATAAATTAAATAACATGATTGCCTAGACGATGACGACTAGACGGGTATATGGTCAATAAATTTGAGCTAAAAGGACAGTAGATCAATGAGTATATGGTACTAATATGGCTGGCAAACGACTTTGTCGTTTATATAACAAATCAAAAGTCCAACCGATTTGGTTGTACGTAATAATCGAAATAAATAAAGTGAAGTATTGCACTTGATGTAACAAACCCAAAAAATTACTACAAAGGGAATTCGAATATTACCATTAATTTACCATTAGTTGCTAAACGATAATATTATCATATGCAAGCTAGCAAAGTTGATGAAATTTACCATAAGTGTAGCAAACGAGGAGAAGGCGATGACCCAAAACTTGCCAACATAGGCATCGGAGATGAAGGCTCCGATGAGAGGGGCAAAATTGTTAATTCCATACCAAATGTTGATTAGGTTTGATGCTGATACTTGGTCCATGTGGAATATCGTCATTAGAAACACTGTGAAGTTAGCTAGTAACCCAATTGACGCGAGTCTCTCAAAAGATTCATTTCCTATACATAATTTATATTGTAAAGATGAAAAGGTTGTGCAAATGAATGAGTATCCAAACAAGAAAATATAAGTTACTATTAGTGTATCTAAAGGGAAGTTAATAATATTATTACCTAAAATATAAGGCATGGACTTCCATCCACCAGGCTTTCGTTGGACAACCTTTGGTTGTGGTGGCTCGTGGTGGTGATGAGCTTTTCCAACTTCATTTTCCACCAAAGACGATGGTGGTGACATTGATCTTGAAGAAGAGATGGGAACCACTTGTAGAGGGTCAAGTGAATGCTTAATGGGTGCTGGCATATATATGTTCACAAGTGTTATATATCCTTTACACTTCTACTTCACCGTCTATATATACTTTCCATTAGGCATGTAACACAATTATTGGTTTCTATGGACAAAAATAGGTAAAATTGGTATTCTAAGTTGTTATATTTATTGGTTTGGTTAATGTGAGCTAGCTCACTTGGTAGAGACTCTTGCCTTTTAAATATGAGAGGTCTTTGGTTCAATCTAATTAGGACTTATTTTGTGTAATTTAGGAGTATGTAACATTTGCCATTAAAAAAATATTTATAGGTTTGATTGAATGAATAATGATATGTCACATTTCAAGGGTAACTAATGAATATTGAGGGTTTGCTAAAACATAATGAATATTATTACATCCATTTCAGATATCATATTTAAATTGGGTATCAAAACTTAATAAAAAGATATGTTTGGTTTGCATTATTTTTTGAAACAATTGAGTTTTATTTTCAAATGAATTGGAATAAACTCTATAAAAGTAAAATGAAATAGTTATGGGTGGCCTACAACATTCAACTCTCGAACAACTCCATCGATATGGTCAAATGCCACTTGATTTCCATAAACATCTATATATATCTATCTATACAACTAATAAAAGAAACTCCATGTGAACACATGACACTCCCATGTTGATCCTTCAATTCTCTAGCCTATCATATTATGCCATGTGTCACTGTGTGAGAATTTATAAGATTTTGATTTTTTTTTAAATTAAAAAATTGAATTAATACTTAATTATGGTCAAAACCCGTCATTAAAGACTTTCCTGATTTCCTAATACATCTGTAACCTATCTCGATCATTCATCTCACCATCTCTCCATAGGCGATCATCATCTATCAAAACCCTAAATCATACAATCTGCTCTCCCTCGCCGATCATCAAAACCATCTGTGGCACATCATCGTTCATCCATCTCCTTCATATTCTCTCCTTCAAGGTATCTCTCTATTCCATTCTTCTGTAACAGAAAGTCTATCAATCAGATCTGTTTTTTTTTTTCTGAATGGAAGCATCAATTTTGGACGGTGGCAGAGGCGGAGAGGTACGTCTTCGTTAACCTTTTGGCTTCTTAATTGCGATATTTTTGTAGTTGGTCATGTATACGTTTTGGTTTGTTTTTTTTATGTATTTAGGGCTTTATTGTTAGTGATTGATTATTGTTATTGTATGCAGGCACAACAACAAATCTGAACAACAGGATAGTTAACCTTTTGGCTTCTTAATTGCGATATTTTTGTAATTGGTCATGTATACGTTTTGGTTTGTTTTTGAAGTATTTAGGGCTTTATTGTTAGTGATTGATTATTGTTATTGTATGCAGGCAACAACAACAAATCTGAACAACAGGATAGTTGATAAGGTTGATAAGGTAAAGATCCCCCTCTATAGTTATTGATTGATTATTGTTATTGCATAATTGACTTTGTTGAACTGCACAATGACCGGATAACGAGTTTTGGGATCCTGCAATATGTATATATTTGTCAATATCAATATCAACTGTGACTGTTGATTAGGTAAAGCTAAAACCTACAGTAAAGGTTTTTTGTCTCTGTTTTGAGTGATTTTGATTATTTACCTTTCAATAGTCGAGTATTGTTCACTTTTACTCATTTTTTAATTTTTGCCTCTATTTTTTCCATTTCCCCAAGCTCATCAATCGTCGAACTGTTCTTGATACGTTTTTTTAGAAATTCCTCTTTATCTCATCTCGGTTGTGAAGCCACGTTTGTGATACTGTGAGAGATTTCCGGTATAATTGCCCTATCATCTATGATTGAAGACCTGGGTATGTTAAAAGCCCTAACTTTTATTGTATATATATGCATAAACTATACATATTTAACAAGAACTTGAGGCAAAATCTGTTATCTGTGTGATTGTTCACATAAAAAACGATTTTTTTTGGGTGTTCTTGATGAGATTCTTCATTGATTTATGTTTATGTAAAATAAATTGATTCTTATTGTCACACCCTCAAATTTCCACTTGCGGGGTTTTACCGCGAGGCGCATGACAAACCAGGATCCAAGTCAACAATCATAATAAACAACTCTATATGAAAAACATAAAGAAATATAACCAACGATTTTATAAGCGGAAGCGTTTAAGTAGCATTTAATCAACTATGCTATCATCCCAAAAGTTATTCAAAACACTTTTTATTACAAAACGTGCAACTATGTCTAGACGCCAATGCAGACCCGTGCGCCTAGTTCCATTTGTTGCTACCTTAGCGACCTGAGAAAAACATGCCAAAAGATGTCAACATATAATTCTGGTGAATTCACAGGTTTGTTCAATATGTTACCAAAATGTTACCATGTCCATACTATGCCAAAGTTACCAAGTACGCTAGCTAGGCGTATGTTTTATTACTACTACGATTGGAAACCATTACTAGACACGTTTAGCAATGTTTAGCATGTTTAAGTAGCCCGTATGTTCAGCATGATACCAATGTTCCTGTTCGAGACAATATGCACCCGCCCGGCCCTCCAAGCCGACGAGTGGGGCAGGTCACGCCCAATAGATCTATCCACATTTCCCCCGTTGTGCATCCCCACACATTCATGGTTTCCCCCGGGACTTCCAAAGATCGTATAGCAATATAAAGTTAAAAACCATAGTATGACATATGTTACCAAAATAGTTTAGCGCATGTTTTCTCCCCCAAAAGTTAAAGCAGTAAAAGTGGGGCCGTGAACTCACCTTAAATAGCGTTCTTCGGTTACAAGTAAAGATGTTAAGCCCTTGATAATCCCTCTACCGGAGATCTATCAAAATGTTCACATAAGTGTTCCGACTAATAACCATAAGGTTATCTAGTCCCCGATTGTCCAGATCGTAACCAAGTATGTTTTAAAACGTGTTTGAATGTTTAACCGACACACTAGACCGACCCGACATCCCGTTGGTGACCCATTACCCTAACTAATCAAGTACACATAGATTACACACAAGGTTCAAGCATAAAACACTTAGTTTGTATTAAAAATCTCATTTCTGCATCAGAACGGTCGAACCAGTCAGTTTTAAGTCTCCTTCGCCCGTTTTCAGTCTCCTTCGCCCGTTTTACATTTCGTTCGACCGTTTGATGCCTCCTTCGCCCGTTTTACCACGTTCGCCCAACAAAAACCCAGGTTCGACCCTGGATTCCCTCCTTCGCACCTTCGATCGGTCGAAGGAGGCCAGGTTCGCCCCTGTTGTGCAAATTTTCCTAAAAACGCTTCAAACACATTCGGAACGACTCGAAACATCATCAAACACAGCAGTCAAGCATGGATAACTTATCCCTACCAAACCCCACCGATTTCCCCCGATAATACGTCCGTTTCAACCCTTTCCCAAAATGGTAAAGATTATGGAAACATCACTTTCATGCATGAATAATTTACCCAATTTGGAAACTTTTGAAATCGATTCATATTCAACTTGAAATGCTCAGTTTGTCGAGTGTTCGATCTTTTCTTATCAATTCTATTGATCATAAATATCATGCATCAAGTCTAGATTCGTTAAAACCCCCAAATACCCATAATATCATCATATCCAATCCTAACCTTAAACAATAATAATCTAGCATCAATAGCAGTCCTATATCATGTTTCTATCATAGATATAGCAGCAAATCATTGAACAACACATAACACCACATAATACACAATTTACATATGTTATTCACCATGAAAACCTATGTTAAATGATAATGTTTTGATTTAGAAAGATGTTTAAAAGGTTTTTAATCATAAAACACCCTTAGAACAGATCCGGACAATTAGGGTTAGATGAAAACGAATTAAAATGCTTTTTAAAAAGGTTTAGGATTAAGAACACACCTTGGATTCTTGTTTAGATGTTGTAGATAGGTTAGATTATGAAAAAGAAGAGCAAAAAACTCCTTCCTTAGTGATTAAGATCGTTTGAGAGCGTTTTGGGACGGTTAGGGTTTGTGAAATGATGAAAAATGACAAAGGTTGGTATTTATACTACTTCTCCTTCGCCCCATTTCAATGGTCGAAGGTGGCCTCCTTCGACCCTTACACAAGGTCGAATGAGCCCTGTCCTAGTCGAAGGGAATTCTTTCAATTCCACTTCCCAGGTTCGCCCATCTGCAAAGGGTCGAACCAGACAAATGTTCTCCTTCGACCACTCGAAGTGGTCGAACCAGAACCCCTTTTTAACTAGTTTTCCAGTTTGTCGTGTTTAACGCATTCTAACACATCTTAACACATAAGCATGCATCCTTAGTCTATATTTAACATATTTAAGCACAGATAATCGTTTACACATCATTTAAACACATCTATGTATATAATCCACCACACGATCCATAATCTACACATATACTTAATTAGTTCATGTAATGTCACCAACAACGGAACCCGGTACTAGTGTATTACCAAAACGACTCCCAATGATCCTCCAGATCATTGCACCCTGGACAATCCTAACTTGACCCGACTCAACTAACCCAGTTAAGTCTGTTTATTAACGTTTCTCGCTAAGGTAGACTTAGATGTTACTAATATGTTTAAGCCAAACATGCCGGGTGTCACACTTATAGTGTTCTTTATATTATTATTGCCGTGAAGTGCCTTTAATTTGTTCAGATTTTTCTGTAAGTGGCTGGATCTTTGTTTAGAGCTTAAGTAATGGATTTACTTATATTTTTATTTTGTGAAATTGAATACTTGGCAATAAATATTGGTTGTGATAGAACCTGGTGCATAATTTTGTATCTGGATGCGTTTTGGCTGTTTGGAGTTGATAAAATATATTAACTTAATTAGTTTTTAAGAAACTACCCTATCAGTCAACAATGAATTTAATTGATGTTGTAAAGATATCAAAGGCTTCACAAAGAGCAATTCCAGACATTATGTATGCAGCTGGGGCAAACACAAGCATTAGTTGTACCTGCCATGTCATTAGTAATTAGATATTATGGCAAAAATCAGTGGAGCATAAAGTGCTAACACTTTGTGTGGTAAATTTCATACCATGACCCCGGTAAATTTCAGCGCTGTGATTCTGCGCGTTTTCAGCGTGTTTCAACGCTGTTTCAGCGCGTTTCGACGCGGTTCAGCGCGGCTCAGCGCTGTTTCAGTGCGATTCAGCGCGGCTCAGCGCTGTTTCAGCGCGATTCAGCGCGGCTCAGCACTGTTTCAGCGCGATGCAGCGTGGTTCAGTGCGTATTCAGCCTTTTTAGGATTATCACAGCCTCTTGAGTTTAAAAATGAAATTTCAAAACCAAAAGTGTAAACAGGTTACGCATAGTAATAAACACAAATAAATTATAATCATGACAATAGCCTTAAGGTTCATGGCAGAAAGATATTGCTTGTGATGATGACCGGTTAGTTTTAGATTTTAAATTTTGGCTGAATCTAATTTTCTTCACCGTTCGTTTGGCTTTTTATGTTTTGGCGTTGGCCACGATATGCTAAGAAAGAGAGTGGACAGAGAAAGTGGCAACGCTAAGGCTTTTCAAAAGCTCTGCATGCTTACCGATTTTGGGGAAGGATGATATCAATGGAGAATTCTTCGATTCTATTTCAGGTACGATTATTAGTTTCATTTTTATTGATTAATTGTTGTGTCACGTTTTTTATATATGCTTTGATATTTTAGGAAAAACGGTTATTGCTGAAGGAGATAAAGATGATGTTGATGGGTGGTTCTGGACTCTTAAACAAGACTTTGTAAAGAAGTTTTGAAACCATGAAGAATGAACCAACAAGAAAATCGCCGACCACCGACCACATTATTGTAGTTCTATTCTATGATGATAAGTAAATATAATTAGTTGTATAATTGTGTTTTGGCGCCATTTGTTTTTAATGCGAGTATTAATATAATTTTTTTGTGACAGTATTCATATGCCACCTGCCTTCGGGTTATCCCCTAATCTTGAAGCCCTTGCCCTCGAAGCAAATGAGTCTCAGGGTCAGAATGGGGATAGTGCTTTAAATAGTTATTCAATAGGCGCATCTTCAAAAATCACTATGGTTTCTTGCATTAGCATGCAATAAATTTACTTGAGAATTACTTTTAAATTTCTCAGTTTGGTATATTGCATTCTTTTCTTCAGAAGCCTCACATATTTAGATATTTCTAAGCCAAATTTTGTTTCTCTCAGTTACATTTCATTTGGTTACACTCTTTTTTGTCTTAACTCCCGTACAGGCTTATGCATGAAATTACGTTTTTAACAGATTACAAACCATAACTTATAAGTCAGGTGCTTATTTTTTTTCTCTGAAAACGAACGCCATCATGGAGGGTTATACATCTATATGAACTTTCTTTTGAGTAGTTATTGGCAGGTCGCGGATGCTAACATGTTAATAATTCCATTTGACAGTCTTGCTGGCTGAAGTGGGACTGAACATCCAAGAAGCACATGCTTTTTCCGCAGTGGATCGATACTCATTAGATGTCTTTGTTGTTGATGCTTGGCCATATGAGGTATTTTCTTGAACTACTAATTACTGAATGTATGTTAAAAAGAAGTGTAGTTGGATTAATCTACTATTTTAGCTTGACTTTGTCTCAGAGATTGAAAATTCATTGCACGTGTTTTCAGTTCCTGAGCAGCTCCGAACTGATCAAATGTCTTAGCACACTGTTTCAGTGACTTCAAGTATCCCTGAACAAGAGGAGTTATAAAACTAACATAACATATTTGGTTTACAGGTTTCAAGATCCATTGGAAACGCATACCTAAAGAAGCCAGAGTTCAACGTAATACGTCTTTGTTAAAAGCACTCCAGTCCAGAATTGTATGATAATGATATTACTATGGTTCTCGCCATAACTACGAGTGTTAAGTAATTTGTGGAACTATGGTTAGTTTATCATTGCTCTAATGGGCATTTGACTAATGATTCTTTTAGTGAAATGACATGTATAAGAGTTTTATATTTATGAATTGTAGTACAAAAATGTATTTAAATAGTAAAAATTGATAGATCACTTTGGTGAGAAAGCTCTATTGAAGATTGTTGATATATAAAGATTGTTTGAAGACATCTGTTGATGAGAAACAAAGTCTGTTGTGGGTCTATTTACTAAGGTCTGTTTAGTAAGATCTGTTTACTAAGGTCTGTTTCAAAGCAGTGTATCTATTAAGGAGATCTGTTCGAAACAGGAAACTCCTGTTTCAGACAGATCTTCTTAACAGACCCACTACTCTGAAACAAACCTTAGTAAACAGACTTTTCTTGCAACAAATGATTAACTTCTTGATTTGGTGTTTAGTAAACATTGAAGACTAATTTTATTTAAAAAAATGATATAGACTTCTTGTATTCTCACATGGCCAACTTTATGTCGCATTGTCAAGAGTTAAGAGCAGGGCAGGGGTCAAAGTACTTATACTAGATAGTGATGGAAATGTCAAAACTAAAACAAAAAATGTGGCGGATAAGGAAATATTTAGTGATATTTTAATAACATGTATATTCCTTACTTTTAAATTTTAATAAAATATTTCTACTGTATTTTTTTATACGTTTTACCGCTCCAAATAATTGTAAGTTGATGAACCGCGTGTCCACGCGGGCAATAGACTAGTATATAATAAAGGAGTAACTATTGCTGAGGTGGCACCTCTAGATGGCCTCCATACTATCCATTTTGCTTACCCATGGGTTAAAAAACCCGACCCGACATACCATTTTTCTGACCCGATGACCCGCATATAAATAAGCTATTCCTCAATTAAACATAACCGTGTAATCTCTAATGATCCATTCTTATTCAAATCCTTTTGTCCACAAACCCTAACTCTCCATTTCTGTGTTCCTCTCGATCGTTCAAATCATATTCAGGTAATACGAAGATCTATTTCATCCTCATTTATGTCATTAAAATTGATTATTTTTTTTAGTTATCGCCTTTGTATTGTATCTCCATAAACAGATTTTCTGTTTATTTCGTATCTAGGGTTTTAAGAAAACCTAAATATATTTATACTTATTCGATCCGATAAACTGATAATTGGTCCCCCTTCTGTTAATGCAGGATTACACGAAAATGTCCTACCGTAATGGTAATCAATTTTTCAAGTTCTTGTATGACCCATATGCTTCAGTTTTGGTACATTTTGAATTTAGATTTATATGTATTATAAAATTTTCCTTTTACCCTATATACGATTCATTATTGATTATATCTGTTATCAACTGCAGACAATCCCTGCATCAATGAATAAGTTTTTTTTGATAAACAAATTGCATAACAAAATTGTTACTTTATCAACTGGCTTGTGTCAATCATGGAGTGTTCGCGTTGAACTTATTGATGATATACGATGTTTTACTGATGGATGGTCTGAATTAGTCAATGATTTATCATTTGATCCGTTTGTTATTGTCTTTTTTTTATGTTGGTCATAAGACATTCATGATCAAGTACTATTCTCATGCTCCACAATTTCAATTAGGAAATTCTTTTTTCAAAGTCATTAAACATGAATTAACAACTCCTCCTGTAAATATTATTCAACTATATTTGAATCTTATTATGCATATTGTCAATGATATTCTATCATTTATGTTAAATTAAATATTTTTTTATAAACATTTGTAGGTGTTACCAGACTCATTTGTTAAAAACATTTCCCTATTGGTTTACCTACCAATAAGGTTAAATTGTTTATATCTGAAGATCATAACTGGAATGTTTCAATTGCAAAAATTGGTCCAAATGTGTGTTTCACTAATGGTTGGATTAGGTTCCTTGGTGACCTTCCCTTACAAGTTGGTGATGCAATATGTTTTCTACTGTTTGACAACACACGTTGCAATGTTGTTACTTTTAACAAAAATGGTAGACAAATGAAGCTATTCAAAGTGTTGTCCCAATTCAATGAACAACATATTAACGATCAAGTGGTTGTTGAATCAAACACACAAGTTTATCCAAATACGAATATGTTTGTATGCAACGTTACTAAGCAGTTGGTAAGTTAAAATTTGGTTACTTATAATTTTCCTAAGCCTTTAACTTTCTCATTTTCAATTTGCAGATTATTCCCAACTGTATTGCTGAATTGGCAGGCTTAAGCACAAAAAACGAATTGAAAATTAAATTCATTCACGGAAACTCTTGGAGTCAACATGTTCGCATAGCTGTATTTTCCGATTTAACCAGGTTGGTTATGCTAATTTTTTCTATTCGATTTAGCGATCCATTGATTAATTATTATAGTGTTCTAACATATTAAAACAGGTTCTTTGTTCATGGCTGGGATGCTTTGATTGATGCAGAGAATATTTCAATCGGAGATCGTTATATGTTCAAATGGTCCACTACTCATCGTATGTTGTTTGTTGGGAAGTATTAAGAGTAGGAGGTATAATTTATTATTTTTAATTATGTTTCAAAACTTAACCTATTACAAAATTTCATTTTCCTGGTGGATTGATTTCATTGATGGTTTTATAATTATGTTGGTTTATTTTGTTTTTTATTATAATTATGTTTCATGATTATTTTTTACCAATATCATGTTTAAATAATCCATATAAATTGCATATATGATATATATTCATTGCATATTGACATGATACTGTTAAGATTAGATTATTTAAGTTTATAAGAATAAGAATTGTTTATAAAAAAGGAAAATTTGGTAAAATACCTTATAGTAGTAATAAGGCAAATATATCATGATATTGGTAAACCATTTTTTCGCAAACAGCATATGTTGTTTGCGAAAAAACATATGTTGAACATCATTTTAATTAAATTTGAATAAAATTGAGAGCTGGTAAACCATTTTTTCGCGAACAACATATGTTGAACATCATTTTAATTAAATTTGAATAATAAAATGAAGTAATTAAAAATTTTAAATTTAAAATGATATTATAACCATCATTAACATGTGTTGACCATTCCTAAAATATGTAATTTATTTTTATTATTAAACACATATAACTTTCGTATAGAAACTGATTAAATTGTTTACCTAAATTAGTGCAAATAGTGTATTTTCATTTTGAAAATGATATTGAAATTGAGTAATTTACGGGAAATTGCTAATTATCAATTATATTTATAACTCCTACTAAAGATAAATCTGTATCGAAACACTATATATTGTCTTACCAATTACCAATTACCTTATTCATCACACTCTGTACTCTCTCTCAATTCAAGCTTTTTGATCTGTTCCTCTTAACAAGGTACCTTCAACTTCTTTATTTTCATTATATATGGATATACATATAGAAAATAGATATATATTAATCTAAAAAGTATGGCCATGTTTGTTTATTTTAGAATATCAATGGCTGACCAGCAAGAGTTTAGGTTGGTTAATAATATCAATGTCAACCAGAACAATGTTATGTTTAAAGTTCGTATAATCCGTGTTTGGCGTCAACCAAATCATCGTAATCCTAATGAGTCGTACTCAATTGAGATGATACTTATCGACGAAAAGGTTAGTTTTTAGATATTTGTTTACATACAAGTAATTGCTGTTTATATTATTTATGTGTCATGTTTATGTTATCGAAGTCTATTAAAGTGTCTACTAATTAATTTTTAATTTTGTAAATTACACAGGGTAATAAAATCCATAGAAATGTGTTCAAACGATTGTTCTTTAGATTTGAAAACTTCTTATATGACAATGCTTGTATTGTTATTAAGAATCCTGGAATTGGCATGAATACAGCCAAGTATAAGTATGTTGCAAATGCAAACAAATTGTGTCTTAATCCAGATACTCGCGTTTACCCTACAGAAAATTTCAATGGTCCTCCATTTGGGTTTTCTTTTGTCCCATTTGAGACCATCCAGGTAGAAGATCCAAACGCAGGTTTCGTTACTTTAGGTATATATTACCTTACTTATTACTTTCAATAACAAGTACAGATATGAATTTTCTTTATATACTTATTTGAACAATTCCAATTTCACTAGATGTTATTGGGTGCATTGTCAAGTTTTTTAAGAACAATGACGAGGGAAGCAGTTTCAGCAGTAAGAAGCGGTTGACTATGGAAGTTATGGATACTGAGTATTTTTTTATTGCCATATATAAATAATGTACCGATTTATAAATTGTTTATGTTTTTAAAAGTGTAATATTTTTATTACAATAGGGGATATAGCATATATTTGACTCTTTGGGACAACTATGCCAACCAAATGTCCCAATATGTTTCATCAAACACAAAGGTTGAACAATTGATAGTTATCTTGCAGTTCGCCAGATTGAAGTATTTTAATGGTATGTACATTTTAAATAATGTATTTCTTTTGTCTAAATATATCTTTTATAATGACATTAGAGATCTCATATTATGTATATGAAAATTTTACATACATATTTTCAAAAAATGTATGTCTAACATGTTTTTTCACATTGTGTCACACCCTCAAATTCCACTTGCGGAGTTTTACCGCGAGGCGTATGACAAACCAGGATCCAAACCAACGATCACAATAAACAAGTCTAAATGTAAATAATGCAATACCAAAACGTAGTTTTAAAATCCCGTTTACAGCGGAAGCTTAATCAAAATAATGTTCATCATAAATAAACCAAGTTCAATGTTTTGTGAAATCATGCAACTCTATCTAGACGCCGTGCAGACGCGTGCGCCCTAGTTCCCCTGTGCTACCTTAGCGACCTGAGAAAACATGTAAAAGTTTACGTCAGCACAAAAATGCTGGTGAGTTTACAGGTTTGCAGTTCAAGTACCAAGTCCACCTGTCCATACTATAATAAATAGAAAACCAGTATACGCTAGCTAGGCGTACGTTTTGTTACTACCACGATTGGAAAACCATTACTAACACGTATACCAGTTTTGTGCCCGAATAGTTCCAAATGTTCCTGTTGTTCCTGTTTGAGACAATATGCACTCGCCCGGCCCTCCAAGCCGACGAGCGGGGTTGGTCATTCCCAATAGCGCTATTCACATTTCCCCGTTGTGCAAACCCGCACATTCATGGTTCCCCCCGGGACTTCCAAAGATCGTGTAGTATACGTTAGAACCCATAGTATGACAGAATTTACCAAACAATCGTTTTAACACATGTTTTCTCCCCCGAAAGTATAAAACCAGTTTAAAAGAGGGGCCGTAAACTCACCTTAAGTTCCTTTACTCCTTAACCCGAGTAAACTCAGCTGCTATGCTAGTCCCGTAAAGTGGCGACCTAACATACGACAGTTACAAGTACTTAGACTAATAACCCGCAGGTTAATTAGTCCCTAGATGTCCAGACCATAACCAAGTTCGTTTAAAAATACCGTGACTGTTTAACTGACCCAAAGTACAAGACTCGACATCCCATTGATGACCCGAGACTCCCCGTGTTATGTTTACGCTCCAAAACATACAATAACGCAAGTACACTTAACATACGTTAACGCACAACAAGTTATAGCACATAGTTCACGTATCACCGAAATACATCCAAATATATGTTACCAAGTTACTAGATAGGTTACGGGGTTCCTAGCATGTTACTACATGTCAAATCAGGTCTCGGTATGCTAATATACACTTACAGCAGCAGTACACGCGATTAGGGAGGCTAATCGCATGAAATGTCACGTGATTAGGGCTATTCGCCCCTTAAGGCAGGCGAGTGGGGCTAATCGCCCATGTTTATACGCGATTGGGGCTACTCGCCCCATGTATCACACGATTGGGGCTACTCGCCCCTATAGTCAGGCGAGTGGGGCTAATCGCCCCTTTAGCATGCGAGTGGGGGCCTACTCGCCCCTGTTACATGCGATTAGCAAGGCTAATCGCCTGTAACCTTGCTGTTCCGGTTTTTCGCGCGTTTAACGCTCCAAATCAGATCCAGAGCGTGTGTAACTGCCCAATATCATCCCAAACACTATCCTAAACATGTTTAACCCAAAACCCTACGTTCATCCTCGTAAATCAGTCCTGCATGCAACCAAAGCAATCCAAACACATACACGTAGCATGCAATCATCATACCAACACACGTAACAATAGCCCTAATAATCAATTAATCAGATTTCTATCATCATACTATCCATATTAATTCTGACCTAGCATGATTACACATCAAAACATCATCAAGATTCATAAAAATCCTATCTTTCTAATCATGCATACCCAAAACACATGTTTATTAATTATAATCCGATTAATAACTCTTATTGACGATTTTCAGAAATCTTTTTCGTTTATGAACAGGTCTGGACCATTAGGGATTGATTAAAAACATTTACAAAGTATTATGGATGAGAATTAAACCTTGGTATTGCAAAAGGATGATGATTAGACCTTGAAACCTTGTGTTTTTGATCAAAATCGCCTTCCAGAGGTTGTTTAAGTGTTTGGGGCGGTTATGGGACGACTAGGGTTTGTCTAATTGAGTTTAGGAGGTTAAGTGTTGTATTTATAGGCGTTTCTAGTCGTCCAGCCCGTTCCACGCGATTATGCAGGTTTATACGCGAGTAGGGTGCCTAATCGCATGACTGTTCATGCGATTAGCCCTATTCGCATGTAGGGATCCCCCTACTCGCCCCAAAGGTCATGCGATTAGGCTATTCCCCAAGCCTAATCGCCTATAGCCCCCTTGTTGGTGTGTTTTGCGCGTTAAACCCCGTTTTAACATATGTTAATGCATATTCATGTACCGACAAGTCACATAATGATTGTAAACACATAACACAAGTAAATACACATATTTACACTCGTTCACCAATTCCCGGGACTCGAGACTCGTATGTTCCGTATACCCTGACGATCCTACCGATCGTCACCGTTTGTACACTTGGTTAAGGACTGACATCTAACGAACCTCTAGACCAACATCCAATGATCTTCTAGACTAACCAATAGTTCCCGAACCATAACCCGACTTAACTAACCCAGTTAAGTACAATATACGCGTGACTCGCTAAGGTAGACTTTCATCTAGACAACGTTGTTAACCCGAATTTGCCAGGTGTCACATCATCCCCACGTTAAAAGAATTTTCGTCCCGAAAATTGCGTAAGTAACAAAAGAAACAACGAGGGAATGAACAAACAGATAGGAATCAATAAAGAGTAGAAATCAAGAAAGAGATTTACCCGAGGTGTCACATCATCCCCACGTTAAAAGGAATCTCGACCCGAGATTCATTCAGCTGCCGAAGAGACATGCCTCGACTCGAACGCTTCCTTAGGGAAGAGATGAGGATACTTAGACTTCATCTGATCCTCTCGTTCCCATGTATATTCCGGTCCCCGGTTCGAGTTCCACCGAACCTTAACGATACGAATCTTGCTGTGACGCAGGCTGCGAATCTTGTAATCAAGGATCTCCACAGGTTCTTCCACAATCCGAAGACGATCATCAACCTTGATCTCTTCTAGTGGAACGATGAGAGACTCGTCAGCCAGACACTTCTTCAAGTTTGACACGTGAAAGACGTTATGTACGTTACCGAGCTCCGTCGGTAGATCAAGTCGATATGCCACCGGCCCAATCCGTTCCAGGATCGTAAATGGGCCGACATATCGCGGATTTAGTTTGCCACGCTTTCCAAAGCGTATGACGCCCTTCCACGGAGAAACCTTCAGAAGTACCTTGTCATTAACTTGGAACTCCAGTGGTTTGCGACGCTGATCAGCATAACTCTTTTGCCGGTCCCGTGCCGCCGCCAACCGATTACGAATCTGTACGATCTTTTCCGAAGTTTCGTACACTAGTTCAGGCCCAGTGAGTTGACTCTCACCCACCTCAGCCCAACAAAGAGGAGAGCGGCATTTCCGTCCGTACAGTGCCTCGAACGGAGCAGCCTTGATGCTCGTATGATAACTGTTGTTGTATGAGAATTCTACCAACGGCAGATGAGCTTCCCAACCCTTCCCAAAATCGATCACACACGCTCGCAGCATGTCTTCTAAAGTTTGAATAGTACGCTCACTCTGCCCGTCAGTCTGTGGATGGTAAGCCGTACTCATGTCTAGTTGGGTACCCAAAGCCTTGTGCAAAGACTTCCAGAAGTGAGACGTAAAATGGGAGTCACGATCCGAGATAATAGAAACAGGTACCCCGTGCTTGGAAACAACTTCTTTCAAGTAGAGACGAGCCAAACGATCCATAGTGTCGGTCTCCTTAATAGCAAGAAAATGGGCTGATTTCGTTAACCGATCGACAATCACCCATATCTTGTCGTTCCCGCTTGGTGACTTAGGAAGTTGTGTGACAAAATCCATAGTAATCCGTTCCCATTTCCATTCCGGAATTTCAGGTTGTTGCAGGAGACCCGACGGTTTCTGGTATTCCACCTTGACCTTAGCACAAGTCAAGCATTTACTCACGTATGAGGCTATGTCCGACCTCATGTTTGGCCACCAGTAAAGTACTTTCAGGTCTTGGTACATCTTATCCGATCCAGGATGAATAGAATACCGGGACTTATGAGCCTCATCAAGAACAAGCTCCCGTAGTCCCCCGAATAAAGGAACCCATATGCGTTCTGCGAAATAGTGCAGGCCATCAGGCCTTCGCTCTAGGTGCTTGTCGGCACCGTGCATAGTTTCAGCTTTAAGGTTTTCCTCCTTCAAAGCTTCCAATTGGGCAGAACGGAGTTGATCAGGTAACGATGAATGAATAGTGAGCTGCAACGCCCGAACGCGACGAGGTTTAGAAGATTCCTTCCTGCTCAAGGCGTCTGCTACAACATTCGCCTTGCCAGGATGGTACTTAATAGCACAATCATAATCGTTCAAAAGTTCAATCCAGCGACGCTGCCGTATGTTCAAGTGTTGTTGGTCGAAAATGTGTTGGAGACTCTTGTGATCGGTGTAGATGGTGCATTTGGTACCGTACAAGTAATGTCTCCAAATTTTCAACGCGAATACCACGGCACCCAACTCCAAGTCATGAGTTGTGTAGTTCTTCTCGTGCACTTTGAGTTGACGAGAAGCATACGCAATCACTTTCTCGCGCTGCATCAACACGCAACCGAGTCCATGAATGGAAGCATCACAGTAAACGACAAAATCATCAGGACCCTCAGGTAAAGACAGAATAGGAGCAGAACACAGTTTAGACTTCAGTTCTTCAAACGCGGACTCTTGTGATTCACCCCAGTCGAACTTCCTATCCTTCTGAGTGAGAGAGGTGAGGGGTTGAGCAATCTTCGAGAACCCCTGAATGAAACGACGATAGTAGCCCGCAAGGCCTAGGAATTGCCGCACTTCAGTTGGCGTCTTAGGTGCTCCCCAGTCCTTGATCGCTTCGATTTTGGCAGGATCGACATGAATCCCTAGTTCATTAACCACATGTCCTAGGAATTGGACCTCGCGTAACCAAAAGTCACACTTTGAGAACTTGGCGTAAAGTTGCTCCCGTCGTAAAAGTTCCAAAACTAACCGCAGATGTTCCCCGTGTTCAGTCTCGTTCTTGGAGTAGATCAGAATATCATCGATAAACACAATGACAAACTTGTCCAGATACGGTTTACAGACGCGGTTCATCAAGTCCATGAAAACCGCCGGTGCGTTCGTGAGACCGAAAGGCATGACCAAGAATTCAAAATGGCCATAACGTGTTCGAAAAGCAGTCTTTGCAACGTCAGCCTCCCTGACGCGCAGCTGGTGATAACCGGACCTCAAATCGATCTTGGAATAATAACTAGAACCCTGGAGCTGGTCGAATAGATCATCGATACGCGGAAGAGGATAACGATTCTTAACGGTCAACTTGTTCAGCTCTCTGTAGTCTACACATAATCGGAAACTCCCATCCTTCTTCTTGACAAATAAAATCGGGGCTCCCCAAGGGGAAGAACTCGGTCGGATGAAACCCTTGTCCAAGAGTTCCTGTAACTGGCTAGACAACTCCTGCATCTCGGGAGGTGCAAGACGATAGGGGGCCCGAGCAATAGGAGCAGCCCCTGGTACAAGATCAATACCGAACTCGACTTGACGATGAGGAGGAAGACCAGATAAATCATCGGGAAAAACATCAGAAAACTCGCGTACCACCGGAATGTCGTCAATCTTCTTCTCATCACTGGAGGAAACAGATAAAAGCGCCAAAACGGCTGGATAACCCTTTCGAAGACACTTGAGGGCTTTCATGCTAGAGATGATGTTTAGCGAAACACCACCCTTGATACCGTACACAGAAAGAAATTCTCCATCAGGGAGAGGAATCCGAATAACCTTATCGTAACAGACAATCTCCGCGCGATACAAAGATAACCAATCCATTCCTACCACAACGTCAAAACTACCCAACGGTACCGGCATAAGATCGATGGGAAACGTTATACCCGACAATTCTAACTGACACTCCCGAAGGACACTAGTAGCTTCAATCGTTTTCCCGTCAGCCAACTCAATAATATACTTGGTCTCTAATGGTACAGGTGCTACATTTAGCAGTCGACTAACGTCCATGGATACAAAACTCTTGTCGGCACCAGAATCAAATAACACGCTAACAGAATGATTATTGAGAAGAAACGTACCGGTGACTGTATCAGGGTCTTGCCTTGCCTCAGCAGCTCCAATGACGAAGGCACGTGCATTTCTGCCGCCGCCCCCGTTGTTACCATTCCCGTTATTTCCACCCTGTTTCAGTTTTGGGCAATCCTTCTTGTAGTGCCCAGTGTCACCACAGTTGTAGCATCCCTGTTTCCCTGTAGTCCCCTGAGTAGTCGGAGCTGAACTGTTAGTCGGAGCCTGAGTCGATGGAAGTGTAACCCGACAATCCTTAGCATAGTGCCCGGTTCGCTGGCAGCGGTGACAACGGTTACTGTCGCAGTTCCCTTGGTGATGGCGTCCACATTTGTTGCATTTGGGCAGTTTTTCCAGCATAACCACCCTGCTTATTACCCGAAGACGATGAACCCCCACTATCAAACTTTTTACCCTGCTGCGTAGACCCAGATCCCTTCCCGTCGTTTTCCCACTTGCGTTTATTGTTCTCTGGAGCCTTAGCAGTCGAACCTTTCGCCGGCAGAATTCCCTCGTTCACCTTTAAATTAGTCATCCTATGTGCAGATCGAACCACCTCCGCATAAGTGGGATGATTCCCAGCAGCCACTAACCCTGCAATTTCCGGCACTAATCCTGAGACATAATGTTCAATCTTACGATACTCCGGCACGTGCAAATCGGGACATAGCACTGCCAACTCATTCCTCCTAACCGTATACTTCTCGATTTCCGACCCATTCATCTTGAGGTTCCACACCTCATGCTCCAGCTTCTGTACCTCTTCTCTCGGGCAATACTCCCGCTTCAGCAACTGTACAAAGTTCTCCCACGGCATGGCATATGCCTCCCCAATACCCATGTTCTGGGTAATACCATTCCACCAAGTCAATGCCACGTCCTGAAACAACGCAGCCGAATACTTCACCCGATCTTCTGGTAGACAATTACACATCAGGAATACCGACTCTACTTTCTCCAACCACCTAAGCAAACTGACCGCACCCTCGGTGCCAGAGAATTCCTGGGGCTTGCAGTCCCGGAACATCTTATAGGTGCACATGGGTGGGGGTGGGTCAACAGGACCACCTGAAATGAAACGTATGAGAAATCACGAATAACGTACACAAGACTCACCAATGAAGCAAAGAAAATGGGCAGAACAACTTACCACCACCGTTGTGCCCTAACTGAAAGGCAGCCTGGAGCAAGTTGTTCAGATCAGCCTGTGACAGGTTAATACCTCCGCCACGACCACCAGCACCACCACGACCACCACCGCGTCCACCACCGCGTCCACCTCCTCGTCCTCCACGCACTCCAGACATGATTCTGGCAGAAAGAACGAGAAAATTTAGTTTCGCAGTTAAAGATAACTACAAATGTTCACAAGATCAAAGCCAGATCCAATCCAGGACTATCCCTTTAAACTCAGAGCTCACTAGTGCTTCCATGCATTTCGTTTTATGATTTTGTGTGCACCCAAAATGATAAAACGCTCTACATGGTCCTCCAAGTGTTCTCCTAGTTCAAAGTTCAAATCACCGAACATAGACTCTTAGCTACACACCGTAATACTACGGTAGTTCATGACAAGTGCTTCTATTGGAATACGAAAGGGAGATGTCCGAGCCTTGGACAAATCTCAAGAGCACACGAGTTACTCCAATAGACCACACTGCCTAGAAAACAAGTAACCCAACCTAAGATAGAACGGATGATGTAACGTAGAAAGACCAACGATTTAGAGACACCCCGACAAGACCATACGTAACCCACTTTAACGTTTAGTACCATGTGATCGTCTAGTGTGTGCGACTCGGCTATAGACTAGACTCTACATGCAGTCCTAGTTCACTATAACCATTGGCTCTGATACCAATCTGTCACACCCTCAAATTCCACTTGCGGAGTTTTACCGCGAGGCGTATGACAAACCAGGATCCAAACCAACGATCACAATAAACAAGTCTAAATGTAAATAATGCAATACCAAAACGTAGTTTTAAAATCCCGTTTACAGCGGAAGCTTAATCAAAATAATGTTCATCATAAATAAACCAAGTTCAATGTTTTGTGAAATCATGCAACTCTATCTAGACGCCGTGCAGACGCGTGCGCCCTAGTTCCCCTGTGCTACCTTAGCGACCTGAGAAAACATGTAAAAGTTTACGTCAGCACAAAAATGCTGGTGAGTTTACAGGTTTGCAGTTCAAGTACCAAGTCCACCTGTCCATACTATAATAAATAGAAAACCAGTATACGCTAGCTAGGCGTACGTTTTGTTACTACCACGATTGGAAAACCATTACTAACACGTATACCAGTTTTGTGCCCGAATAGTTCCAAATGTTCCTGTTGTTCCTGTTTGAGACAATATGCACTCGCCCGGCCCTCCAAGCCGACGAGCGGGGTTGGTCATTCCCAATAGCGCTATTCACATTTCCCCGTTGTGCAAACCCGCACATTCATGGTTCCCCCCGGGACTTCCAAAGATCGTGTAGTATACGTTAGAACCCATAGTATGACAGAATTTACCAAACAATCGTTTTAACACATGTTTTCTCCCCCGAAAGTATAAAACCAGTTTAAAAGAGGGGCCGTAAACTCACCTTAAGTTCCTTTACTCCTTAACCCGAGTAAACTCAGCTGCTATGCTAGTCCCGTAAAGTGGCGACCTAACATACGACAGTTACAAGTACTTAGACTAATAACCCGCAGGTTAATTAGTCCCTAGATGTCCAGACCATAACCAAGTTCGTTTAAAAATACCGTGACTGTTTAACTGACCCAAAGTACAAGACTCGACATCCCATTGATGACCCGAGACTCCCCGTGTTATGTTTACGCTCCAAAACATACAATAACGCAAGTACACTTAACATACGTTAACGCACAACAAGTTATAGCACATAGTTCACGTATCACCGAAATACATCCAAATATATGTTACCAAGTTACTAGATAGGTTACGGGGTTCCTAGCATGTTACTACATGTCAAATCAGGTCTCGGTATGCTAATATACACTTACAGCAGCAGTACACGCGATTAGGGAGGCTAATCGCATGAAATGTCACGTGATTAGGGCTATTCGCCCCTTAAGGCAGGCGAGTGGGGCTAATCGCCCATGTTTATACGCGATTGGGGCTACTCGCCCCATGTATCACACGATTGGGGCTACTCGCCCCTATAGTCAGGCGAGTGGGGCTAATCGCCCCTTTAGCATGCGAGTGGGGGCCTACTCGCCCCTGTTACATGCGATTAGCAAGGCTAATCGCCTGTAACCTTGCTGTTCCGGTTTTTCGCGCGTTTAACGCTCCAAATCAGATCCAGAGCGTGTGTAACTGCCCAATATCATCCCAAACACTATCCTAAACATGTTTAACCCAAAACCCTACGTTCATCCTCGTAAATCAGTCCTGCATGCAACCAAAGCAATCCAAACACATACACGTAGCATGCAATCATCATACCAACACACGTAACAATAGCCCTAATAATCAATTAATCAGATTTCTATCATCATACTATCCATATTAATTCTGACCTAGCATGATTACACATCAAAACATCATCAAGATTCATAAAAATCCTATCTTTCTAATCATGCATACCCAAAACACATGTTTATTAATTATAATCCGATTAATAACTCTTATTGACGATTTTCAGAAATCTTTTTCGTTTATGAACAGGTCTGGACCATTAGGGATTGATTAAAAACATTTACAAAGTATTATGGATGAGAATTAAACCTTGGTATTGCAAAAGGATGATGATTAGACCTTGAAACCTTGTGTTTTTGATCAAAATCGCCTTCCAGAGGTTGTTTAAGTGTTTGGGGCGGTTATGGGACGACTAGGGTTTGTCTAATTGAGTTTAGGAGGTTAAGTGTTGTATTTATAGGCGTTTCTAGTCGTCCAGCCCGTTCCACGCGATTATGCAGGTTTATACGCGAGTAGGGTGCCTAATCGCATGACTGTTCATGCGATTAGCCCTATTCGCATGTAGGGATCCCCCTACTCGCCCCAAAGGTCATGCGATTAGGCTATTCCCCAAGCCTAATCGCCTATAGCCCCCTTGTTGGTGTGTTTTGCGCGTTAAACCCCGTTTTAACATATGTTAATGCATATTCATGTACCGACAAGTCACATAATGATTGTAAACACATAACACAAGTAAATACACATATTTACACTCGTTCACCAATTCCCGGGACTCGAGACTCGTATGTTCCGTATACCCTGACGATCCTACCGATCGTCACCGTTTGTACACTTGGTTAAGGACTGACATCTAACGAACCTCTAGACCAACATCCAATGATCTTCTAGACTAACCAATAGTTCCCGAACCATAACCCGACTTAACTAACCCAGTTAAGTACAATATACGCGTGACTCGCTAAGGTAGACTTTCATCTAGACAACGTTGTTAACCCGAATTTGCCAGGTGTCACACATTGTACAGGAAAGCCTTATGTGTCAAATTCATTTGGTGATTCTGTAAGTCGACTATTAATTAATGAGGATGTCAATGAAATTACTTTATTCAGGACAAGGTATACCAATTTATGACCTGTATATTTTACGTTATAATATAACTGAATTGTTACAGTTTGATTTTTTCTGATACGTTCACCGTTTGGTTAATAGATTGTCTGAAAATGGGTCTGTTAATCATCGTCCTTATGGAGCCTCGATGTTTTTGTCCGATGAGGATGAGTTTCTTGGTAATACTTCCATCACTAACATTGGTGATATTTGTGCCATTGAGGAGGTATACAATTTCTGAATAACTTTACATTTATAACAATATTCTATCAACTTTGTAAATAATAAAGTACTTACATATTTAGTATTAAATAAGTTGATTTTTAATATGTAGGATCAATTTGTGGTTACATTGGGTATTGTGAAGGATTTGTGTAAGGAAGTTGGCTGGTTTTACCTTGCATGTCCAAAGTGTACCAAAAAAGTTAATACTGAATACATCATTCATGAGGTTGGTGACGGTAAGGATCAGTTTGAGGAGGAGAAAGTTTATGAATTTGCAAATACTAAATGTCCATCAAAGGTAGTTACACCATCACCAAGGTTAGTACTTCATATAAAGTATTATCTAATTTATCGTATCTGTTTATTTAAGGCGTATTGCTAATAGTTAGGAACTTTCTTACACAGGTATAAGATCCAGGTACGTGTGCAGGACATCAATGGTTCAATTTCTCTAACATTATTTCATTGCGATGCTGCAAAACTCATTAAGAAGACAGTATCTGAATTGATTGAGAACAATACTGTAAGTGCTCATTTATAGATAAAACGATACTATATTCAGAAGTTAACAAGACTTAAATAATTAAATACCTTATAAATGTAGGTGTTCAAAACTGTGAATTATCCTGATGAGTTGAGCTTTTTGCTGGAAAAAGAGTTTGGTTTTATGATCCATGTCTCGAAATACAATTTGGACAATAAGTATGATGTTTATGGAGTAACTAAAGTTACTGATAATCCAACGATAATTTTCGAGATTAAGAAAAGGCTCTTGGTTGGACAGGTATAATACTAATTTGTATGTAAATTTACCTTTTTATAATAAATTAAAATACTAAAGTATGTTTTTATGTTATTCAGCCTTCTGAAGCAGATTCTTTGCATTCTTCAATGTTTCAAGTTCCATCTAATGATCTGTCCAACAACAAGGTAGCAGATGAATAATGAATGTAAACATATGATTGAATAAAATTGTTTTTAAAATATATTTTGTTAGATAATTAAATTTCATGTTTATTAATGTAGTCATCAAGCCCTGCCACAGCTGACAATAATACTCCAATTTCTGTTGTTGAAAAATTTGCTGGAAACAACAATCATACTGAAGCTGGACATTCTTCTATCAGTTCCAAATATCAGATTGTTAAGCGTAAATTGGTTGATGTGATTTGTGATGACGAAGGGACAGAGGACAATAAAGGAAAGATTGAAAGTGGTGTGAGTAATGATAAGTCGAATATCAAAGCTGCAGCGAATTTGGAATCTCCAAAGATATAGAAGTAGTTTTCAGGATAGTTGGTTATAAGACTAATCGTATGGTGGTTTGTTTGTTTGTTTTTTGGATATTTCTTAATCATCTGACATTGAATAATTGTTTATTTTGAAATTCGGTTATTTGTGGTGTTTGATGGTTTGATTATTCGTATAATTAATCAATAGTTTATTTCTATTACAAATATTAGAAATCTATCCTTATATATGATAAAGGAGTAACTATTGGTGTGCCACGCCCTCTAGATTTTGAGTATTCTAACCATTTAACTTGGGTTCAGGAAAAAGATCCGATCCATGCTCCGAAATTTTGCATCCAAATACGCGGGTATAAATACACCCGTTTACTTCTAATTGTTGCCTAAACCCGTTTATATCTCATTCATTTTCTCATTTGTTTTATCATTCAAACTTAAATTTCTCATTCATCATCTTCAATCAAGTATTCAGATTGTGTTAAGAATTTGCACTTTCTTTGTATTTCAAAAATCTGTTTCATTAATCATTCTTTTTTACTCTATCATATGTATGTATTGAATACTCTTAAACATGTAACAAATTGATATATGTTTTTACTAATTAGATATCCTCCTTAATCGACTTAATGCAGATTTTTTGTATAAAGAAATGTCCTTCATATTTAAATAAAAATCCTCTAAACTGTTTGTATCAAAGTTGTTGCTGATGTTCCTATCTTTGTTATTCAAATTTGTTTTTAATATAATTTCCATATCCATTCAATCTAAGTTTGTTACTAATCAACTGTGAAAGGTACATTGTTTATGTAGATTTGGATGGAATGGTTATTTTAATGATTATATGGCCGAGATTTTTGTTGTTTTTAGAGGTTTATGTTTGAGCTTTTGTAAGTATGATCCTCATTGTTCAATTTGGTCTGAAAGTTCATCATTATTCTTATTGTGTTCTTAAGGATTAGTTATATGTTGGATATTCAAAATGTTGCTGTATGTTTTTTATTTTTGATCCGATGGATGTGGATTTTTTGGTTCGGATTTTGTAATGATCCGTTTGATTAATACTACAATAAGAAAGAGATTTAATGTTTTTCAAAAAAAAAAAAGATATTTACTTTCCTTTTTACGTGGCCTACAATAAGGAATTTGATGATTTGATATTTAATCATTTGCGGGTATGATGGAATGATAGAATGGAATTGATTTACACTTAGGCGCCAAGTATTAGAGATTCCGAAACTTTCATTCCAGAAGATTATTTTGTTTTACATGACAATGTTTACCTAAATTTGATAGAATATAGATTGAATTTATTTTAAAAATAATATTAAAATTTAGTAAATTATTGTATTTTGCTAATTTAACATCATATTTACGTATCATTAATTATATTTATAATCTTTCTAAAAATCGAAGTCGGTATCGAAACACTATATAATGTCTTACCAATACCAATTACTTCATTCATCAGACTCTTTATTCTTTTTCAATTCAATCATTTTTTATCTGTTAGTTTATACAAGGTACTTTCAACTTCGTTATTTTCATTATATAGATTTAGATTATATATATGGATTATAGATTTTCTATTATCCATATATTCGATTAGTATTAGTATTCTCTTCATTCAAATTCTGTTTTATGGTTGTTATCTTCATATCTTTATTATTAAAAACATAACATTTTGTTAATCATTGATCTTGCGTAAACTTGAAAAAATGCAGAATATCCAAGATGTCGTATCACAATGGAAATCAGTTTTTTAAGGTTCTCTATGACCCTTCTGCTTCAGTTTTGGTATGTTTTATCATGTTTTGTTTTTTGATGTTTTTTCAATAACATTATTTATTTAAAAAGTTTGAGCAAGATTAAAATACTAATAGAAATAAATATGATTTTATTATATTCAGACAATCCCTCCAACAATGAATAAGTTTTTCTCTATCAATAAACTCGATAACAAAGTACTGACCGTAACAACTGTTACGTGTAAATCATGGTCTGTTCGTGTCCAGCTGATTGAAGATATACTTGCCTTTACTGATGGATGGTCAAACGTTGTCAAAGATTTAGATTTTGGCACATTTGTTGTTATCTACAGTTGTATTGCCCATAAGACTTTCCTGATAAAGTACTACAACCATTCTCCTTATAAGCAAGTCGGAAATTCCTTTTTCAAAATCATAGAACATGAGTTAACTACCCTCCTGTAAGAATTCTATTCCTTAATTTGCTACTAATATTTAAGAATTAATTTTTATTAATTAATTTTTAATTAATTTTATATACTATTTGTATATCAATCTTTCAGGTTATACCAAGTTCATTTGTTAATAATCACTTTGCAATTGGTCTCCCTTCTATTCCAGTTGTACTGTATATATCTGATGAGTTTCAGTGGAATGTGCAAATACATAACATTGGTAGCAATGTCTGCTTTACTGATGGTTGGTTGAAGTTTATGAGTGACTTACGTTTAACTGTTGGTGATGCTATATTCTTTGATTTAATTGATAATTTGACATTCAAAGTTACAACGTTTAGCAAAAGTGGCCGACAAATGAAGGTTTTTAAAATTTTATATGCTGGCAATAATGAAGAACATAACAAATCACCCTATGAAATGAGTAACTTCCATTACTATCCAGCAATACCAGGGTTTTCTTGCAATGTTACTAACGACCTGGTATGTTTACATATATATTCTATTTACATCTATATAAATATATGTAGACATGTAGATTTGTTTATAAATTAATTTGTTCATAATTCGTTTATTTATACAGGTTATTCCAAACAATATAGCTGAACTTATTGGTTTAAACAAAAATATGAATTTGAAGATCAAATTTATCAATGGTAATCTTTGGAATGCTCCTATCAATATAGAAGTTGTTGATGGCACTCCAAGGTTTGTTTCTTTAATTTTGAAATCACATTTGTTCATTTCTAATTATTTTGAAAATTCATACATAATTATTACGATAAAATTACCTCGATAGGTTCAATGTTATTGGATGGCGTAATTTTATTGACGCTGAAGGTATTTCAATTGGTCAACTTTACCTATTCAAGTGGTCGGCAATTCATCGTAAGTTGTTTGTTAGCAAGTATCAGGAGCAAGAGGTAGTGGATATTACAATGAACTAAATTGAAGCATTCCGGGTTATTGCTAGAGAAAGTTTATCGAAATAATATTATTGTAATATTTTTTTGATTTCTGGTTTTGAAACATTCTGGTTTTGACGTATGTGTTTTCTTTTGAACATATTGGTTTTAAACTTGCTGCATGATTTTCGGTTTTTTATTATAATGCTTTGTTCTTGAGAATTATAAATTTGTTCTGGATACGAATATTGTTGTGTTATGTTATTCATTATATAATGATTTGTTCGTATTAACAGTTATACGTCCTTGGTTACAAGTTTATTGCAATGGATTTAAATGTAATGTGTAATAGTCCTATATAGGTGATTTCAAAATAACTACGGTATTAATCATATTTAATGTGCTAGGTTGAACGAATCTTAAATTTCTTAACTTAGCACTTTCTAATCTTAAAATAAGCCACTTTTTTTGAAATTTAGTTAACAATTTTCCCGTAACTATGGTCAATCATATGAATCATATTAAATACTATAGTAGACTATGGAATATGGAATATGGAATATGCATAATATAATAAATAATAATAAAATCCGTGTATCTTCAAATTAAAATTTGATTTAAGTTTTTCATAACTTTTTAAACTAAACAATGTATACTATATCTATATAACTCATACACACATCATATTCTTAATAGTTTATTATTAAGAGGAACTGTGCTAATGATTTTTTAATTGTTTGGTCTATTTTATATTATGTTTTTACGTTTATTATTCAATAAGAATACTCAAGTTTTGAGGTATTTTGATTTTGTTAGTGATGTCTACTGTCTTCGATTTTTTCCCTTCGAATCAATTATAGATAATGATGTTTTTGAAAATTACTCACTAGGTACGTTTACATATATTGTTTACATTTAGGATTTAAATAATTTTTTGTTTAATTTATTTTATGTATATACATATTTAACAATACACATTTTTTGTTATGTTGGATGTTATCGGTTATGTTAAAGAGATAACAATACTTGAGGACCTGCCGTGTGTACACACGGTTCTCTAACATAGAAATTTAGAAGTTGAAAATCTATATTAAAAATGATTTTATTATAGTAGAATGTAGATGTAGATAATGGCTAAATAATATTACATATTGCTTATAATTCAAATATATACTATCATCATTATATTTGGTTAAATTATATTTATTAAAACAAAAATATGTATAATATTATATATACAATTAGACAATTATTAGTGTTATTATAATTTCATATTTTTTATTTATATATTTATAAAGTTTAAAATCTACGTTAAGTTTTATTAATCTGTTTTTTATATAATTTATAAATAAACGTGTAAATATCTATTTTGTAAACATATTCGGTTAAGCAATTTTAATTATTACCATTTCATTCAATTTAATGTTAATTTTCTATTTCTAAAATAATTTATATTTATGACTATAAGTACATACTATGAATAAAAACGATATTATATTTAATTGTTAATACATACTATAATTAACGTAGATTTCTTCTCCTATAAGAATTGAACAAACCATTTTTCATTTTAACTACAATCTTAAGTTTTCTCCTTCCAGGCATTTGAGTTAACAGGTTCTATATTATAGATTTTTATTTTTATTTTTATATTTTTCAATTTTTTGTTTGTTATTAACTTTTATGAATTAAGACGAATTATCTGTTTCACATTTCTTTTTTCTATTAGTTTATTATACAAAACAATATTTAATATGTTTTTATATTTTTGGAGATTTGTATAGTTCATCGTTTTTTTTTGTTTTTCTTGCGTTAGTAAAATATCAAAGTTAATAGAATAATAATATTAGATATATAGATTTTTTATGTTTGTAAAACATTTAATATATATTTAAATTTGTTTTACAGGTTATTTACAAATGCTTATGGATGGTGAAACGATAACATTGTTTGACCAACTTTGATATGGTCAAGAGGATATTATTATTAAGGCGAGAGTCTTAACAATTTGGCGTGAACAATCAAAGAATGATACTAATAAGGATTATTCCATTGAAATGGTGTTAATGGATGAAAACGTAATACTTATATATTCTATAGGCGACTTATAAATTGTCTTATACAGTTAACTTTCTTTAACTTTAACAATAACATATACCGTTTTTTTTTTGCAGGGTGATAGAGTTCAAGCTCTTATTCGTAGTAAATTTGTTGACATGTTTGAAGGTTATTTACATGATAAGCATGCTTACATAATTAAATATGTTCGTGTAGATATGAGTCTTTCAAATATGAACATTGGCTCACATAGAAAGAAACTCTCTTTCACTCAGCTTACTCAACTTTTAACCTGTTTTGATTTTATTGGTGATGAATATGGTTTTCGATTTTTACCTTTTGATTCCAAAATAGAAAAGGATTTGTTTACAAATTACTCGATAGGTATTTTTTCTTTTTATATATGTATACATCAGATTAAATATTTATTTTTATAATTATACCTATGTATAGGACTAATAATATTAGTTTCAATAACTTTTTACAGATGTCATTGGTTACGTTAAGACTATAAAGAATTATGATGATAGTAAAATAAAGGGTTCTTTCAAACCAAAAAACCGTATACTTTTGGAGATTGAAGATTCAGAGTAAGTTGTAATTGTTATATCTTAATTCGGACTATAATTATTATGTTTTGGGAATAACTTATACATTTTGTTGTTAACTATATTTTTCATATGTAATTTTACATATATGTTTAGGGGACGTGTTATTTGTTTGAAATTATGGGATAAATTTGCCAGTCAGATGAGTACATATTTACATAACCATAGCAATTGTGAACCCTTGGTTGTGATTTTGCAATTTGGATTGGCGTCATATTTCAATGGTTAGTTATTACTACAAATTTATAACTTATTTTTTCGTTTTCAATCTACTTATATTAGATATTGAAATATTATATAAGTATGTATTTATTATAATGATATTTATATTCAAATGTTATTTATGTAGATACTCCCTATGTTTCAACCTATCTTGGGATTTCAAGGCTTTTTATTAATGAACCAACTGAATTCATCAATGTTTATAAAAGAAGGTTGCCTTTATTGTTTTTTTTTCATTTCAAATAACACTTTAAAATTTATTTTTTTAAACATTGTATTTAACTAGCCGCTGTTAAAAAAGTGCAAGGTTGATTCAATGTCCTACCTATGATACACTATCAAGTGCATCCTTTGTTGGTCTTCAAGTTTTTTCTGTTACAGAGAATGATTTTTTGGTTAACAATCCTTACTATAACATAGGTGATATCTGGGAGATTTTAGAGGTAATAAACATAAAGTTCTCATAAACTTTCATAATTTTATTATATGTATAGATAATAACAACTTACTAATGTTTATTTAATCTATGCAGGTTAAACATCTCATTATTTTAGGAACTGTTATTGAAATACACAAGAATTTTGGGTGGTTTTATATGGCTTGTCCAAAGTGTGATGATAAGGTAAATATAGAATATGTTTTGTATGAGCCAAATGGTATTGGTGGAGGTTTTGAAGAACGAGAAATTTGTACCTGTATAAATGAAAGTTGTAGTGAAAAGGATGTCACACCTGTTCCAAGGTAATACTTATACAATTACTTCTACTCAATTTATTAAATATTATATCATGTAAATAAAAATAAATAAATTATTACGAAGTTTTATTTAAAAATATTAATTATTTAAATGTATATAGGTTTCGCATTCAAATTACAGTTAAAGATATTACTGGAGATGTAAAACTCAATTTGTTTCATAATGAAGCATCAAAAATGATTCCAATATCTGCTGGGACTTTGCTTTTAGAAAACAAGGTATTCCTATACTTATTTCTGCATCAATCATGTTTTACTAATGATGTCTAATTTTTATCTATTACGTTTTTTTAACAAAACTAAAGATCCAATATATTTTTTTACAGAGTGCCTACACTGTTAAGTTTCCAGATGAGCTAACGTATCTACGTGATAGAGAGTTTGCATTTAAGATATCTGTAACAAAAGACAATTTGGAAATAATCGATGAAGTTTACCCGATATCTAATGTTACTGATGATAATTTTATTATGTCGGAGATTAAGCTGAAGTTTCAATCAGTTGATAAGGTAATTTATTATATTTATAGATTTGTTTTGTATACTAATTTATCGTTTTTTAGAGTATACATTTTTAAATACGGATTAATAAATGTCTTAATTTTATGACACAAGTCAATGAAGGACAATGTTCTGCTTCTCCTACTGGCGCAAGTTCAATGACATACGTAAAGTATAAAAGTACCCGTAAACTGGTTCCTGTGTACCATCTGAACGGCAAGGAAAAATCAAGTTAGACAACTTATGGCGACTTCAACTCAACTACAGTTGTTCTACATTTATGAGAGTTTTTGGAATTACAAATAAATTTTACATAATTTCCAATTATGTTTTTCTGAAGTTTAACTGATTGACATATTATATTATTTCCCTTGCTTATAAAGTATTAGTTGAATGTTGTTATTAACTATCCCTTGCTTATATTATATGGAAACACAAATGTTCAAAATTAACGGATTAGTTAAAGCATTTATCTATAGATCGGTGATAAACATTTAAAAAATCAAGTAACTTTAAAATTTTGTTTCAAATTTACATTATCCATTACAATATTAGTAGTTAATCAACAATTATATAAACATTCATTATATAGGTAAAAATACATCAATAAAATTTCAAATCAAAACAATGCAAAATTCTAATACATAACAAACTTAATAAGGTTCCTCATCCTCATCGATTTCAGAGTCGTATGAGTCTTCCACTTCCACCATTGCCGCCTCTTCCATAAACCACATGATTTTCATTTTTAGTGTAATGTGCTTGGTGAAATATGTTTATGTTCATTACAATTGTCATTTATCTTTATTACAATTATGATATTCGATTATTTTCGGTTTAAATGCAAAGGAATACATATTCGTTAATTAAGTTTGTATAAACTCATAAAATTTAAAAATGTTATTTGATTACTTAACTGTATATTAATATCTTAGTAAAATATATTGTACAAATCAACTCTTAATTTACATTATCAATTTTACATATTCTTTCTATCAATACACATAATTTTAAAATTCCATTAATAACACTTTAATTAACAGATATTTATCATTCTAATAAAAAATTATGTAAACATTCACTATATAGGTATAAAACAAGCTTTATCAAAATTCAAATCAAAACAATGCAAAATACTAATCTAATAACTAAACAAACAGATCACCAACAATTATTCATTATAGTTATGAACTTCATAATATAAGAAAATTACAACTTTTACTAAAGTTGTTAGTAAATTGCATTAACATAATATATTCAAAACAAATGAAACAAAATATGTTAGAAAATACTTATAAAACATACTTAGCATAACATAATAAACTTAATAAGTTTCCGCATCCTCATCTGATGGGATTGGGTACTGAATACACCATTCCGCATACCCAAACCCAGCACAACGTCACCACGTGGAAAAAAAGCTACGCGCAGGATATGGTCAAGGCTCATTAATGATCGGTCAACAGTCAATGATTGGTCAAAACCCGGTCAAGGCGAATATCATGCATGGTCAACAGCCATGCATGAATCACGTAACCACACCATTAAAGGCGGTACACGATTCCACTATTCCCTTCAATTCAGCTTTCCATATATCACCTCACTAACACAATTAAGGGTGATGGAGACAAGCTAACCACGGTTAGGACTTGGGTAATGGTGGCATACAGACTCTCCTATAAAAGGGGTCACACCCCCAATAGGAGATGATACTTTCTACTAACCTGGAGAGCTATCACACTTGATAGTATCCCCCATTCACCCCGTTTTTGTTATAAACTGCTACCTTGTGTAGTCGTCTCCACACCCATACTTTCACTCTTATTTGCAGGTATCTCCAAGCCGTAGCTGTTAGTGAAGGATCAACCCTGTAGTAACTCATAATCTTACCATCCCTAATCGGTGGTGATACTATTTGTTTCTTCATTGGCGCCATCCCTTACGGTTCTAACAAATCTTTCAAACTAGCAACATGACTTTTTCAAAAGATACAAACAACAACAATGCTGAGGTTGATGCCACAATCAACGATGAGATCCAAGATGTTACACCAAATACGATCACGAAGAATGTGGCTCAGAAGCAACCGGCTTCGACATTCCAGTTCCACCCAAACAAGGGGTATCTGCTGGAAGCAAAAAGAAGAAAACCAACCTATCTCCGGTTGACCCGGACGAGTGGTTGGCTCAGCAAAATTCAAAAACGATTGCTGAATATCAGAAAATGGTTATGAATCAAGCTAAACTCAACATCCAAAAAACGTTAAGTTTCGACACAAGTGAGGAGGACTCAGAATCTCCTCGAAAAAACAAAAGTGGCTGTCACGCTAAAGGATCTCGTCAGGCGGTACGTGGTGGAGGCTGTGGTAAGAATACTCAAGGCCAGGACCCCGTCAACCTGAAAGATGAACCAGACGGCTACGAATCAGAAGACGAGGTGCATCATGATTCCAACAAAAAACAGAACCCCAAGTCTGTTGCCAGCAGTCTGGCACCAAAAGATGATGACCTCTACAAACCATACAGACCAAAGACTTTCGCCGAAAGATCAAAATTCTGTGCACGCATTGCATTGGCACCGATGCCTCAAGAATGCAAGCTACCAAGCACCATCAGGAAATATGATGGTTTGCGCGATCCGGATGATCACTTGCTTGCTTTTGACTGCGCAGGTAGCTCCAAGCTATGGCCAGTCTAAGCCTGGTGTCACTTGTTTGTACAAACATTAATAGGGGCAGCCAGAGTGTGGTATGAAAGCCTGCCTGTAGGAAGCTTGGTGGATTTCGATGACCTCATAAGAAAATTCAAGAATCATTTCTCACATCTGCGCAAATACAAGAAAGACAAGGCACACATTCTCTTGTGTACGCGCCATGAGAACGAATCCCTAGAAGATTACATCATCAGGTACAACAAGGAAGCCCTTCAACTAGGATGCGGAGAAGAACTTACCCGTGCAGCATTCATACACGGGGTAAGAAATGATGATCTGATGAAATGTTTAACCGGCAAAGACGGTGTGCCACAAGCCTGGGATGAAGTAATTGAAGCTGCTAAAGTTTATGCGTCCTCCGAACGATCTTTCCATCGCAACAAAAATACGCACCAAAGTAGCAGTCACCATCAATCATCACACAACAGAGGGAAAGGCAAACAGTCTGTATGGTCAAGAATCTCAGGCACAACGGAGGAAGGAAAATATTCCTCCGCACAAGACGCAAGAAATATGCTGAGTTCGAGAGGGTCCCGTGACCATAAAGGACACTCAAAGAAGGACTACGAATGGACGCCACTGTCCAAAACGCCATCTGAGGTGCTGAAAACCGAAAAAATTCAATTTCCAAAACCACAAGAGCTCCGTGGTGACAGGCGGAACGTAGACAGATCAAAATACTGTGAGTATCATGAAGACCACGGTCACATGACAGACAATTGTTACAGCTTGAAGATGGAAATTGAAAACACCATTAAGTCAGGGCAGTTAACGCACCTGGTGAAGAACATGAGAAGAAAACAGAGGGACAACGCGGAAGCAGGAGAGCCCTCTCAGAAAAAGATACGCAATCTTAACGCGCATCACGTGTATAGCGTTTCCCGCAATACATGCAACATGACACATAGAAATGCAAGCCATAAGCGGACCTTTATGGAAGCAAGAGATGACTCATGGAAAGAAGAGCAAGTGATAATGCCGAAGGTAAAGGGTGGGGCTTCCTCCACAGCTCCATTGATCATCACAGGGGTTGTTGGCCATTATCGAACACGATACATGTTCTTGGATAATGGCAGCAGCACTGATATCATGTACCAGCAATGCTTCGACCAACTGGACGAGGATGAAAAAAGAAGAATAACACCAACCACAGAGCCAATCTCAGGTTTCATCCATGAAACAATCTACCCACTGGGTACGCTCACTTTCCCAGTAACACTCTCAGACGGGAAGCATTCGCGCACCGAAACATGCGATTTCACAGTGCTCCCCGTCAACTCTTCACATGATATCCTACTGGGACGAGAAGGGCTGGCGAAATTCAACTGCAATGCATCTACGCCACATCAGATGGCAGGTTTTCCGACGCGAACAGGTGTTGCGTTCATCCGCGGAAACAAAACATGTCATGCCACAGAAGCACCGAGGCCTTCAAAACAAACAAGGCCAACTGTCAGAACCGAACCGGAAAAATGGGTTATTAACCCTATATTCCCGGAACAGACAGTTGTCATCGGCCATGAAATCTCTGACCCCATTCGCACTCACTTAAAGCAGTTGTTAACGAAGAACATTGATATCTTCGCCTTCAAACCATCAGACATGGTTAGTGTCCCGCGACACATCGCAGAGCACAAGCTCAACGTCTACAAAAATGCTGAGCCAATAGCCCAGAAAAAGCGCAGTATGGGGCCTGAGAAAACAAAGGCGATGAACGAACAAGTGACAGAACTTTTGAAGGCCGACATTCTGCGCAAAAGCAAATATCAAACCTGGGTGGCAAACCCAGTTATGGTGGGAAAATCCAATGGCACATGGCGCATGTTTGTCGATTATAAAGACTTAAACAAAGCCTGTCCAAAAGATTGTTACCCATTGCCCGAAATCGACCGAAAGGTCGACTCTTTGGCACCTTACAGGTTCAAATGCTTCTTGGATGCTTATAAAGGCTATCATCAAATTCAAATGGCCAAAGAAGACGAAGACAAAACAGCATTTCGCACAGACATGGGTACCTTCTGCTACACCAAGATGCCATTTGGGCTAAAGAACGCAGGGACAACATATCAACGATTAATGGACACCGCGTTTGTAAAACAAATCGGTGTAAACTTAGAAGTGTACGTTGATGACTTAGTGATCAAAAGCAGAGAAGAAGACCAGATGTTACTTGACATCCAGAACACTTTTGATCAGCTGCGCAGTGTGTGAATGAAACTTAATCCGGGGAAGTGTTCTTTTGGGATGGAAGAAGGAAAATTCCTCGGAGTCGTTGTCACCAAAGACGGTTTTCGTCCCAACCCAGATAAAGTTCAAGCAATTGAGCGGATGCCGTCCCCATCTTCAGTCAAGGAAGTACAAACTCTGATGGGACGACTTGTAGCTTTGAACAGGTTTCTGTCAAACTACGCGTCTAAATCTTTCCCCTTTGTGGACACATTAAAGAATTGTCTGAAGAAATCAAACATCCACTGGACGGAGGAGGCAGAAGCCGCGTTTCAAGACATGAAGATATGTTTGAGCAACCTACCAACACTCACCGCTCCGCTACCGAAAGAGCCACTCACCCTTTACTTGTCCATCACTGACAAGGCAGTAGGGGCAGTGCTCATGGTTGATCGAAAGGGGGTACAAACCCCAATTTATTATGTAAGCCGCATGCTGCTTGACGCGGAAACCCGCTATTCGACAATGGAAAAGCTGGTTCTCGCGTTAATCCACGCTTCAAGAAGACTGCGCAGATATTTTCAAGGACACCCGATCAATGTCCTCACAGATTTCCGGATCAACAATATCCTGCGCAAGCCAGAACTCTCCGGACGCTTGGCAAAATGGGAAATAGAGCTGGGTGAACACTCAATCTCATATAAAGCAAGACCTTCCTTCAAAGGACAGATCCTTGCAGATTTTATAGCGGAGGTCCCAGCAGACAAAGTCAAAGAATGCGTAAATGAAGCATCGTCAAATTCGACTACACCCGATGAAACTCAAATATGGAAACTATTCACCAACGGTGCTTGCAATGATGAAGGGGCCGGCGCAGGCTTACGCTTGATAACCCCGGAAGGAAAAGAATACACTTATGCTATTCGGCTCGACTTTCAAACAACCAATAACGAGGCAGAATATGAAGCGCTGGTCGCAGGCCTACGTATAGCTAAAAAGATGGGTGCTCAACACATTGAAGCGCATGTCGATTCAATGTTGGTTGCCAATCACATTGATGGCACATATGAGGCCAGAGAGCCATCCATGATCCTATATTTGCAACATACCAAAGAGATGATGAATAGTTTCCCCTACTGCAAAGTCACTCACGTCCGCAGAAGACAAAACAAGCCAGCGGACGCTTTAAGTAAAATGGCGTCCACCGCATTTGATCACATGGCGAAAGACGTACGAGTCGAGGTACTGGCCAAACCATCTGTTCCATCAAAACAAGTGAACGTGATTCAAACTGGAAAAGAATCCTGGATCACCCCGATCATGGCCTTTTTAACTAAAGGCATCCTCCCATCAAACAAGGCGGAAGCAAGGAAGCTACAACACAAAGCCTTACACTACGAAGTCAATGACGACATTTTATATCGGCGGTCTTATTTCGGACCATTACTCAGATGCGTAGATTCCGCGGAAGCAACATATTTAATAAAAGATATTCACGAGGGCACATGCGGACTACACGCAGGCCCTCGAATGGTCGTGGCCAAACTTATGAATGCGGGATACTTCTGGCCCGGAATGCACCTCGACGCGGTTAGAGAGCTGCGCAAATGTGACGCATGCCAGCGACATGCGCCCGGAACACTTAGACCGAAGAACAACTTGATACCAGTCACCACAGCATGGCCATTTCAAAAATGGGTCATAGATCTCGTGGGACCCTTTCCCACAGCGCCAGGCAATGTCAAGTACTTAGTTGTTTCCATTGACTACTTCACAAAATGGGTAGAAGCAAAGACATTAGCCACGATTGACGGACGGAACATTAAGAAATTCATTTGGGAGTTTATCATTTGTAGATTCGGTCTACCGATGGAAATGGTAAGCGACAACGGAACGCAGTTTGCGGACCAACACTTACAAGAATGGCCCCACTCAATGAAAATCAAACAGATATTCACTTTCGTAGCGCATCCTCAAGGCAACGGCCAGGTCGAGCACGCAAACAGAAGTATTATTGAAGGCATTAAGACACGCCTGGGAACAAGACGCAGCGGGTGGGTAGATGAATTGCCCCATGTCCTTTGGGCCCACCGCACGCTTTCCAAAACAAGCACCAGGGAAACACCGTTCAGCCTGACATATGGAACTGAAGCGGTTATCCCAACAGAGGTTACAAACCCGTCCCCAAGAATCTTACTCGCGCAAACAATTGACAATGACAAAGAACTGCGGATGAATCTAGACTTTTTAGATGAACGCAGAGATTTGGCCTATGTCCGAGAGGCCTCATACAAGAGACAACTGGAAAGATATTACAATGCGCGGGTCAAAGAACAAGCTTTCCGCGTTGGCGATTTTGTTTTCCGCAATAATGAAGCTTCGAATGCGGAAAAATCAGGGAAGCTCGCTCCAACTTGGGAAGGACCCTACAAAGTCCAAGAGGTATTGGGAAAAGGAGCGTATGCCTTAGAACGGTTAGATGGTTCGCCAATACCACGTACTTGGAATGCAGCTCAACTACGTATATGCTACATGTAATCTACTATTTCATGATTTTGTAATAAGGACTTTATGTCCAACTTCATTTATATTACAAAAAGAGCATTTATCATACAAGCCATTGATCAACAAGTACAGTCTACACGGCTAATACATGGATTACCGTTACATATACAAAGATGGGGGTGACCAAAAAACAAAATACACCCCATATACATGATGACTCAACAGCAAGTTCAAAAAAGACTTTACCTATACACAACAAACTTCAACATACTGAAAAAGACACCTCAACCCCTAGCCTTCCTGGTTTTAGTCTTCTTCATATCCCCTAGCTCAGACAATTTCTTCATCTTCAAGGGCTTCCCATCAGAAGTACCCTGATCATCCAAGTTATCAGGACGCATGTCCTCTTGGGACAACAGATATGCACAGTACTCTGCCAGACTATCAAGAGCATCTGTGGAAGATTGATCGTGATTAAGAGGTTGAGATAGCCTCATGATCCCCTGCATTACTAAAACCTCCTTAACACCAAGGTTGTTATTAGAGAAGCTTGCCACCATTTTTGCAGAGAAGAAGATGTAAGTTTTAAGAACAAAGGAGATAATAAGGAAGATAAAACACACACTTACTATATATAGAGGAGAGAGGTTATGGCCATTAATTACCATTAATGGTAACCACTCAATTACCCTAGAGAATCGTGACAGTCATCCTGACAAACGCCGGCATAACCATCACATCAATCATGAGGTAATCTGACAGCCGTGGGTGATGGGAAGTAGGGATGACATCAGCAAATGATTAGATAACAAAACACGTGGCAACAAGTTTCAAAAATAAATTGTCCAACAGTACAAACAAACACGAAGAAAACAAAGATATTGTTCAACCAAGATTAAGATATTGCGATATATCTTCAGCATTCTTGTCACCAGCCGTAGAGGATGTTCCAGCCTGACCATCTGTCGCTCCTACTTTGGCTGCCTCTTCCATTTGCGCTTTCTCAGCAAGTTCCGCACCAAGACGGTCAGACTTGATAAAGTAATTGCGCAACTCCCCCGCAGGATCATCAGTCTTCGCGCAAGCCTCCAGCAAATCGAAGACTTCGAACTTCAGGTGCTCGTAATCATCATAAGCCTTCAGTAATTCATCATCGTACGACTCATTCTCGTACGGACCAGACTCCTTCTCCTTGCCATCCGCGTGGTGGAAAAAGCCTTCAGAGAAGCCGAGCTTGATCCCCTGCTTCACAGAAGAACTGGAAATGCGAGCAATCACCTCTGTCAGCGCAGGATCGTTCCAAACACGCTTGAATATCTGCGCAACAAAAGATAACACATCAACAAATTGCATAAGTCAATAATCAAAATACAAAAGGAAGATCTTATAGCTTACCCCAGCGACTCCATCACTCATCAACCACGCGATCCTCTCATTGGCAGCAACAGCCATTTCAGTAGCTTGCCCAAGGCTTGCACCTTGTCCAACTCCATTTTTGCCTGTGTGCAAGAGGACTCTGCCAGGGCTTTTTCTTCTTGGTACTGGGAGTTCTCCAAAGCTAACTCTTTTATTTTGGTCTCCACATCAGACAAAGAGGAAGTCGCGTGAAGGAGTTCATCATGCTGAGCATTATACTTTTGAATAGCATCGGCAAGTTCCGCTTGCTTCTCATCATATGATGTCTGACTTTGCTCCACCTCTTTCTTCAAACGAGCATTTTCAAGCTTTAACTCCTTAATGGTGGATCGCAATAGTTCGGTTTCATGGTTGGTCCTCTTACAAGCAACGGACCAAGCCTGAGAAGCTTCGGCTTTCTCCTTCTTTACCTTCTCCATCTCCTCAACAGCATCACGGGCAACTTTCTGATGATGCTCAATCTCTGCCCGGATCTCATGATGGGCGCGCTGGAACTCTTCTTCGCGCCCCAACAACGCGGCTTCCGAATCCTTCAAATTCTGGTAATCCCGTTGAAACTCATTCTCACGCATAATAAGAGACCCGAGGCCGCTAACACCCAAAGAAAGGTTCATTGCCATATCAATGAACAAAGAACGTCGGTCGACACTATCTTGGTAATCGCGCTCAGTAGGAGGAACAGACATCATGACAAACTCCTGCGCATCAAGCGCATTCGTAAATCGAGTTGTGTCAAGGATGTCCCAGCGCGGTTGATATGGTCTAGAGGGGTCCGCTTGCCGCGATGAGTGCATTCTCCGTCGATGACCGGAATTACCACCAACACTTGCAGAAGCATCAGTGTAAATCACAGTAGAGTCCACCACTATGCGCTTGAATCCGGATGGATTCTCACCAATAACTTCATCTTTTTTACCACTATCAACTGCAACCTCAAGTCCTTGTGATGAACTTGGCTCATGCGCTTGCTTCGACAGCGAATCACGACACCCTATACCCAGATTAGGAGTTTTAGACTCATCTACCCCCTTCCCAACATCCTTCTCCACATCAATCACCAACTCATGCGGGGTAGGCCCACCCTGTGGTGTGACGTCCTTCTCTACGTCAACAACCAATTCATCCGAGATTGGCTCAGCCTGTGACAACAAATTCTCCTCCACAATCGTCTCAGTTGTATCCATTGTCACCTGAGCGGTCACATCGGCAGGCTGGTCAGGCAAGGATACTTTCTTCAACACCAAAGGTGGATGCTTCTTCCGAGACTCTGCAAAAGGATGTTGCCCTACATAAAATGTTGTTCACAGTATTTCAACGGATTTATCACAAAATACATAAAGAGGGACACAAGAATATAAGTACCAGACAGATGCCTCAGCGTTTTCATCGGCAGATTCTCGCGCACGGGCGGAGGTTTAACAGGAATTTCTAGCTTGTCCGTGGACGGCCATGTCAGTGGTTTAAAAACATTCACCGGAATTGCGGAAATAGGTTCCGGTCGGGTCGTCTCTAGATTTCCAGCTGAAGTCTGAGGAATTTGTACCTGTTTTTGATTCAACTCGGTGATCCTTTGCTGATACAAATCCTCAGCAACATCATCTGACTGGCGGACAGGAGAAGAACGCCTAGCGCGTTTATGCTCTAATTCCGTGTCTGACTCCGTTAACTCTTCATCAACCTCTTCAACAATGATGGGAGCAGCAGGTGGTTTGGTTCTCTTGCTTGCCATAGCGCGCTTCCTCGACGTACTAGTGCCTGGCGCGGTAACCACATCTGTATAAAATTAAACTATGCGTGAGGAATGAATTCAGAAGTTATAAAGACTAACCAAAAGACTCCTTGTGCTCTAAAGTAACTTCCTCAACATCACTTTTGGCTTTTCTGTGGAGTTGTATACCCGCACCTACCACGAAGAATGCGCTAAATCAGTACGCAGGACGCGTACCTACTGCGCTTCCTTCGCGCACAAAAAGAAAACTAACCATAGCAAAAGAATTGGGTAAAGTTCACAACCTGTCCGGACATATTGCTTCGGAGGATCCACTAGATTGGGAAGCAAAAAATTCCCACTCGTTCTCTCAGACAAACGTGGCGCACCTGCGACAACTGGAGTGTACAACACCTTCGCTTCACCACGCTTGGCAAACAATTGAAACAGGGTGACATCTGGATGTATAGGAAACACATGAACAATAAGACAAGAAAGAATTTACAACACAAAGCATGTATGATTCCAATACCTTTTGGAGGATTTGGGTCATGACCCTTGGGGTAGATGAGACTGATCCCCAGCAAATTCAAAACACTCTCCGGACATTCATCCATCATCAAGGGAGTAGCATGATCACAGAGTGTCTTGTACCAATCTTGGTCTTTAAATCCTACCATAGGATGGAATTCAGCAATTTTCTCCTTTAAACCTAACACCATCCATTGAAAAGGTGCAGGAATGACACCATGGTTGACATAGAAAAACTTATCCTTCCATTCATACATGGACTTCACGTTCTCTGATACAAGTTGTTTAACTTTCCGGCGAATGCCTAAACTGTACCAACCGCTACCACCACGTGCTGCTTCAAGAACAAAAAATACGTTCAACCTCTCCCACGTAGCTTCAATCTCCAATGCTCGGCAAGTGGCCTCAAAGTGCAATATCCGACACCGCCCATAAAGGGTCAACTGTGTAGGGTGCACGCCATACTTCAACAAAACATCCACCACAAACTTAGTGGCTGGCAGACGGAAACAACTCTTGGTAAATGTGGCAGCGTACAAAGCTATTTTACCAGGAGGTGCTTTCAAAGCAGTTTTCCCCTCGGCCGGAAGTTCTGGTTCCCATTCAAGCAAAATGCCATATTGGTCAAGGAAAGTCAAATATGAGGCTTTGTCTCACTTAATAGTGGTAGCCTCTATACTTTTTGATGACTCTTTGCCCAGATCTTTGACAGAATCTGACGTCTTGCTGGACTCTTGAACATCTTGTGATTCTTGAGACATAGTTAAAGAAATAATGATGTTGGGAAGCAGAGACGTTGAAGAAAGGATTCAAATTTTGAAATAGTTGGAAATAAGAAGAGCCACAATTAAAATCCAATATATAGGCTTTGTAATTAATACGCCTGACGTCATACTCAGAAGAATGGGCAGGCTTTTCGGGGATGAGCCTAATAGGGAGGCGACACGTGTACACCTGAAGACAAACAGACGCCACACGCGCCTCACGCGCCCACTCGCTGACAACCGCCGCTCAACGTGCCTGCACACGTCTCAACTGCAACAGGTCACGTCATACCCACTCGCCATATGAACCACAAGTTTTCAAATGCATGGGGGAACGGACATCTGTCCACAATAAAATAACTGACGTGTCATATCTCCAACGGAAAGTTGACGTAAATTCTCATCACCCGTTCTCCGCATATGAATTCTGCAACACAAAACAACTGGCCTAACCGCAAGACAACGGCACAGGAAATAAAACCACACATCTAGTAAGTCCAGCGCCCCTCACATCTCATCATTACTTCTTAGATAAGAGACACACTGGACTGGGGGACTTGATGGGATTGGGTACTGAATACACCATTTCGCATACCCAAACCCGACACAACGTCACCACGCGGAAAAAAGCTACGCGCAGGATATGGTCAAGGCTCATTAATGATCGGTCAACAGTCAATGATTGGTCAAAACCCGGTCAAGGCGAATATCATGCATGGTCAACAGCCATGCATGAATCACGTAACCACACCATTAAAGGCGGTACACGATTCCACTATTCCCTTCAATTCAGCTTTCCATATATCACCTCACTAACACAATTAAGGGTGATGGAGACAACCTAACCACGGTTAGGACTTGGGTAATGGTGGCATACAGACTCTCCTATAAAAGGGGTCACGACCCCAATAGGAGAGGACACTTTCTACTAACCTGGAGATCTATCACACTAGATAGTATCTCCATTCACCCCGTTTTTGTTATAAACTGCTACCTTGTGTAGTCGTCTCCACACCTATACTTTCACTCTTATTTGCAGGTATCTCCAAGCCGTAGCTGTTAGTGAAGGATTAACCCTGTAGTAACTCATAATCTTACCATCCCTAATCGGTGGTGAGACTATTTGTTTCTTCATCATCCATTTCAGAATCCGTTGACTCTTCCACTTCCACCGTTGCTGCCTCCTCCCTCAACTGCATAATTCTGAGACGGATCATTTGTTCCAAATTCACCATCGCTGTGCTTCTTTTTCCGTTGACCATTCTTATTTGATTGAGTTCCTCCAGTAACTGTATGTCATTGTAGTTCTCAATGTCATATCGTGTCAACAACCGATATGAACCGTCGTTAAACTGCACACTTGCAATATTCAAGTTTTCAACAAAAATCCAACTATTCACATGAAACTCCTCCATTACTTCATCAAACTCATCTACTCCAAACTTTTTATCCAACTTATTTATAAGTCTACTTTCTTCATAGCATGGCAAACCGATTGTTCTTCCAAACTCATATATTTGTCTTTGGAAATCTTCACCCATTTGCATGATTGCGTTTCTTGAATCAAAAAATATACGTGTGTTGTCGCTCATGATGACGAAATATTTTTGATTGAACCTGCAGAAATGCCAATACACAACCATTTTCATCTTTAATCTCCTTTTCCTTATAGAACTTGTGTGTGTTTGTTTTGGTGTTTATTTGATTTGTGATTTATTTTTTTTGTGATTATGATTATATATATATAATCAAACCGCGTATCTAGATCTTAATTGACAAAACCGTGTATCAAGGCTAATAATCATTAATATTCTGTTTGAATATTAATTGCTTGATCAGATGAAAAGTCGTGTATTTTCATGAAGTTTACAAAGTGACGGTTAAATTTTTTAATGTTAATGTTTATACTTTTAATTATAAACTAACAATGTTAATTTTTAAAATTTTTACATAGAAGTGTGCTAGCCCTAGCTCTAGCCGAAGCCCAAATAAGTTTTAGCAAGAGTTTTGGGTGTCCATGTTTTACAGCCCATAATGTGTATTTGGGTTGTAGTTGTATATGTATGTTTTATTGAAACAAACAAATAACTAATTTATACTTAAGGTAATTAAGTTTCATACATACATTATTGTGTTGATTTTATAAATCTTATGCTATATAGAAAAAAATATTTAACCAACACATCAAAAGACATAATCATGTGTATTTTTAATTTGTTATAAAATTAAAATAAATTTATAGAAGAAATAATGAATTGTAGTCTAATTGCGTAATGAATTTGAAACTTTGATGCATGATCAAAATCGTGTATCATTTTGTTTAGATGTATATTTCATTAAAATATTTGTTTCTAATTATATAATTTATGTTTTATTTTAGTAACGTATATGTGAACAAAGATATACATATAGATTGTGTGATGTGTATGTGTATTTTTGTTTAAATGAAGGTCGTGAATCATCACATATGAATATGTATATGATTACATATATATACATAAGGTTTTTCAAAATCTATTATGTTTATATCTATGAAAGTCGATGTGTTTTGCAATGACAATAAACAAGAGCCAATGATAGTCTCTATCCAAAGTTGGTTTGTACTTGAAAGATCCCGTTTTTTTTACATGGACAGTTGTATGTTGCACTGTCAAGGGTAACGAGTAGAGATGGTCTGAAAATACTAATACTTGATAAAGAAGGTAATGTTAAGAACGAACACTTCAAATGTTGTATACCAAGAAGTATTTGCAAATTTATGAATGAGTATTATGTATTCAATCAATATATTTTCTTTTTTAGTGTAATGTAGTTTGTGAAATATGTTTATGTTCTTTACAATTGTCATTTATCTTTTATTGGATGTGAATACATATTCGTTAATTAAGTATATGCATATTTTAAACAGTTATAAGAAACGCTCATATGTGATTATATTATAATAATTTATAGTGTTTGCAAAACAATATATAAATAGATACTTTACACATTAAAGCTACTAAATCTTATACGTTTGTTTGTCATGTTAGAGATTTAAGTACTATTATACAACACATGCATGTATGTATTTTATAAATTCTCACTTAATATCATCTTATATTCATTTTCATTTTACTCGGGTATTTGCCACGTGTTAACGCGGGTACAAAACTTGAATGTGTGAAGATGTTTAATCGAGTGAAAGATTCTAAATAAATGAAATCTTTGAACACCAACATAAAACCACCCATTTTGTCATTTGACTTGGTTATACACCGTGTGTACACGTGTGACTATAACCTAGCTTTTTATAAACTTTTAAAATTTAAGAATCTAATAACAATTAATCAAAGCAATATTGATATTTTACTTATGTATTGTACATATCACATCCTCAATTCACAACTTTCACTATGAACTTAAAATCTATTCACAACTAATCTAAATTCTATTCTTACCACTTTAATCAAAGCATCTTTATCATTATAATCAGCAATTATTGGAACACTCTATTTAAAACCTAAAGCCAAGTTCAAATCAAAATAATGAAAAATATTAATCTAATAACAAAACCAATAGATTACTAACCATAACTGATTAAGGTTGTTATACTCAATATACATCAAAATTTCAACTTTTACTAAAGTTGTTAATAAACTGCGTCATAACATATTCAATACATATCAAACAAAAATTATTTTAAGTTCATATAAAACATACTAAACTTAATAAGCTTCTTCATCATCATCCATTTCAGAATCGGATGACTCCTCTGCTTCCACCATTGTCGCTTCCTCCTTCAGATTCATGATTTTTAGGCGAATCATTTGTTCCAGGTTTAGCATCGCTGTGCTTCTACTGCTGTTACACATGCGTACCTTATCGAGTTCCACCAGCAAGTCATAGTCATTGCAGTTTTCAATTTCATCTCTTGACATCAACCGATATTCACCATCGGTAAACTGCACACTTGCAATATTAAGCTTTTCAACAAAAAACCAACTGTTGACATGAAATACCTCCATAACATCATCAAACTCATCCACTTCAAAGATTTCTTCCAACTTACCAATCAGTGTGCTTTCTTCAATGCTTGGCAACTCGATGTTTCTTCCAAACTCATACATTTGTCTTTGAAACTCTTCTCCCATTTGCATAATCGCCTTTCTTGAACCAAAAACTAAACATGTATTGTCACTCATGTTTACTAAATATCTACGCTTGATTCTGCAGAACCTCCAATTCACAACCATTTCCATTGTTTAATATCTTTTTTTTAGAACTTGTGTGTGTTTATTTTGAAGAAAGTAGATTTGTGATTTATGTTTAGTGATTATGATTATATACATTTAGATAAAACGCGTATAAAGAACTGAAGTGACAACATCGATTTTCAATACTAATAATAATTAATATTTGATACCCTATTAATTGTTTGATCAGATGAAAAGACTGGTTTTTGCATGTAGTTTACAAAGTGGCGGTTGTTAAATTCTGAATTTAATATTTCGAATATTAATTATAAACTAACAAAGTTAATGGTTATTGTTATTAACAATACGTGTACTTTACGTGTACTAATAATTGTTAGTATTATTAACAATAAGTATACTAGCCCAAGCCCAATTAAGTTTAGGCAAGTCTGTTGCGCTAAGAAATTTTATAGTCCATAATGTGTTTTTGGGTTGTATTTGTATATGTATTTTTTTATTAAAACATACATGTAAGTCATTTATACATAAGTTTATTCAGTTTCATACATAATTATGTGTGTTTATTTTTTAAATCTTATGATACACAGAATACATATTTAGCTAACACATAAAAACACATAAACATATGTATATGTTTTTTTAATACAAAAAGAAATAAATCTTTTTGAAACCATTCTTCTCAAACTCATGCATATTACAGTTTTTCTTTAATCCTATGTTTTCATACTAATTTATTTGAGGAAGATTCGTACTTTTATGTATTAGTCAAAAATATGTTACCTAAATTGGGTTTAAAGTTTATAAAAACTACTTTCAAATAGCATGAGCTTCTCTGTTTTTTTTTTAATTATGTCAACTTTCTATTAATTTATTAATCTATTTTTGTACGAATGTTAATGCTAACCAATCAGAATTAATACTATTAAATTCGATTTACGAAATATATTTTTATTGCGTAATAAGTTTCATTTTAATAATCATTTTATAAGATACAATTTATTGAATAAATAATTTAAAATTTTAATACATTCTAAAAATATATTTAATACTCCTATAAATTTTCAATAAACCATTAATCAATTTAACTAGGTTTCAATACTCCTATAAACTTTCAATAAACCTTTGATCAGTTGCTGCATCCGAATACTCAAGCTATTGACCTCATTTAGTATGCTAAGTCGTTATATAAATCAGCTGGTTTTGCAGCCATGAAAATCTCCATTATACGGCAGTTTTGAAATATCCATTCTAAGGTTTCGTCGTGTTTTTATGAAGTTCACATTTGATAGTTGTTTCACTTAGGTTTCCAACTTGTAAGCTAAATTTGACTTATAACAAGTCAAATAGCAAATATATTCGTATCATATACTTATATGTAAGTTATTTATTTAAATCTTTATCGAAGGTAGTTTTCAATCACCGTGTAATTTGATCTAAAATTAAAATAAATGTTTTGCTTACCTAATGAATTTTAGCATAATTGTGTGGTGGATTAGTGAATGTTGAACTTTAATGCATGGTCTATACAATTATTGTGTATATGCACATTTTAAACAGTTATAAGAAACGTTTGTATGTGATTATATTATAATAATTTATAGTGTTTGCAAAACAATATATAAACAGATACTTTACACATTAAAGCTACTAAATCTTATATGTTTGTTTGTCATGTTAGAGATTTTAAGTACTATTATACAACACGTCCATGTATGTATTTTATAAATTCTCACTTAATATCATTTTATATTAATTTTTATTTTACTTGGGTATTTGCCGCGTGTTAACGCGGGGCTCTAACCTAGTTGTTTTAATAACAATAGCATATGGTTTGAGCAGGCCCTAGGGCCTAGACGATTATCCCGTATCTGTATCGTCCCCGTACCCCGGTCTTGTACCCGTCCCAGTGCTACGTAGGGCCTAATAAGTCCAAAAGTGTTCGGAGAAAAAAAAATGCAAAGTCAAACTAATTGTAAATGTTTTCACATAGATACATGACATTGTAATGCACAGTGGCGAAGTTTGAGTGAAAATTTTGGGGGGTCGGAAGTCACCGGTCACGGGGGTCGAAACCGTATATAACAAAAAAAATTCTATACGGAATCTATATAATCGGAACTTCTGGGGTGGGTACGATGTATGCATAGGGGTGGGTACGCTGTATGCATAGGAAGCCTCATTGGGCGACTTTATGATTAGTCTTACAAAGTAATGGATTAATGGAACCCTTGAATAGCAGGGTTCATCTTGGGTGGTGCAAGGCTATGGATCTAGTGTAGTGCTCTTTTAAGATTGATGGGTATGGTATACCTTAAGCTCGGCAAAACGACATGGCGCGGTTGGCTAACGCTAAAAGAAGGCCGGGTCAAAACTTGTTCCTACCATGGATTATGTTAAAACATGTCATTGTAGTAAACAAATTTATTAAAATGGGCTCATTGAGTGTAATGTTGTTGTCACAGCTCGTAGTGTCTTTACATTGGATGTAAGATTCAAATAGTCAACACCAAAAAGCCTAGTGATATCAAGATGTTACATTAATATTTTTCAAAACTGGTGTTCAAGTCTCATTGAAGAAATTAACATTTGGTGGAGATTTAAGTAGCATCTGTAGTTGTCTTTCAAAAATTGACAACAAAATGGAAAATTAATCATAAAATCGTCATTGATTACGAAGATTGATAGATATTAGATTTCACTCTCATGAAATTATTAATTTGAGACTTTGTAGGACAATTTAGTCGTTTTTTTTAACGGCCAACAAAACAACTTTATTTCAAAAACTAGCAAGAAGCTAGCAAAAATAGTCCGAGTACATCACAACAAAAGTCCGGAAAAACAAAAACCCCAAACAATACAAGAAAACTACCCCATTTTTGTCGTATCAAACCAGCACCAAGAATCCTAAGACATATCCACCATATTCGCCCTATTTTTTACCCACAAAAAACTCATTACCTTTGTCTCCTCCACAATGGTCCGAACTGAAACCGGCTTTTGATTATAGACAATCTCATTACACAATCTCCAGATACTCCAAATGGCCGTCAGGATAACCGCATAAAACGCCTTGCGAGTGCGCACCCCATCCATCATTGAAGAATGCATATCCAATAAGTCCTGAACATGAAAAGCAAAAAAACCGGAAACCTTACACCCAGTGGCGAAGCTTGGTTTCGGAATCGGCGGGGGTCGAACTCAAATTTTTTCAATCGGTAGTGGAAAATCGGCGGGGGGCAGACTCAACCCGGACTCAATTTACCTATAAAAATCGCAAATTTCCACTATTGCGCCAAAAAAAACAGGGGGGGCACTCATGGCCCCCAAGTATTCTTCGCCACTGCTTACATGCACCTTAACAAAATGAGCTGCCAAACTTCCAAACTGACGGGACAACACTACCATATCCATATATGCCAATCCAAAATCAAAATTAACAATTCAACACTTTCATCTATCTATATTACTAACGGGTTCTAGGATTCATTCATACACCTCGTGACATCATATTTAGAGTGTATGACATCATATTTAGAGTGTATGACATTACATTTTGGGTATGTAACAGCTTTCTATTGGTGTGTGATGTGGACCAGAATGTATGAATCCTAAAGCAGGGGTGTATGAATCCACAACCCCATTACTATATTATCTATATAATGCATTTCATTTACTAAGCATTAATGTCTACTCTTTATCGTCTTCGGGAAGTTAGAGAGTGTTATTATATTCCACTAAGTTAAAGATACAAGCATGTGTGAAAAACGTTTACGATACCAAAAAGGTTTGTTAGGCTATGGGGTGTGGAGACATGAGAAAGGTCATGTCTCCATGCCACATAGGATGCCACCTCAACAAAGTCATGTCTCCATATGCTTGAGACATGGGTAGGGTGTGGAGACATGAGAAACCCATGTCTCAAGCATTAAATTACTTTTTAATTTATTTTTAAATATTAATTTTAATTTGTTTTAAAACTAATAAATAAATAAAATAATGTTAAATTAAAAACTAAATATTATAAATAAAAAGTACAAGACATGATAAATTTTAAAAATAAAAACGAACACACCGAAAAAAAAAAGATACGATATCCTAAAATATATAAAACTATTTCCACTTGTTGTCTTGCAAATTTTTCAACGCGGCGCGTTTATCTTCGGGATAACTCGAGATATCGGCGGACATAATCTTCCACTCTTCCACCGCCTTCGCTTCGTCAATCAACCTAAGCTTATCTTCCTTGATTTTTATTTTTCTTTCGTTAGCTTGGTTGAATGCTTCCATTTGCGCGCTTAATGTTTCAAGCCTGGAAGCGCTCCCGCTCGAGCTACCCATTGCCGCTTTCTTCCCGGCCGCCGCCTCTTTTCGAGCTTTGTCCCGACCTACATAATAAAAATTAAAATATTTTTATACTATAACGAAAACGCAACGAATTATATATAAAAATAACTATAAATTTATAAACCTATGGGGTGTGGCTCCTCCATGAATACTGGTTCATCCAACTCGGGCTCGTCGTTGATATCAATGTCGATTGGAACAGACGGACCTCCCTGTTTAGCTTTAGTTTTTCTTTTGGCCCGTTCAACCTCGTTCCGAACCCCCGCCCATTTTTGTTCATCTTTCAACACCTGCCAAGCACGTATCATGGAGAACGATCTATTTGTCTCATCTTTATATTTCTTCAACGCCGCCTCAAAAATATTTTGCTCGTTCCAACCACTAGGCGGTTTTGACTTAATACGGTTGTAAATTCCATTGAATTTACCACAATCCGCATTTACCTTTCTCCACTTCGAGCTAAGAGCGTCGTTTTTTCGATACGGGGGGCTTTGCATCAACTAGTGAAAGTATTCGTTCGCCGCATCCCATAATTGGGATATCGATTGGGCGGTACCTTTAATTAAGTAATAACATCAACAATATAAAACATAAACATATATATTTCGAAAAAAAAGTAATAACATAAACATATATATTTCGAAAAAAAAAATACATATCTATAATTTAAATAATTTACCGATGTTGGCACGTGTTGAAGCAAAGACATACGCCTTAGCTAAGGCTTCCTCTTCGACATCAGACCATGGTCTAGGGGCTCCCTCTAGTGGTTTACCACGTCCGGTCCCGGTTCTCTTTGTTTTCCTTTGCGTTTGCCTTTGGTTCGTGGCGTAGGTTGGGTTTCGGGAATTATCTCATCATCGGTTTCATTCTTCGATTCTACGGGTTGAGATGGTCCAAGAGGTGTAGCGGGTTGGGATGGTACAAGAGGTTGTAGCGGGTTGGGATGTTCCAAGAGGTGTCATGGGTTGTGCTTGTAGAGAAAATTGTTGGGTATTTTGGAAGTTTTGAATTTGTTGCATATAGCTTTGCATTTGCATATATGCGATCGGGTTTAATTGTGCAAAGGCGACCGGGTTTTGAAGCATTTGGGCTACCACCGGCATTGGTGTAACGGTTTGTGAGATGGGTGGATCGACTACCGGCGTGTAACCCGGTGATGAGAAAGGATGAGTGGGGTTTTCATTTGGGTTTTGGTTGAATTGGTGGAAGGGATCCATGAGATTTTTTTATAATATGTTGTTAGTTTATAAAATATATGGTATAAAATGAGGTAGAAATTGGATGATATGGGGTATATATATTATTTTTTAACCTTGAAAACATAAAAATATTTAAAAAAATACCGTTTGGCTTTTTAGCCGTTGTACAACGTTCTTTTTTCAAAAAAAAAAAAAAAAAAATTCTGATTGGTCAGTGGCTTATGTCCTCAGAGGGACGAGGGGGACGGGGGTAAGGAGGACGGGGAAGGGGGGCGGTGTGTGGGTGGGGACGGGGCAAAAAGCGAGGACGGGGGAGGGGGGGCCAGCTTTTCAAGACACATTTTTAATAATTAATGGAGCCAGCTTTTTACTCACGCAACGCGTGACGGTTAAAGACACATTTTTAATACTGTGACCAACTTTTAATAATTAATGGAGCCAGCTTTTCACTCACGCAACGCGCGACGGTTAAAGACACTAGTTCTTTTAAAACTAACGAAAAAACGTTTTTTTTTTTTTTTTTTTTAAGAAAAACTGAATTAGATGATACATGAAATATTATTAAAAAAACACTCCGAAGTACCAATTTGTAGTTTATGCATAGAGAGTAATCTAAAATTATTCAAATTTATATAAACTAGGATTTAACCTCGTCTGCGTTGTGCCAAGTTAACATGAATCGTTCTATAAACTTTGTCAGATATAAAATAAGAAAGATGATTAAAAAGTTGCAACAAATTATAACACTGTAATAAAATATCAAAGGCTTGTGCCAACTAAACTAGAATATATGTCTTAAAGTTTCATCTTGTTCTATGTATTCAACGTAAATTCCTTTTTGCAAACATTTAATCATATACATAATGTTTGACATCATTAATATATAACCACCCGCGCACTATGGAGGACCTATTGCATATGTAGATAGGGGTGTTCTTTTTAACCGATAACCAATAATCGAAACGAACCTGAAGTGATCCGACCCGAGAAAGTACCTTACTCGATTAACCCGAACCCGATTAAGTGCATACCCAAACCCGACTAGAGTTTTTTGGGTCGGTCTTTGGATTAGTTTTTTTATAATTCGGGTTGACCCGAATAACCCGAACAATTCAAAAACAAATAAATGATCTAGTTTCCATAAAAATATATACATCGGAGTAGTGATTTTGTAGCCAAATTTGCAACTAAATATTATAACCCATATTGTGGTTTTATTTTACGCATATTGTAGCCCAAATGGATAGAAATACGCAACCCAAATGGCTGTAAATATGAAACTCAAACACCTGAATTATTTAACCGATAACCATTTAACCCGACCCAAAAAACCCGAACCCGATTAACCCCATAACCGATAACCATTTAACTAGATTGGGTCGGTTATCGGGTAATATTTTCAACACTGAAAACCCGAATAACCCGACCCGAATAACCCGTTAACCGAAAACCAAACCCGCTGAACACCCCTATATGTAGGTTTTCAATATGAGCCGATTTTGAAAATGAAAATGTAAATAAAAAAAACACGTCGGAAAAGGTATAATCAAAATTAAGATATGTTACATTATCTGTAACGCTCAGTTTAGAATTAAGTTAAACTGAGTGGTTAAGTTGAATGTATGATAATTACTAAAAAAGAATTTTGTTAGGTCAATTTAAAAAATTCTAAAAGTTTATGATCAATTTGTAAAAGTGAAAACTTTTCATTGTTTTTAAGAAGTTGTGTTTTAATATACTCTTTAGTAATATTGAAAAAAAGACTTAATTTTCAACTTATGAGTTGTATGCCTTTAAGAAGAAGTGTTTTAATATACTCTTTAGTACTATTGCAACCTAAAATATCCGGTCATGTGAGACAAATATTTTGTATGAAATCATGAAAAATCGTTCGAGAGAAATAAACCCTAAATACCGTATATTGTTTAAGTTATTTTGAATCGGTAATGGTAATGGTAATGGTATCGAGTAACAATGTTTTAATAAGTAGGATGGTTCTTAACTTCTTCTTCTTGTTGTTGTTGTTATTTGATGGTTTAAATTATATCAAATTTGTCAGAGGGGGTAACAGCTTAACTCTGGTGACTTTGCCGATTGAACTCAACCCCTTTTTTCACTTGTTAATAGTAATTGCTTTAGTTTGGGGTACTTGTTTGAAATCATTAGAAAGTATGATCGATGATGTAAAGCGTTTGTAACAATTACATGAGGGATGGACTTTAAGTTGAAACTAGAATTATCTATACTACTATATAATACATTCTAGATGGGCAACAAGGTAATTTGGTCTCTTTTTTAAGATGGCATATGAAAAGACTCTTTACAAATCTCTATATTTTTGTCATTTTCTACCATTTTTGCCCCTCATGTATAACATATTATGCACATTGTATATGTATGTAATGCACACTTTATATGTCCTCAAGATGTGACTTACATTCATAACACCCAATAAAAACCATTTCCTTACTCTTAAATACTCATTTATAGTCATTACCTTCTTGTAAACTTATTACAACTTGTTTTACTTTTTAAAAAACTCATCTTACTAACATTATTACTTGACATGTCTAAGTTACTCATGATGCAAACCACGACAAAGTTCATAGCTTTCGCATACAAAAAGAAACGCCATTTAACCAATTCTAGGTATTTTTCATTGCTCAATTTGTTTTACTGTCGATTTGTAATTTTTGGTCCTTTCACATTGTTAATAATATACCTTTAGTTGTTAGAAACATAAACTTACTTACATTCATCAAATATTTATGATGTGCAGGATGAGGTTGCTAAAGAATTGGTGTGCCTATAATTTCAACACTTCTTGTATGGCCAAAGAGGCAGAACCGCACACATCATCCTAATCGGCCTTCAACAGCATATTAGGAAACCCAATCGGAACTTTTTTCTTTAATTGCTAATATCTTTTATAAATGTTAATGTGTTTTATCTATAGATTTGAGATCAATATTTATCATGTTGCTATTGGTTTTATTAACAAGCTGAACTCAAAACTGTTATTGTAACTACATGTTGGGTAATTGAGGGAAGTTTCCAATAAGAATCACAACGCTAAACTGAAAATGTTCTTGGAGATCGAGATTGGATCGGTAATATCTTCCCGTTGTTTTATTTCATACTACTATATAATACATTCTAGATGGGCAACAAGGTAATTTGTTCTCTTTTTTAAGATGGCATATGAAAAGACTCTTTACAAATCTCTATATTTTTGTCATTTCCTACCATTTGTGCCCCTCATGTATAACATATTATGCACATTGTATATGTATGTAATGCACACTTTATATGTCCTCAAGATGTAACTTACATCAAAACACCCAATAAAACCCATTTCCTTACTCTTAAATACTCATTTATAGTCATTACCTTCTTGTAAACTTATTACAACTTGTTTTACTTTTTAAGAAACTCATCTTACTAACATTATTACTTGACATGTCTAGGTTACTCATGATGCAAACCACGACAAAGTTCATAGCTTTCGCATACAAAAAGAAATGCCATTTAACCAATTCTAGGTATTTTTCATTGCTCGATTTGTTTTACTGTCGATTTGTAATTTTTCGTCCTTTTACATTGTTAATAATATACCTTTAGTTGTTGGAAACATACAATTACTTATATTCATCAAATATTTATGGTGTGCAGGATGAGGTTGCTAAAGAATTGGTGTGCCTATTCAATTTCAACACTTCTTGTATGACCAAAGAGGCAGAACCGCATACATCATCCTAATCGGCCTTCAACAGCATATTAGGAAACCCAAGCGGAACTTTTTTTCTTTAATTGCTAATATCTTTTATAAATGTTAATGTGTTTTATCTATAGATTTGATATCAATACTTATCATGTTGCTATTGGTTTTATTAACAAGATGAACCTGTTATTGGAACTGCATGTTGGGTAATTGAGGGAAGTTTCCAATAAGAATCACAACGCTAAACAGAAAATGTTCTTGGAGATCGAGATTGGATCGGTAATATCTTCCCGTCGTTTTATTTCACTGCTGCTTTAACACAGTTTGTTTGGTTGAAACATGCCGAGTCAGGATTTGGTTGCCTTGCATACAATTTGTTTTTGGTCCAAGTTTTACCTTTATATAGTCTCCAATATAGCATATTCGATTATTAGGAAGTTGTATACATTGTAAATAAAATTTGAGTGCCTTTCAAAGAGTTTGATAAATATTATGTCCAAAGATGTACAACATTGTAATTTTGTATTGTGTACAAATATTTAAGCATAATATACAATACACTTAAAGCCAATTTAGAGGGATTAAAGTTGGACATCCATCAAACTTTTAAGACACTTTAGGGCCATCTTAATCAATTTAATTCATACTAACCTTTCATTTTCCTTGGTGGTACATCATAATGAATACAATATTAACTACACAAATGGTGATTAGTTCACATTCCAATCATCATTCACATAACATTATTATAAAGAACAAATTCACTTTAAACAAATAATTAATTGGAAATTCGAAATCGTCTCTTCGAGTTCCATAACTCCATCTTCTTGAAACTATAAGTTCTTCCATACCCTCTCTCTCTCTCTCTCTCTCTCTCTCTCTCTCTCTCTCTCTCTCTCTCTCTGTCACACCCTCAAATTTCCACTTGCGGGGTTGTACCGCGAGGCGCATGACAAACCAGGATCCAAGTCAACGATCACAATAAACAACTCTATATGAAAAACGTAAACAAACATAACCATTAATTTAACCAGCGGAAGCATTTAAAGAATTTAATCTCTACAAAACAGTGTTCCCAAGTATCCAAGACACTTATTACAAAACGTGCACTAAAATCTAGACGCCAATGCAGACCCGTGCGCCTAGTTCCATTCATTGCTACCTTAGCGACCTGAGAAAAACATGCCAAAAGATGTCAACATATAATGCTGGTGAGTTCACAGGTTTGTTCAAAAATGTTACCAAAGTGTTACCATGTCCATACTATATCAATGTTACCAAGTACGCTAGCTAGGCGTATGTTTCATTACTACTACGATTGGAAACCATTACTAGACACGTTTAGCAATGTTCAGCATGTTTAAGCAGCCCGTATGTTCAGCATGATACCAATGTACCTGTTCGAGACAATATGCACCCGCCCGGCCCTCCAAGCCGACGCGTGGGGCAGGTCACGCCCAATAGATCTATCCACATTTCCCCCGTTGTGCAAACCCGCACATTCATGGTTTCCCCCGGGACTTTCCAAAAGATCGTATAGCAATAATAAGTTAAAACCATAGTATGACATATGTTACCAAAACAGTTTAGCGCATGTTTTCTCCCCCAAAAGTTAAAGCAGTAAAAGTGGGGCCGTGAACTCACCTTAGATAGCGTTCTTCAATATAAGTAAAGATGTTTAGCCCTTGATAATCCCTCTACCGGAGATCTATCAAAATGTTCACATAAGTGTTCCGACTAATAACCATAAGGTTATCTAGCCCCCGATTGTCCAGATCATAACCAAGTATGTTTTAAAACGTGTTTAAATGTTTAATCGACACACTAGACCGACCCGACATCCCGTTGGTGACCCATTACCCTAACTAATGAAGTACACATGGATTACACGCAAGGTTCAAGCATAAAACACTTAGTTTGTATCAAAAATCTCATTTCTGCATCAGAACGGTCGAACCAGTCAGTTTAAGGTCTCCTTCGCACCTTTTTACTCTCCTTCGCCCGTTTTACCTCTCGTTCGACCGTTTGATGCTTCCTTCGCACGTTTTGCCACGTTCGCCCACTGAAAAGCCTGGTTCGACCCTGGGATTCCTCCTTCGCACCTTCGACTGGTCAAAGGAGGCCAGGTTCGCCCCTGTTGTTCTATTTTGCCTAAAAATGCTTAAAACACATTCAAAACGACTCGAAACATCACCAATCACAGCAGTCAAACATGATTATGTTATCCTAACAAAACCCCACTGATTTTGCCCCAAACCATATCCGTTTCAGCCCTTTCCCAAAATGGCAAAAATTATGGAAACGTCACTTTCATGCATGAAATCTTTACCCAATTTGGAAACTTTTGAAATCGACTCATGTTTGACTTAAAATACTCAGTTTGTCGATCATCCGATCATCCCTATGGGTTCTATTGATTATAAACACCACATGTTACGTCTAGATTCGTCAAAATCCCCAATTTACACATAATATCATCATCCAATCGATTCTAACCCTAAACAACAATCAATCAGCATTAAAAGCAATCCTACATCATGTCTCTAACATAGATAAAGCAGCAAAGCATTGAATAACACATTACACCACATAATACTCAATTAACACATGTTATTTATTATGAAAACTCATGTTAAATGATAGAGTTTTGTTTTAGAAAGATGTTTGAAAGGTTTTTAATCATAAAAACACCCTTAAAACAGATCCGGACAATTAGGGTTAGATGAAAACGAATCAAAATGCTTTTAAAAAGGTTTAGGATTATGAACACACCTTGGATTCTTGTTTAGATGATGTGGATAGGTTAGATTATGAAAAAGAAGAGCAAAAACTCCTTCCTTAGCGTTTTAGGTCGTTTGAGAGTGTTTTGGGACGGCTAGGGTTTGTGAAATGATGAAAAATGACTAAGGTTGGTATTTATACTGATCCTCCTTCGCACCAATTGATTGGTCGAAGGTGGTCTCCTTCGCCCCTTTCACAGGGTCGAATGAGACTTGTCCAGGTCGAAGGGAATTCTTCAACTCCACTTCCCTGGTTCGCCCATCCAATAATGGGTCGAACCAGCTGCAACTTCTCCTTCGACCACTCGATGGTCGAACCAGAAGCCACTTTTACAAGTTTTCCAGTTTGTCGTGTTTAACGCATTCTAACACATCTTAACACATAAGCATGCATCCATAGTCTATATTTAACACACATTAAAGCACAGATAATCATTTACACATCATTTAAACACATCTATGTATATAATCCACCACACGACCCATAATCTACACATATACTTAATTAGTTCATGTAATGTCACCAACAACGGAACCCGGTACTAGTGTATTACCAAAACGACTCCCAATGATCCTCCAGATCATTGTACCCTGGACAATCCTAACTTGACCCGACTCAACTAACCCAGTTAAGTTTGTTTATAAACGTTTCTCGCTAAGGTAGACTTAGATGTTACTAATATGTTTAAGCCGAACATGCCGGGTGTCACATCATCCCCACGTTGAAAGAATTTTCGTCCCGAAAATTGCGCAAAGCCCCAAAAGGAAAGAAACGAAAAGAACCGAACAAAAGAAACTTACCGGATGTCACATCATCCCCACGTTGAAAGGAATCTCGACCCGAGATTCATTCCGCTTCAGCAGTAACATGCCTTGATTCAAACGCGCGCTTCGGAAAGAGATGAGGATACTTAGATTTCATCTGATCCTCCCGTTCCCATGTGAACTCCGGTCCACGGTTCGAGTTCCAACGGACTTTAACGATGCGGATTTTACTCCGACGAAGGCTACGAATCTTGTAGTCGAGAATCTCGACAGGTTCCTCCACAATACGAAGACGATCATCAACCTTGATCTCTTCCAATGGTACAATGAGAGATTCATCAGCCAAACACTTCTTCAAGTTAGACACATGGAAGACGTTGTGTACACTACTGAGCTCCGCCGGTAAGTCAAGTCTGTATGCCACCGGTCCAATCCGATCCAAGATTGCGAACGGTCCGACATAACGAGGGTTAAGCTTGCCACGCTTTCCAAAGCGTATGACGCCCTTCCATGGTGAAACTTTCAGAAGTACTTTGTCCCCAACCTGGAACTCCAAAGGTTTTCGACGGCGATCGGCATAACTCTTCTGACGATCTCGTGCAGCAGCCAAACGTTGACGGATCTGTACGATTTTCTCCGAAGTTTCGTACATGAGTTCCGGACCAGTGAGCTGGCTCTCGCCCACCTCGGCCCAACAAAGTGGTGATCGGCATTTCCGTCCGTAAAGAGCCTCGAACGGAGCTGCCTTGATGCTAGAGTGATAGCTGTTGTTGTAGGAGAACTCCACTAACGGCAGGTGGATTTCCCAACTTTTGCCAAAATCGATAACACATGCCCGAAGCATATCTTCCAAGGTTTGAATCGTCCGCTCACTCTGTCCATCAGTTTGCGGATGATAAGCCGTACTCATATCCAACTGAGTACCCAAAGCCTTGTGCAGGGCCTTCCAGAAACGCGAAGCGAAACGAGGATCACGATCAGAGATAATAGAAACAGGCACCCCGTGCCGAGCAACCACCTCCTTAAGGTAAAGTCGAGCTAACCGCTCGAGTCCATCGGTTTCCTTAATAGGTATAAAACGTGCCGATTTTGTCAGCCGGTCAACAATCACCCAAATCATGTCATAACCACTAGGTGACCTTGGCAGCTTGGTGACAAAATCCATCGTGATTCGTTCCCACTTCCATTCCGGAACCTCTGGTTGTTGCAGGAGACCAGACGGCCTCTGATACTCCACCTTGACTTTAGCACAAGTCAAACATTTGCTGACGTAAGAAGCTATGTCAGCTTTCATGTTCGGCCACCAATAAAGTATCTTCAAATCCTGATACCTCTTATCGGAGCCAGGGTGAATAGAATACCGGGATTTGTGAGCTTCATCCAGAACCAGCTCGCGCAATCCCCCGAACAGTGGGACCCAAACACGTCCCGCAAAATAGTGCAAGCCATCAGTCCTGAGCTCAAGATGCTTGTCAGCACTGTGCATCGTTTCAGCCTTATGGTTTTCCTCCTTCAAGGCTTCCAACTGTGCAGAACGGATTCGGTCAGGCAATGACGAATGAATGGTGAGCTGTAAGGCTCGAACACGGCGAGGGTTAACAGGCTCCTTCCTGCTCAAGGCGTCCGCCACAACGTTCGCCTTGCCAGGATGATACTTGATGGCACAATCATAATCGTTCAGGAGTTCAACCCAACGACGCTGCCGCATGTTCAACACCTTCTGATCGAAAATATGCTGAAGACTCTTGTGATCGGTATATACTTCACACTTGGTACCGTACAAGTAATGTCTCCAGATTTTCAACGCAAAGACCACTGCACCCAGCTCCAAGTCGTGAGTAGTATAGTTCTTCTCATGAACTTTGAGTTGACGAGAAGCATAAACAATAACCTTCCCGCGCTGCATCAACACGCAACCAAGACCCCGAATAGAAGCATCACAGTACACCACGAAATCATCAGTGCCTTCCGGCAAGGATAAGATAGGTGCAGAACAAAGTTTAAGCTTCAGCATCTGAAATGCTGATTCCTGTGGTTCATCCCAGTCGAACTTTCGGTCCTTCTGGGTAAGAGCAGTGAGGGGTTGAGCGATCTTCGAAAATCCCTCAATGAAACGACGATAGTAACCCGCAAGACCTAGGAATTGCCGCACCTCAGATGGCGTCTTTGGTGCTTCCCAGTCTTTAATAGCTTCGATCTTAGCCGGATCGACATGAATTCCCAGTTCATTCACCACATGTCCTAGGAATTGAACTTCACGCAACCAAAAATCACACTTTGAGAACTTAGCATACAACTGCTCTTGTCTCAAAAGTTCCAAGACCAACCGCAGATGTTCCTCGTGATCCGCCTTGTTCTTGGAATAGATCAGAATGTCGTCAATAAACACGATGACGAACTTATCAAGGTAAGGCTTGCAAACGCGGTTCATCAAATCCATGAACACCGCAGGTGCGTTAGTGAGACCAAAAGGCATGACCAAGAACTCAAAATGGCCATAACGAGTGCGAAAAGCAGTCTTCTGAATGTCGGCTTCCCTGACGCGCAACTGGTGATAACCGGACCGCAAATCAATCTTCGAATAATAGCTGGAGCCCTGAAGCTAGTCAAAGAGATCATCAATGCGAGGAAGAGGATAAGGATTCTTGATGGTCACTTTGTTCAGCTCACGATAATCAATACACATACGAAGGCTTCCGTCCTTCTTCTTCACAAACAAAATAGGAGCTCCCCACGGGGAAGAACTCGGTCGAATGAAACCCTTTTCCAAGAGTTCCTGTAACTGGCTGGACAGCTCTTGCATTTCGGGAGGTGCAAGACGATACGGAGCTCGGGCAATAGGAGCTGCGCCCGGAGTGAGATCAATACCAAACTCAACCTGACGACGGGGAGGAAGACCAGGTAAATCATCAGGAAACACATCAGAAAAGTCACGAACCACCGGGATATCCTCGATCTTCTTCTCATCGTCAGAAGAAACGTTAACAAGTGCCAGAATGGCCGAACAGCCCTTCCGAAGATACTTACGGGCTTTCATGCTAGAAATGATACTCAGCGGAGCACCGCTTTTCTCGCCACGAACCGAAAGAATCTCTCCATCAGGGAGAGGGATCCGAATGACCTTGTCAAAACAAACGATCTCCGCGCGATACAATGATAACCAATCCATGCCAACCACGACATCAAAACTACCCAGAGGTACCGGCATAAGGTCAATGGGGAAAGACAAACCCGACAGTTCCAAACGACATTCCCTAAGGGTGTGTGTTGCTTCGATTTTCTTACCATCAGCCAATTCTATTAAGTACTTAGCCTCTAAAGGTGTGGGTACTATATCTAGCAATCGACTAATATCCAAAGATACGAAACTCTTATCGGCACCAGAATCAAACAAAACAGAAACATAGCGATCATTAAGAAGGAACGTACCGGTAACTATGTCTGGATCCTGCCTAGCCTCTGCAGATCCAATGACGAAAGCACGTGCAGTCCTGCCTCCGCCGCCATTGTTCCCGTTACCATTCCCGCCCCTCCCATTATCGCCCTGCTTCAGTTTGGGACAATCACGCTTGAAATGTCCCATGTCACCACAGTTATAACACCCCTGCCTCCCCTGAGTCCCCTGAGCAGCAGGAGCAGGAGTAGTCGCAGGAGTCTGAGTTGGGGTGAGCGCCACCTTGCAATCCTTAGCATGGTGCCCCAACTGATGGCACCGATGACAACGAGCCCTATCACAACTCCCAGAGTGATGAAAACCACACTTGTTACACTTGGGATGCTTCCCAACATACCCACCCGTCTTCGACCCAGAAGAAGACCCAGATGTATCAAACTTCTTCGCCGGCTGAGCTGGCACCACACTCTTCCCACACTCTCCCACTTCCTCTTGTTCCCCTCAGCAGCCTTCACAGTAGTACCCTTGGGTGGCAAAACGCCTTCCGCCACCTTCAGGTTAGTCATCCGATGAGCTGATCGGACAACTTCAGCAATAGTGGGAAGATTCCCAGCAGCCACCAATCCAGCAATCTCGGGCACTAGTCCAGACACATAGTGCTCGATCCTCCTATACTCGGGTGTGTGTAAGTCAGGACACAACACCGCCAGCTCGTTCCTCCTCACAGTATACTCCTCAATCTCCGACCCAACCATCTTGTAACTCCAGACTTCATGCTCCAACTTCTGTATCTCCTCCCGGCGGACAGTACTCACCTCTCAAAAGCTGCACAAACTCCGCCCAAGGCATAGCAATATAGCCTCTCCCAACCCCACGTTCTGAGTGGTAGCATTCCACCACGACAATGCAGGCCCCTCAAATGTCGCAGTAGCATACTTCACTCGGTCCCCAGCAGGACAGTTGCACATAACGAACACAGATTCCACCTTCTCCAGCCATCAGAGCAGTCCCACCGCTCCCTCAGTTCCAGCGAAGTTATGGGGCTGACAGTCCCTAAACTTCTTATAAGAGCACTGAGGTGGGGGTGGATTGGCACCAACACCTGAATCACGGTACACAAGTAAAACACAAACAAAAAGACACGAAACCCAAAATGAGGCAAGGTCGACAGAAATCAACTCACCACCCATGGCATTAATCCCAGCCTGGAAATTAGCCATAGGCATATTCACTTGCTGCTGGAGCAAGTTGTTCAGTTCAGCTTGGGTCATGTTGATGTTCCCACGACCACCGCCTCCGGCACGACCACCGCCGCCAGCACGGCCACCGCCTCCACCACGACGTCCACCACCGCGAGCACCAGACATGATCTAACAAATCAAGAAATCGAGAGATTCAGATTCACTTCCAGTGTCAACCACTAGAAATTTTTCAAGAGTTAACCTAGGGACAAATTCAGGACTATACATCCAAACTCGAAGTCCATCGGGATTTTCATGCATCCCAGTTTATTATTTCGTGTGCACCCGAAATGATAAACTGCTCTACATGGTCCTCCAGATGTACCCCTAATCTAGACCCCAGTCACCGAACATTGTCGCCTATGTGGCAATAGGTGCAAGTGTAAGAAGGCATGTGTGTGCGAGAACCAACAAATCAACCCCTCCTTCTTCAATCCAGAAGAAGAAGACAAGAGTAGGTGAGAACCCAAATGAAAACGGATGATGTAACGGAGAAGCATGATGATGATGTAAGGACACCCCGACAACGTTAGTACGTATCCCACTAATAGACCCAAAGTATGTGACCGTCTAGTGTGTGCGACTCGGCTATAGACCAGACTCTACATGCAGTCCTAGTTCACTATAACCATTGGCTCTGATACCAATCTGTCACACCCTCAAATTTCCACTTGCGGGGTTGTACCGCGAGGCGCATGACAAACCAGGATCCAAGTCAACGATCACAATAAACAACTCTATATGAAAAACGTAAACAAACATAACCATTAATTTAACCAGCGGAAGCATTTAAAGAATTTAATCTCTACAAAACAGTGTTCCCAGTATCCAAGACACTTATTACAAAACGTGCACTAAAATCTAGACGCCAATGCAGACCCGTGCGCCTAGTTCCATTCATTGTACCTTAGCGACCTGAGAAAAACATGCCAAAAGATGTCAACATATAATGCTGGTGAGTTCACATGTTTGTTCAAAAATGTTACCAAAGTGTTACCATGTCCATACTATATCAATGTTACCAAGTACGCTAGCTAGGCGTATGTTTCATTACTACTACGATTGGAAACCATTACTAGACACGTTTAGCAATGTTCAGCATGTTTAAGCAGCCCGTATGTTCAGCATGATACCAATGTACCTGTTCGAGACAATATGCACCCGCCCGGCCCTCCAAGCCGACGAGTGGGGCAGGTCACGCCCAATAGATCTATCCAGACGTTCGCATCTTGCTGGTTCTTCTATTCGATTCACAATCTGTTGATGCTGCTAAGGTTGGATTTCTATTTTATTGTTTTTTATAGTTATATGTTCTAGATTTTTTTTTTTTTTTGTGTTTCTTTGATTTTATAATATAAATTAAGTGCTATTTTTAGGTGTCGATTTAAAAATTAAAATGTGTTAAACCCATACGGCTCCATAACATTAATATGACCAATACCCATTTATAAGGCCTAAGGAGCATATTTTTAAATCTCAATCAGGGTACATAAATCCTCATGGACGCGACACACTACGAGAGAATCGATTAAACAAAATATAGAATATCACATTTTATATTATCGCACCCGCGGCAAACGCGCGGGCTTCCTACTAGACATCTTTTATCCTAGTTATATATTTTTTTTACCTTGACATCTTTTAG